>CM052341.1:14842950-15034659 GCA_028455595.1 Lasioglossum vierecki
AGTAGAAATAAGAACTAAATTTTTTCTAAACATAGACCTCAACCGATAGTAGTCGAATGGTGACTCTGAGGCATCACTAAAAATTGCTGTACCGTTATTCAAAATATTGTTTAAATTATTGAATATATCGCTATCTAATCAATTCTTAAACATTTAGGTATTGTATGAAGTATTATACCAATTTCATCATATCCATAAAATTTTCAAAATCATAGGGAATGGAAATATACTAGGTAGAAGAAATGTTTAATTTGCGAGTTAAAATAGCTCCGAGTGCAAAGGGTTAAAACTTTATAAACACTTTGTATAAAATATGTTCGTGTAATGTTTTATGCATGTTATGATTATTAATAATTCTTATCGTTCTTCAATAATTCTAGTAGATCAAAAATAATGTGATAATTAACACTCTTCGATTCTATCCATTATATGTATCAAATTACAGCTACTCAATTTTTTCATAAGTATTCGGAATGCACTGATGAAACTTTGACGCATTTTCGAAATTGTCGTCGTATATACATGCTCATGTAATTTCGCTGTTTGCTTTGCTTATGTTAATATACAGAATTGGTCGTTCCATACAAGATAACTTTTTTTATTTTTGCAACTATTAACTTTCTTGCAGTATGTTAACGAACTTCGATTAGGCCTCCACCCGTCCAATGCCCATTCCCGAAAATTCTCAACTTTCGCGTTTCGTCAGCAGCGTTAATTCCTTGACCGTACATAAATTTCTTCTTTACGAAATTGCCGGTTCTCCGGGCAAGTGGGTGCTCGTAATGAAGGCGAATCTGAATCCCCTGGCGCAGTCTTATTTAAAGTTTCGTAAACTAGAACGCCGGTTCACGGAATCGGCCGGAGCGAAAACGGCGAATTCGGTGGGCCCGGTGCGTAAACGTGCGGGTGGATGATTGCCATGATTGCCCGGTCATTATGGGAAATTTTCGAAAAGTCGACGATCCGGGGGCCCCTGTACCCTTTCGACATTCGGAGGTAATCGTCCGGTACCGAGTTAATCGCGTCTATTACCGGAAATTCCGGTAAGCTGACGCAGACACGATTAGCAAGGAAGACCTCTCTTGATTCTTCTTTGATCGCGCCGACTTTGATTAATTCATCGAGATTACTTTGCTATTAATCAACGCTGAGAATTCTACTTCGGGGAACTAAGACTTGGCTAAGACTGTTTTCTAAAAAGGACTTTATTATTTCACAGAAATGTCTTTAGTATACTTGTACGTACTTTGCGAATTTAAAACAACCTGTTGCGTTTGTGCATTTTTCACAGGATGGAATGAGATTGAGTGAAAGAAGAAATAGTATTCAATGACTTTAATACTTGTACATACTTTGCAAATTTAGAACCACCTAGTGTGTTTGTACATTTTTATGTACAGTTTGTACTTAATGTCTTTGGTACTTGTATATCCTCCGTGAATTTAAAATAACCTGTTGTCTTCGTACATTCTTCGCAGGATAAAATGAGGTTGAGTCAAAGAAGAAAAAATTCTTAATGTCGACATTACATTTAGTACTAAAGATCTTTAGTACTTGTATGTACATCCTTTACGAATTTAGAACAACTTGGTTGTTGTGTTTGTACATTTTTTGAACAGTAAAACGAGGTTGAGTAAAAGAAAACACAATATAATACTTAATGTCTTTAGTACTTGTAGATCCTTTGGAATTTAGAACAACCTGTTGTGTTTTCACATTTTTCATACAGTGAAAGAAGAGAAAGTGATGTGAACATCATTGAAAGGTACTTGTGTTCAAATGAGGTTGATTAAAACAGAAAAAACACTATGTTGCAGCTCAAAAATTTATAAACATTGCTAGAAGCTTTCTTTTAGAGGCAGCTTCTTTCTTATTCAATTGCAGAGCAAAAAAAGTTTTTCAATTCATTGATTTTTAAAGGAAACTTCATTCAACATGAATTACTTTCAATGATTTCAAACTCATGAATTGCATAACGAAATTTCATTAATATTCTAATTTCATGTGAAAGTAAAAGTCTAATCGAAAGCCTATTAGTAGGATTTTCAATAATTGTGCTGTATCACAAGAAACCATAGAAATATCTTTTAAAACACAATCTCAAATGAAATGATTAAATAACATTATCGAGGGTGACTTGTTAGTTCACAATGAAAATTGCTGTTGTTATTGAATGTTCCATTAAAAAGTTGAAATAATCTCCAAACTATTGCAACAATCACCGATCGGTAATGTGTTAATGTTACACTTCCAATTGTATTTCCACTATTATCTCAAAGGTTCAAATAGTAAATTGCAGAATTAGTGAAACTACTATTTTTAAAAGTAAGATTCACATGTTGATAGCAAGCTGAATAAAAATTGTCGTAATAATAACATAAATAAACACAGCCTAAAGAAGATGTGACAGTATTATGGATCTCACTGAACACGACGGTGTTTATTAACGTAAATTTTATTGTTTAAATTAGACGTGACAGTATTATGTCGTATCTACAGGAAAAGTACAAAGTTATAAGTTATGCTATATGTATATTATATATATATATATATTATAACACGATAATAATCGCACGAGATAGCGAAGAGGTTCCTTACTTCAGCGTTCGGTAACGAGTTCGATGGGATGAATTCCGGGACAAACAGGATTAATTAGGTATAGCTTTGAAACGGGGTGCACGGGGATTCAGAATAGGTGAACAGGGGTGCGTGGAGTAGACGTGATGGTTGGTTAAGGGGACACGTAACATAGAAAAATAAATGTGAATCGCCGAAAGCAGCCACGACAGAAGGCACGACAAATTGCTACACGGAAGCAGATGCCCGCTCGCAGCATCCTTCTCACGACAGGCTCATCGTTTTTTCACATTGTTTTCTCCGTTCCTGTATATGAACCTGGGCAACGCGTCACACGGCGTCGGATAAAACGAAACACACGATCGATTGTAAGGCAGCGTTGTGCACAGCTCGTCGATCCAGATTGTGCAAAGGAACGAAATTATTTTTCGTGGTACGTGAAGCAGAATAATTTCGTTCTTTCATCGTGAAAGTAGGGTGACAGACGATCGTCGAGCACTCGCGGCGAACAGGGGGACTTTCGAGAGACACAGAGAGAGCTATTTCGTTTTTGTTTTTCTTTTTTATTTGCCACTTTTCACGTCGTTTTCGGTCCCTCCTCTTCACTGTTCGCATACGTTTATATTCGCACACGTGACTTTCAGATGTGATTCGATGAATCACGCGGAGAACGAGCGCAAAACGGTTAAACGAGGCTCGACCTCGTCCAGTTAGTAAAATTGAAAGAAAATTCAGGAAAAACACGGTCCACTTTGCCGCAGATCGGCGAGTATTTTTTTGAAAACGTGTATATGTACAAGAACAGGTGGTTTTTACTTCTCCTCCGGCTTCACGGCCACACTCCAAACTTTGGCGATTGCGACAAGCAACAACTTAACATCTAGACTCCTCAATTTTTCTTTCGAGGGACAATCGGCGTGAACACGACGACTATTCGGAGCATTTAGCTTCATTGTACTTTGCACCTATGCATATGTTTATGTAGAGAAACATCTTAAAAGTTCATCTTAAATGTCAGGACTGAACACTTTTTTGTTATAAATTGGTTAATAACGTTCAATACTTGAACTGTTTTTATCTAAGCGATGCGTGAAAAATAAAATTTGATATTATTATAAATTAAACTCGGGTAGATACTACAAAATGTTTTTCTTTGATATTGTGCTTGTAAAAAGTATATTGGTCGAGTATCTGATGTACAGACACATAGCTTTGAATTCATATCGACAACAGTTTCATTTATTTTTTATTTAGAAAATAATAAAAATCGAAATGTAATTTATTTACTAGAGAGAAACTTAAAAGCCACGATTTGTTATAGTGATTACTTCCGGAAGCCTCTTGTATCTCGAAGATTCACATTGAATTTAATGAGCATGGAAATAAACGTTTAAATCTGGATAAAATATTAATGGTTAACTTGCTAAATGAGATAATGTTGCATTTCTGATCGTGTTCTCACCGCATTGTCGCCTTAAATTGCTTATTTTACTAACTTGCGTTCTTACGCAACGTTTCGGTCGTTCCTTCGACGCTCCGAGAAAATCTCATTTCGTATCCTTATCGCATTAATCGGTAAAAAATAGTGATTAATATGAGCGTATATGTTGTCTTGATTCTTTTAATACGAGTAGATGTCTATATTTATATGTCTAATATACGTAACATGCGAATATTTGGCGTGACTTCGGGGATCGATGAGACAGGGGCTATCGATGGAAGGGAACGATTTATTGAATGGACTCAAACGAAAGGGCGGAAGACCTAACATTAAGCAAGCACATACGAAACCGCCAATTTCCAAACCCTTCGATTAGAAAATACAAAAATACTTGAATATTAATGGATATTCACATTTCTGCGCGCATTTGTTCGTAAGAAGAAAACAAAATAAAATTCACTGTTAAGTTCTTCTAAAATCCAAACCACTTTCATGTGCAAATCTCATAAAACATCTCTGCTACTTCGAATTTTTATTCAGAGATCTCATATACTAAGGTGAATCGAAAATTAACCTTCCGGGAATGTTATGATTGGATTTTTGTTTAAAAATTCGTAATGGATTTTTATTTAAAATGCTATAGCTCATATTTATAAATTAAATTGGATTAGATTCTGATCAATTTTCCAATAAAACTTGAAAGATCAATATTCAAAGTTAGGTTTCAGTATCTTAGATACATGAGATCTCGTAACACTAAAAGTACAAGTCAGGGTAACTCGTCCTCAATCTCCTATAAAAATGGCAAAAATACATTTATTGATATTTCTCACGATTTTTATCATAATATGCACACGAACGAACTTAGTTTATAATCTCCCTCGAACGTGCCCGCGCAATTGCAGTAATCATCAATTGAAAAACCTAAAACGCTCATTCTAATATGCGCGGTTCATTTCAAACAAAATCAAGGATGCCTACATCTATCAAAAACAAAAATTATAAAATCAAAAAGAGGGATAAACATTGTTTAGATCTTACAAAACCGAGACTCTTCCGTATGCACCCTCTTAACAGAAAATCACTCGGGAGAAAAGACGGAGAAAAGAAACGAGACAAGGTAGACAGCACAATTTATCCACATCGCATCGTTGCAGAAGGTTATTGTTAAACACAGGCTTAGAATTAATTTGTGAATGACAGCAAGAAAAAATCATTAGAAGGATGCGACTACAATCGCTCTTAATGCTACGCTAACGTATGTACATCAGGGCGAACACGATCGCGAAGAAACTCGATACAAAATTAGAGAGACACACGTTACACCGCGAACCTATGAGACAGGACTACCGTCGAAACCGACGAAAGTTGCTTTCGGTTGGTTCATCGATAAATCATGATTAAAAATCACCCTCACCATCTTTGTCTAACAAGGGAAGCTCTCAGATAAGTAATAAATTTAAAAAAACAAGAGATAGAAGTTACAGTCTCTCTCCTAATAATCTTTTGCTATCCGAATAATTAAGATGAGCGGCATTCGCTCAAAAAATCTGATATTTCAAATTTTCTCGTAATTACTTTTACTTTTGGGAGTTTTTCTAAATACACGTAAGTAAAGTAAGTGGAACGGAATACAAACAATTCAAATGTTGGGTGTTACACATTTTCGTGAAGGTACAAGTACATCTTGTTTTACATTTGTTACATTTTGTATCCCTCACTGCATTGATACAGCTCATAATTAGTTCGCTGATCGTCATGCATCTATGGCGTACGAAAAATTATCAGGAGGTGGTATACTACAACTTCCAGCACTGATTTTCCTCGAAGCTAATTACTCATCGGAAGAGGTCGCCTTGCAAGTATCACGAGGGAGATAACGTTTGCGTTTCTTGTCCAGTAAGTTCTTCCGCAGTCTTATGATTCCTATCAGACGATCTGTTGACGAATGCGATTATGATTTACGACCGATGATCGTCATCGCGCAAAAAAAATGCACTTTCACTCGTTCCCTTCGTGGCTCTTGGAGCGTGTAACATTAGCTCGCACGTAAACCGCCCGATGTGCTTTCCTCTCTTTCCTTATCCTTATCGCGAACGTCATATCCGATCACGCTTACCGCGAGGTTTCGGAAAGCTTTTTAATTGGTCATGGTTGAATTAGACGCGTGAAACTTTCTTCCCGGTGTCTGTGTTACGTCGATATCGCTCGCGATCGCTCGTTCTCCTCTTCGACTCCCTCTGCCACGCTTCCGGGCAACGATTTCTACCATTTTTTTCTCTTCCTTTTTGTTAACCAAAGACACTCGCGTCTTGCTATTCGAAGGCGAAATTTTGTCCGGTTGCGTATCATCTCTTTGTGTACGAGAAAAAAGGATCCGACAATGGTACGCCTAGGCGAGAACAAAAGAACGAACGATCATGATCTGGTTCCATTCGAAAAATGAACGATCGCCGCGTTCGATGAATAGGCGTCTTCCGTGTTCGCCATCCTAGACAGGTGGCAGAGCCCATAGAGTCGCTGTCTTGTCGGCTGAGGTGCTGAGAAACGAGAACTCCGTTGGATGCCATCGGCCTGAGATTACTTTGTCCTGGTGCTGCGCCACCACCACGCTAGGCAGGGGCATCGTTAGGTCACCTGTGAACACATGGTCGATTTTAAGGGTCGGCATTATACAATTTATATTACTGAGGCTCATAGGTGCAGGCCTTTTGGAACTATTTTGCCAACGTTTTGCAAGCATTGCAGTTAGCTTCATCAGACATAAGAAGACAAGGGATACTGGTGTGTCTTTTTCCAATTGTTTATAAATTGAAACCTCTTTCTTTTGATTTGTATTCCCAATGTTTCACAAGCACGTGCGTGTGATACATACTTACAAATTGCCGATACTTGTAGTATTAATTTTATTTAAACTACTGTGCAATGGATGATCATTATTATTGATTTATGCACGAACTGAGTATGTTACATTAAAATAATGAATTTTCAAATCGAAACCTTGCTACACACAATTCTTATTAAGACTCGCAGTCTGTGAATCATCCACTGTACGTAATTTGAATTAAAAGTTCATAATTCAGTAGAAAAGTTCCAAGAAGTGAATAATATCAGTAAAAAATTGAAAGTAAAGTAATAAGGAGTTGAAAGGAGGAATTGACAACAGTTAAATGACGTTGGTTTAGTATTGAAATCGCTAGAGCTTGCCTTGCAGATCCGTAAGCACGAGCTTATTATCGTATCCGCCGGTGAGCAGGTAATACGCGGATGGCGAGAAACGTATGCTCCTAATGTCGGCCGCGTGCGGTTTGAAGCACTGCACGGTTCTTCCGCCCCGGATGTCGAATAAGACGCAGCTACTGTCCTCGTGACCGGATACTAAAAGACGTCCGGATGGATCGACGCAGAGCGCCGCGACAGGACTTCCAACCTGCAACGGGATTAAATGCTGATCAGGCACGAGATACCGATTCTGTTCCACATTGAAACGTAGCACGTCCGATAAAGGTTCGATCCTGAGAGAGCACTAGATAGTGAGAAAGACGAAAATCGTGGAAAATGTGATATTCGTGAGGGGGACGAATGACTGGTGCGAGTTGAAAAACGTGGGTCGAAGCCTTTATCGGACGTCGGACGGAAAACGGAACTGAAACAACTGAAAATCG
Organism: Lasioglossum vierecki; assembly: GCA_028455595.1. Classification (NCBI taxonomy): domain Eukaryota; kingdom Metazoa; phylum Arthropoda; class Insecta; order Hymenoptera; family Halictidae; genus Lasioglossum; species Lasioglossum vierecki. Next base: position 14,850,634 of record CM052341.1, read on the forward strand.
ATGTCCTCGGTGCATGCTGGATGCGTTGTCCATTGCAGAAATCCTTTCTGCGCCGAAAACGTAGCATAACGCAAACACCTAGACTACAGATTTTATGCATGTACAACATAAATGAGTAAACGAAATGTGAAACAATAAAAATGTCGAACAAATTCAAAAAACTCGAAATAAATTTATATTCAACCCTACGTGGACATCCAGGGTCGTTTACGTCTGGGGCAAAATTCCACTCTTGAATTTCTTCCTCTTCGATATTTAGTTTTTCTCGTTAAAGCTTTAAACATTTAATGTTTCAATTATATGATAGAATAGGGACTTTTACCATGTAATTTAAAATTTTTTAGTAGTTAACTCATATTTCTTGTAATTTACACAGAAAATGTTTGCTTTGCATAAAGATCCGCAATCTAGCGATGGCGCAAATATGTAAGAACGATATAATAGAAAATTTGTTCTATATTTATGTTTTAACTTAAATGCGAATTTTTGAGGTAGAAAGAATTTTCGCAACCTGGACCGATGACAGGAAGAAAGCGCTAATTGAATCAACTACTTCGCTATTTGGTTATAGAAAATCAAGCTCTTCTGGCCTGATGAATTGTGATAGATAATTGAGACAGGCCTGTCCACTTTTATTCTTTGCTGTATATTACCTTAATGTTTAAGAAATTAAGATCATCCTTGTGGAGCAAAATAACACGACCGTTCTGAGCAAAATTTTTTTCGTAGAGAAACAGTATTTCATATAATACGTAATATCAGTTTCTAATAATGAACAGACCTAGTATTAAATGGTTCGAGAGCCAAGTGGTACAAACTTGTCTGAAAAAACTAAGAAAACTGATCAAAATGATGAAAACTAAAGGATACTCCAGAATTGCTCACCGATTATTAGAGCTGTCGGTCTCGCTAGTTCACCTACTTCAAAGTTTTGAAAACCCGTTTCAAAGTTGATACCACTCAGCGAAAACTATTAGATTGTCCGAAATTCATACCGTTTTGTACTAATACGCATAGTGTAAATTCAGAAGATTTTTTTTGACGAACCAAATAACGTGGTTAAATAAAAGCGAACGCATAATCGACTCGTTTGTACTGCTCGTGTTATCTAACGATGATAAACCGCGCGCGTTGCGAAAGAAAAATTTCGGACAATCTAATACTTGTGATTCTAGATAATCATGACAACTGGGACAAGGTAGCTAAACTAACCCTGCTGCCAGGTACCGTAGCGGGTGTGACCATGTTGACGCAGCCTCTCGTTCTGAGGTCCCAGAATCTGACGGTTTTATCCTGCGATCCACTAACGAACATTGCACCTCCCCAATTGTACAAGGTGAGAACATGACCACTATGGCCACTCAATGCTTGGAAAGGTGTGCCGGTCGCGCAATCGGTTACGTAGATCTTGCAATCACCTGCGCCGCCGCTAATCAACAAGCTCGACTTGTTCGAGGTGTCTTCGAGGAAGCACAGGTCGCGAACTGTGCCATCATGCATCGTCAACTCGACTTCTTGACCTGGAAGAATCATGACGAAACTGTCAGTTTATGGGAAAGTTTGCTTTTCAAGAGTCTCGTTACACAACAATTATATAAATCGAGTGTTACAGAGTAATATACACCGTGTCCGGCTGAAAGTTAATGACTGGTTTGCTTTTTTTCAACGGGAATTTCGTATTCACCCAGATCACCAAGATATTGGTGCTATTACACGTGATTAACACGGTTCTATGAAAATCCGGTCGAGCCCAGATTTTTCTCAACATTTTTATATGCAGTCACTTTTATTGATTTATGGTCAAAGATATTTACTACATGTTTACAGGCTGTATAGTTAATTTGAGTCAGTTATGAGCGTTGTAAGATTTGATTTTGTGAAAAAAAACTTTTCTATACACCAAATAGATATATCCTTCAGAGGATAATAGCTGGTACTATTCGCCATTAATATTAAACAATATTTTGCTTCAATGTGTGCAATGTCATAAGTAACACATGCCGCATCTGAGATGCCTTTCCGCGTCAAGTAGAAATTATTGGGTTGGCAATAAAGTAAGTTTTTTTTATTCAAGTAATAAACTGTAATAAATAAGATATCTTCCATTTCATTCGATGATCTTTTGTCGAAAAGAATAAATAAGAAAATATATATTATTGAATATAGTGAATCGCTTGAATAAAAAAATCAGGTTTCACTTCACCTTAAACCTCATCCACACGGGTAATTTTTTATACGATTCCGCATGAAGAGGTACCTGGGTACCCATATAGGTTGCTGCATACTGTTGTAGCGTCATCGTCGCTACCAGGCCCCAGCGAGAGCCCTTGGTTCGTGCGGGTCCATCTACCTCAGGTTCATGCATATACCTGGCCCCGCGTGACCCGAAGATTTTTTATGGCACGCATTCGCTACTATCGAGCTTTTCCGCCAAGTTTTCATCCCCACTGTTTTTTTGGCGAGACAATTGTATAGGATCTAATTTGCCTACTTGAGTCTTGTGGTGCCCGGGTACCTTCATCATAGCGAATGCGAAAAAAAGGTTTGGGAGTTTTTTTTGTGAAATGTTGTATAAAATTTTTGTTTAATTCCAAGGATATTAATTCATCTAAAGTAGATTTGAGATGTCATAAAAGACGAAGGACATATCAATTGAAAAATATTGAATATTATGTGAATGAATTTGCAATAGGTACCCGGGTACCACGTAGTGTGGATGAGGGTTAAAATACCGAAATTCCTTTTTTGCTAACCCAATAGTACGATTGTTAAAGATTTCGATGTACCTTCGAGGTTCGACGTGTCGGCGTTGAAGCGCATCAGCTTGACAGTCTTGTCATTGCTTCCGGTCGCCATGAGCTGTCCATCCGGTGTCCACGCGAGACAGTATATCGAGCCCTTGTGGTGTTTCGTTCTTTTGAAGAGCACCGTGGGCTGATAAGTCTGGTGATCCTCCCTGCAAAAAGCAGTAACCCATCAAGATCTCGTTAGCGGCTGTCCATGTGAATGTTTTTGCCACGTTTTTCGTCGAACGATTCGAACGAGCCTGTTCCATTTCACCGCGCAAGTATCACTAAAACAACGAATCACGCGACGGCCTAGCGATTCTAGCAGCCAAGACGTCAGATTGCCTTAGCCAGATCGCGAATCGTTTCACTTTTCCCTGGCTTTTCGATACGACTTTCCATTTCGATACCGTTGATATCTCACCGGCAGAATGCGAAGAAAATCGTGATCGTTATCGGAACTTAAATATTTATTAGTGTCCACTCCTCCGTGAACTGTTTTTTACGCGTTCATCCTGTGGAGATACTGCGAATGATTTACAAGCGCACTACGAAACTTCATGCATATTCAGATTTTACGATGCCTCTCCGCGGTAGAAGTAAATTGGAAAGGTTTAGTTTCTGTAGAAGTCCTTATCTAGACAAAAATAAAATGAAACAGTTCCTTCCTCTAAGCGACATTTACTATAGTTTATGTCTTATTGGTGTTGACACTGCCATGCAAGTTGTACATGCATTAAATCCGTAGTATATTTATTAAATATTAGTGAGAATAAGAAGGATGCACGAGTAACGTGAATTGAGATTTTCACATTGGTTTCAATGACTGTTTAATAATCGTTTTGAAATGTGGGAGAGACAGTTGTTCCACTTTCGATTCTCTTGATGTATATTCGACTTTTTTGCATAGGTACAGTGACAATGAAAAACGAAATTTTATTGTGGGTGAAGATGCAATTTCATTTTTATTCATTTCAGTTTAAGAAATGAATGATGGGCAGTAAATCAAAGTATTTGTAATAATATCATCACCGAAAAAATTTTTAATTTTTTTTAGAAAATAATGCCGCAATATTTCTTCACTTTTGGCAAGTGTGTAACGTTTCCACAACTAGACACGAAATTCATTAAAAATTGTTTTTACTCCATGTCAATGGAAGAATTAGATATACTAAGAGATTAATAAGATATTGTACGCTCTCTGCCACTTAATTTTACGGATACTTATCAGGACATAAAAGAAGACAGAACACTATAAACGAGTGCAAGACGTATTAGAAATTTCGATCACAAGAAGTAATTAAAAAGGATCTCGTATTCTAAATACTAGTTATAATAGATTGCAGATCTTTATGCACTCGTAGCTTACGGCAGTAAAACAGAAATTAGAATGCAATTCTTAGCTTATTGTAACTCTTAAATGAGAGTTGATTCAAAAATTGCTTGATAAATAGTTAATAAGAAACCTCATCTTATAGACAGCATTTGTAATGATTGGACTGAAAACAGTTAGCTTGTAAAGCTTTTGATAAATATTATATACAAAATACAAAACATTATCGCGTTATTAAACTGCATTAAGTAATGTACTGTAAGCATACCTTTCATTTGTAATGTTTTGATAAATCATAGTTCAAAGCTTACTCGTGTTTTCCTTATACAGGGTAACCCAAAAATGTACTTTCTTGAAGTGGGCGATTTCTGAGGTTATTTGAAGTAACTTTTTCTTTTGCAAAAATCTTCTCCATCGCTTAATGAAGAAGTTATTAACAAAAAACACGGACCAATCAAAGCACGGCTACAGTGGACGGATTCCGGCTCGTCTGATCCATGATTGGTCCGTGTTTTTCGTTAATATCTTCTTAATAAAACCGCGGAGAACAATTTTGCAAAAGAAAAAGTTACTTCAAGTGAAGAACAACATTTGTTTGGACAGCCTGTAGAATCTATTACACTAAAGATAAACTATTTTTTTAAAGATAAACTACACCGGCACGGTCAGCTCTAAAAGTATAAACGCCGTCCGGGCCAGCAATGTGTTAAGATTAATCTTTAGCTCGTCCAAGTCGACAATAATCATCGATTGCTAATCGGATAGGAATATTCGTAGCGTTGCATAGCACACTTGTATGGGAGTAGTGCATTTGCATGTGCAACCACGCTTTCTGAATTTCAGGATAAAGCAAATACTCTTTCAACACGGAGAACATTTGCTGACTGGCAGAAATGTTCAAGTTCGAGCCGCGCTGTCATGTCGTTTCGATCCCGCCCGTCTCGGAAGCCGAGCTTTCTTCTCGCCTGCTCGCCAAGTCTAGAACGATAGCCGCTTCACTCTGTTTCCGTGTAAATTGGCCGCGTGGAACGTGATAAACGTGCGGCCGCGTGACAGCCGGTGATTAATAAGCGAGAGCGTGGATCTTCATTTGTCGTGAAACGTTCCGCAGAAACTGTATCACCGGCCAGTCTCCTCGATGGAGCCGGTGTCACCCGACTTTTCTTGTTTCCTACACTTTCGAAAATGTGCACTGTCGAAGTTATTACACGCGACGAGAGCATATGGTCGGACGCGTTACCCCATTTTTTCGAAGGTGCTTCGTCGTCGCAGAAATGGAATAGAAAACGTTTTCTATTAACGAATCGAAATGATTGATTGCGAGAGGTTAATTGTAAATTGAATTGTCGGATTTGTATCGCAGCTCCGATTCATCACGATCGCGTTACATCTGCAATTATCCCTTCCCTTGATAGCAATAGATCATCTAATCTCCGATTTTTCTAATATTGTTAGAGCTTCTGCGTTTCTCGAAAGCGAATCCCAGGAAATAAATTCTTTATACGTGATCTATAGACTGCCTCTTCTTCCTTAGATCGCGACAGATATAAATACTTGCGGATTTTATGCACGTAAAACAACGGGTAGATCAAGTGTGAAACAGGGAAAACATTTGTAAATTTGAACATAACATTGCATTCTTATGATCTCTATAAAATTATTTAGAAGAGGCGGAAGTGTCTGTGTAACCCTTGTGACTTGCAATTAATATCGACAATTTTTATTTTGCCTAACAATCAGCAGACTAATAATCTGTCTTTAAAAATAATTAAGCATCGCCAATTTAGCTTTACACTCTGTACATAGCTTTAAAGAAAAGCCAACTTCCTTAAATAAAATTAGCACCTTCAATTAATGCTAAGTTGAGCTATCCGCGTAATAATCACTTGCGTAATCAAAACGGTCTAATTTGCTGCTTTTGCGAACGAACAAAAAAAAACAGTCGGATATAATTAACCAAGTTAACGGAAACACGTTCGAGTGGCCTATTTTTCGTGAAGCGGACGGTATTCGCGGCTTCCATTCGAGGATTCCATCGGAACGATATAATAATACCCACCTTTCACGTGAACAAGAAATCAAATTAGATCAGAGGTCTAACGGAGCGCAATTCGTAGCAATTACACAGTCAAGCAAATTGTTTAAACACGGTTCTCGATATCGGCGCCTATTATTCCTCGATCCGGCGTTGTTCTAGGTGTATGGTCGCATCGTTTCTCACTGGGAGAAAGCGAAACGTCGGATTCTAATGAAGCAATCGAAGATTCGTTCGTGATCGCGGTCTACTTGATAATTTCGAGCACGCGATACGCGAGTTTTCGCGGAAGAAAGTGAACGCAGACGGCGGTTGGGCCCTGGTTTGTTCGGGTTCGCCGCGCGGCTTAATCGGCGAACAGTATGATACCGGTGGATTGGACTGGGAAAACTCGCGGCTAATTAGAATCGACGTAAATAGGAGCAGCCGGCGTGAAAGCGGTGCTCCTCGCCTCTTAAAACCACGCCGGAGATCCTCTCCCTCGTTTCCACGACCGAAACGCTACGCCGCGACCCTTTTGCTCGGTGGCATACTCTTTGCGTTAATTAAAGGCAAGCCGCAAGCTCGCGGACCTGGGAACCATGCGAAAAACGAGGCTGATGGAAAGTGACGCATGAGAACCGTGAATGCGCTCTGCACTCGACAGAAATCGATGTCGTTGAAACACGACGAACTGCGTGCAAATTGTTGCATCATTATTATTATTAGGTATTTAAATCAGTTTCTGCTGCTCTTTTGGCAAATAGTCTTTTGTTTGAGGAAAATAATTATTATTATTCATAAGGAAGAAAGTATTACTGGGAAAGGCCATGCCGCATTGATCAAAATAAATGGTGATTTGATGGGACAGTATTTGGCAAATATTGCGGGTGTAGTAGAACATTCCTTTGCAATGGTCTGAAGAATCACTTTGTTATGTCTGAGACTGCAGATCTTAATGCATTTATGGCTTATGAAAATGTTTAAAAAATGCTAGGATCTTTATGCAAAATAAAAATTTTCCACCTGAATTCCAACAAAGAAGAGTAAAATAGAAATTGATTTTCTCTCTTAATATGTTCGATATATTGAAAATGATTTTTAGATTCGTCTAATGTTTTTAATGTTTTAAATTACACCTACTGAGTTTCGTCGTTATCCTCAACTGAAAGACAACGATTATATAATAATAAGCTACTATAAGTTTGTTTCTTAGTCATATTAATTCTTTCGAATTCAATTTAGAGCTGAGACATATAGAAATATAATTTTGTCCAGCTAGTCCCCGTCTCTCGGAGCACCGTGCGATGTGGAGAAAACAGTGTTCCGATGATCGAGTTTCTAAAGCTTGCGGTTAAGCAGCCCTGGGTTCAATCGCAGGACACAAACAAGCTAAACCGTTCCCAGCGAACATAATTGAGCGATCACTTGGCATTTTAATGGCAGCGTTTACAGGAACCTTGCCTTTGACGGCTGACGCAACCCAGCATTACGCCGTAAAAAGTCACTTCCTGTGATTTTACGGCAGCGAATAGTTGAAATTTACGTATCGTATAACGGCTATTATCTTTCCATCGATTGGAAACGCGGAGCTCGCGCGTCAAAGAAACTTTTACGATCTGTGTACGGGCGTGCATCGTTCGAAACTCTTTTATTCGTTTTTCTTTCTCCCTGTTTTCAATGAGTTTCAAGTGGTGTTGGTTTCACGGCTCGGAGTCACGATTAACTTTTTACTGGCAATCAAATCTGATATAATATATTTTAACGAAATTTGTCGTAATCTCGAACCGTAAACCGACTCGGTTGCGCCGTAGTCCGAGACTTTCACCCCGTGGTAAATATTAATTTAGCGCGTAACGTAACACCTCGCTCTGGAAAGCGCGTCGTTCCGTCGTGACGGCCGTTAAAATCTGAAAAAGAGACGAATTATGTAAACCGTTTGTATTTTTATCGCGTACGGTGCCGTGGCGAAATGTTCTCGGTATGATTCACACTGTTTTTTACGCTCTTTTAACCCAAAGTACAGTTTACGGAGTATCCGCTGTGTGAAAGTTCATAAAAGTTATACTTATGACATAAATAGTGGCAGTAGATGGAGACTATTGTACTTGAAACTGATACTCAGTGGGAATAGAAGCAATAATTTGATAGTAGAAACTTTTCTGGTGGAAAGTATCGCGGGACGATTGAAATCGCAATTCGAATAGCATACAACAGATCTAGGCGTTGTACGATCAACTTTCCTTATATTTGTACAGTTCCATATAGTATCGTCGAGGGGAAACTGAAATAACAATCTGCAGGAGCTGAGGAAACAGACGATTCGACGAATCCGAACTTTCTCCGCAGGTCATCGGTTCCTGAGATCCGAGAAATGATCAAAACAATAGTGAAAAAGAAGCTGACGAATTTTCTATTGATTTTATAAAAATTGTTTTTAGCTATAATTGTGGTACGAATACGACTTCGCAGATTCAGAAGTAAGATCTATGTCTTCGATGATTGCAATTGTCATGCCTGATCTTCAGAAACCTTAAGACGTTTATTGCAAGGCAATAACATTTAAAAATTTAAAAAAAAACTGTTACTTTGAGATGCAGCTTGTGCTTGTTTTCAAATTGGGCACGATCTTTTACAATCATCTAATCTATAAAGAACATGAAAATAATATAGTAAATTAGTTAAGTTGTATAATACTATCTTCAATGGACATGGTTTAATGGTCTGCTAATATTGATAAAATATTGTTTGTATTATGGAATGTATTGTTATCTAATCAATTAGTAAATATTTCAGTATTGTACGAGGTATTATATCGATTTAATATCCATAAAATTAAAAAATCATATATAGATTGAAATTAGTTTAGATTGGAAGAAATGTTTAATTTTTTCCTCAGATATAGTTGTACAGGAGATTTTTTCAAATGTCTCTGATTTGTAACTTCTAGACTGTGGATCTTCGTGTAAAATGAGAATGGTTTGCCTAAATTGCAAGAAACAGAATCTAAATTGATATTTTATTTCTATATTAATAATTCTAATAAACTGGGACTAATTAATGTTCTTATATTCTGTTCCACTGATTTAAATTTCCATGATTTTGTAGGATCTTTTAGGTTGATATTGCGAAATTGAGTTCAATCTCCGATTGCAAAATATTGAGTAAACGTTGTAAAAACACACGAATAGAATGTGGCTAAGAGCGATTGCACCCTTCTGACCGAAATATCGATTCACGAAAATAAACGAAATTTTGGGAGGAAGTAAGAGAGAGTTGTGAAGTAGAACTAATTTCTAGAATTGAACAAAGTAGGTGTAGAAATCCGGAATGTTACATTTATCAATCGTTCCGGAATCAATCTGCCGCACGTCGCACGGTGATCGAATTAAACCATGAGCACAGTCTACAAAGTTCTGACAGTTCCTTTCACGCAGATCACCGATGGGAATCACAAAAAAGTCATTCCAGCCACGCTAAGACACGCTTTCATGTGTTTCCGTCGGGATAACCCAGATCAAAAGGCGGAAAGCCGCCATGGAGACTGTTTCAGCGTTACGTGGCCGAGAAATTATAAATTATAAATGGGACTCGAGCGAATCAGACAAATTGTAATTGGCTAAATACGGAACGGATTTTATTCGTTAATAAAAGTTAGTAAATAGAACAAAAAGAATGTCAACTGATGGATGACGATAAACTGTAACCGTGAGGAGTATTGCTGAGTAGACTGTGAGCAACGTCAAAACTGTTAGAATAGATGTATAAATAATATCTACTAGACACTATTCGAATCAGTATTATTCTACAATAAAAGTGAACAATGAATATCTAATAAAAGACAGGAATTCTCCTGCGAGACAATAACCTTGGGTAGAAAGTTGGTCAAAAGTATTCACATGAAAGATTAGACAATAAAGAACAGAGCAATAAAGAATATCAAATGGGCAGTTACAAGAGAGAATAGAATTCCGAAGAAACAGTAAATAGAGAACAAATAACAAAAAACAGTAAATTAAATTAACAATACACGTGAATTTGTCTTAATTGTCTCGTCACAGCGTAAATAATAAAATACGATAATATTATGACAGTTGGTAATTAGGGTCGTAATTGCAAGACAACACCGAGTGCAATTAGAGATCTATTTGATTTAATTTGTTTTAAGTATTATATATCTGCATGTAGATAGCGTTTGCAATTTACTAGTAATTTCTAAACGAATTTACACGAAAAATTAAGTAGAAAATGTAAAATAAAATTTTGTTGTCCTTCACTTTGTTTTCCAGAAAATTGAATTCACGTCATCTGAGTTGTCTATCTACAACCGACCGATTCTACGTAATCCTAGATGCTAAGAGGTTATCTTAAAGTAGAAAGATAGAAGAGAACTTTTTTAACAAATCTGTTTCGATTTTAATTGAGAGCTTGTTTCAATCGTTAATTTATACAAGTGTCTCTAATAATTGTAGGCCTTGGTATAAACACCAGACGAATTAATTTTTTAGTGATATTCTGCTTGTTCAAGTTTTATACATTTCCTACATTCCTGACATATTCTTGGTTTGCAAGAATTACACGTTTTCAAAATCTGGATTTACCAGGTTGTGGCACTATGATTTTCAATTCGATGATTCTCTCTAAATGCTCTAAAATAAATCTCGACTTACCTGACATCGTGGAGCTTCGGATACGAGCATATTCGAAGCGTCTTCGAGTTCGATCCCACAGCATAAAGTTTCCCGTGGGGGTGGAATTCTGCGCATCGAACAGCTTGCACATCTTCGAGCGCCGTAACGGGAACGAATCTCGGTCTTCCGCCATTGCTGCTGCCGTTGCTGGCGTCCAATTCCGGTTTCGGCTCTTGCTGGAAAGAAAATAACAAACAGTTTAGTATAGGGTAAAGCACTATCTATTTCTTTTATTTACGAAACGTACAGCAAATTTCGTATCATTACGAGAATGCTGAGTGAGGATGAAGACGTGCTAATTCTATATAATTATATTCGAAACAGAAGGAAATTCTAAGTGGACCCCTTATACAGACAAATATTACTTACAGAACGTTTATAGCTGCAAAATAATGATCAGAAAATAATACTAAACGAGACATTTTGTCTCCACGAATTAATTTCTACGATTTCTAAAATCGTGACAGCGAACGAGATGTTACTACGACCACGATTAAAATAGTACTGCGATCGACAATTCGGATTTTTCGGGGTGAATGTAGGTGGGGATGTAGCTATTGTTGATTGAACGCGGTCGTGCCGGATGAGTGGGAGGAATATGAACGGTCGGTCCCGCGGTATGGAGGGGTGGAAAAACCTCGTCCCCGTCCCCTGGTAAGTCTCGACCCCTCCAGAAGGATCCACAGTAGAATCAATTATAATATTATTACTTTCTTCATTCACAGCACTTGAATTAATTAGTCTTGTATTGTGGTATTACATTATTGAGCAGACAATGCCATTTTTATCAGAACTTATGGTAATGAAATAAAAATGTATTATATAGGTAACAAATAATTTATTTAAATTGAACATATAGGTATTGCATCACATTAATATTCTTATTACTTAGTACAATTATATATATACATATATTGCAGTATGAGTTTGTATATACTATATATATATCAAGCAATATTAATAACAATAATTAACCTGGAGTAGACATAAATAATTCTTCATACTTTTATCGAACATTTCTAATTGTGAGGTGTTCCCTCTAATGGGTCAGTCTTCAGAGTCTGTATTTCAGTGTCCTCGTACTTACAATTAACAAAATGTCCCTCAACATTAAAATTCTGAAATGATTTTTTTATATTTAATAAACACATCTGTTATGTCAAATATAATCTTCAAATACTCACATTCACATTCTGTTCAATATGCTCTTTTTTTTGTTGCACTATATGTGACAAGTCAAACCACAAATAAAATAAATTTTCATCTTCCTTTTTGCCACACCATTGACGACACTCATAACTTTTAAATACAAGTAGCTTATCTTTTCCAATCATACTTTCAATACATTTTAATCCACTCAGTTCATCATGAGTATGACTGACCGGAATGTTTTCTGATTGGTAGGATACGCTAGCGATTTTGCTAAAAACATTTTCAAAATTTACAACGTTTTCATCGACAGGGTACAAACCACAAGTTCTGAACCCATTTTGAATAATTTGTCTTGCTTCAATACTTTCAAAAGTCCTTTGTAGGACACTTGCAACTTGATATTGTTTGAGATTTAATAAATTGTTACTTCTGCAAAATTCCATGCAATTTTTCTGCCAGGAAGATTTGAAAGTATGAAAGAATTCCACATCCAGTGGTTTTACGATATGCGTTGCATTTGCCTTTAAAGCCACCAACTCTATTCTGTTTTTTTGACAAAAGTTGCTAAGAGTCAATGTTATGTGGGAGGAATGTCCGTTAATGTATAAAATAATGGGAAATACTATATTATTGTTCAATAGCCAAGGATGTAGTACATTAACCACATATTCATAAAAGTTTTTGGCTGTCATCCAGCCATTATTAGAAACACCTGCACTAAAACCAAGAGGAAACAATTGTTCCACTTGAGGTGGAATCTTCTGACCGCTAAATAGCATTAAAGGTGGTGCTAGCTGACCCATAGCATTTGCTGTAATTAGCACCGTAACATGTTCTGTTTCATTGTTACCAACAATGTTATACACATTTTTTGTGCCTTTTTTAATAAGTACTGCTGAGGCTTCTGGATTCAGAGCAAGTACAGCCTCATCGCAGTTAAATATTCTGCTACCGTCAATATTGAGGAGGTCCTTTGATTCTAAATAGTGCCTATTCTCCTTGAACCACTCGCTAATGCCAATGTCAGACACTCTTACACGGCTGAGAATTACATTTTCTGTTAATTTTCTTGATACATCAATATGCCGTCTTAAAAATCCTTCATACCAATGACGACCTGGCACACCATTGGGGAATGGATTTTGTCTTTTCAATTCGGCCAAAAGCAACTGTACACTTTGTAATAAATGTTCTTTCGTTACAGGAAAGCCTTGGTCACCGCAATGAAAAATCCATTTGACAAGGCTGTCTTCTTCCTGTTCAGACAAAACCGTGTTAGGCCCAGGTTTTTTATCACAATATTTACCCTGCACACGAGCTCTGATTGTGGATTGGGGCACGTTATAAATTCGACTTGCTGCAGCAATACTATTCCCCTGCCTAACCTCATTTATAGCGTTCCGTAAGTTTTCACTCCCGTAAGTACTTCTTTTCGTGCACTTCACTTTACTTTCTTTTTTATTTTGGTTACTGTCTCTTTTATTACCTTTCGATTTAATTTTTGCCATATCTTCGTACTTTATCCATAATACAATAGAATTAGTTCTTCGGAATCGTAACCTTCCTATTTACGTCTGTCAAATCGTACCTAACCTCTATTACGTTCTCATCGTAGTTGCAGTTCTTGCCGCAGTATTAGGGACATTTCTAGTGATTTTTGTGCCGCAGTAATGAGCGCCTATATTTTAACAGAGAGGGTATACTCTATGATTTGAATGCACGTAATGCTGAGGGCATCTATGCTATTCCTGCTATTCCTTTACACCTATTATGTAGAATATTTTGTCATATTCTAAGATTATAAAAAAACGTGGTGAAAATATGAGAATGATTGATAATTTTGTTTGCTTCACCAACGCGAATACACTCTCATTAAAATACAGGATGGGCTGATCGCAGACTTTAGTATATGCAGGAAGTAGAATTGGTTCATCATGGTCAGACTGAAAAGAACATAGTAGACGATTCCTATGCAATAGGACGTGTATTCGCTGCATTTTCAAACTCGATTTTCCCGAAAATGAAGCTTCGAATACAAAAATGTTATACCGAATTTTTCTCTTACTCTTTTACGTAGAGTCACCCCTGCCTTACTATACTACGATTTCCGGCTCACCCTGTACCTATACAAATTTATTCAGGGCAATAATTGATTTTTTCATATTTTAACCCTTAGCACTTCAGTGGCGACACCGAGGTATCACTAAAAATTGCGATACCATTATTCAAAATAATGTTTAAGATATTATGAGATGTTACAACAATTTTATGTCCATAAAATGAAAAAAATTAAACGCAATGGAATTATTGTAGTTCGAAAGAAATGTTTAATTTTCAAGTTAAAGTAGCTCTCACTACGAAGGGTTAATGTACGTATTGTTGAAGACTGAATTTGTTTATTAAGAAAGCAAGATAACAATCCTTCAGTGATCGAGATAAAAGAAGAATTGTTTTATTCTTACCATTTATGCAGAATATTTTTTCAAATCCTAAAATTATAAAAATATGAGAATGATTGATAGTTTTGTTTGCTTCGCCAATGAGAGTACATTCTCATTGAATCATAAAAATTTATTCAGAGTAAAAATTAATTTTTACGTATTTTAATCTCAGTGGAAATACCGCAATCAAGCGTACGTCCATAGTAATAAGTACATTCATCTTACAATACTAGGCACACGACTAATTCTGGTCGTTTGAAGTTTGTTGGCGATTAATGACGGTGCGCGGCGCGATTGAAAGCATCGAGATTGAGATCCGATACTATCTACGTGACCAGTCGTCATAAATGTCGCTGGCGGAGAATTTGCGTCATTCGTGCCGGCTTAATGACTCTTGAATGTAGCATTACTGGTTGAACTATGCTTCATGTTTCGTGACACATGTTTGTGGTCAAGAAAAATTGGATCCTTTACCTTATTATATATTACTTCACACTACTACGGTTGAAGATATTAATATTGCCATACAATAGTATACTATTATATATTTTTAATTTCTTGCTCCTAAATGGTAGTTAATATTAAACTACAACCTTTTCATTTATTTTGCATCGATTGTAATAAACAGGGATTAATTAAAAATTGACTTCTTCTATTGATAAATTTTTTCAATAAGCTGAAAATAATATAAAAATATTTTTAGATTTGCTTCAAGATTTTACTGTTCTGCATTATAATATAAAAAACACAGTCTGGGTATTATCATAAATGATCACAGACTTCTTGCTGCAGTGTGCAATTAAAGAGGCACCTGGCTCCTTATGAATTAATAAAGATAATGTCGTTTCTTAATTATCGGAAAGTATAGTGTGAAATAACAGCATTTGAAGGGAGATCAATTTCTGTGCGACTCGCATGCAGGTGTGCCTTGATACTGAGTTAATGTTCAACCAAAATTACAGTCAAAATAACGAGTTTCAATATTTTTAATTTGCGATTATGAAAATTGTAAAGACATAAATAAATAAATAAATAGAGGCAATAATAATAAAATAAAATAATAAATAAAGACAACAAATAAATTTATTTCTTTGGGTATATGTTATAGAACGACTGGTTATAAAATTTGGTATATACATTCTTGTTATTTTTATAAAGTAATGTAACATTGTTATTTTTGGTGGTCCGTAAACCTAGTGTTAATTAAGAAAAAGCGAACTTGCGACAATTTTCGCCGACCAGACTCAACCTTTCCCAATGTTTCACTTTGAAACCGGCTTGTGCGCCATTAAGTCCCGTATGACGTCTATTTTGACCCCTTTGTACGTGCCCTACGTAATCGAAGTTACACGGCTTTGGGACATTTTTCATTACGAACCAGTTCGCCTGCGCGCAAACCGGCGCATTACGACTAGCGAACGCAACGAACGACGAAAACTTGTGAGGAATTAGAAAGTCAGACCTTGAAAGGATTTCTAACGCCTCTTTTCTACACAATCATAAAATTTATTTGTATGTTAATTCCGACGGAGCTTCCTGCTCACGGCGATTCGACGTTTGAAACCACGTTCACAATACGGTTGCATTCCTGATGAATAGACTTGCAAATGCAACGAGCATTGGTCGTGTCAAATGGTGCAGTGTATTTTAAACGAAAATTTTAACTTGGTGGGATTGGCCTTTTGACGTTGAAAATGTTAATTTTGCATAAAGAAACACAGTCGAATAATAACTTATCTCAAATTCTTTATTCCACGATTATTAAAATCAACCGACTCCTTGATTCAGCAGATCGTTTTAGGGAATATTAGTTTAAATATTTGTATTTTCAGTATGTATTGGTATTTTCAGTATCATGTTTGGTGAATGGGAACTGCATGAAGTCAGGATGTGCATACTTCCCAGTGTAGCAAGTGTTAAGTTTAATTTTAAATCTAATTTCATTCTGAGTTTCGTTTAGTTGAACGATACGGAGGGATCTTGCCACTTGGTTGCAGGATAAATAAATTATCTTAGAATATTTTCCGGTGGAAATCGGGGACGTCCGAAATTTGTTCGCGGCTTGTTTTGCGCAACGTTTCGCGCGCCTCGCCGCGCTTTTACTTTCGAGTCCCGCGAGTTCTTCGGCCAGGATTATCACGATCGAGGGAATTAGCAAAGCAAATGGGGACGTTCTGTCGGGTTCTGTTGTTGGCTACCTCCTCTTGGCAAACCGCGAACCGAGAGCAAATTTCTTGGTTTCACGGTGAAGTAATCTGACTTCATTCTTTCCGATCAGAACTTCAAGTTGGCGGCTCCCGATGATCGAAGTGTGACCATTTGTTATTACTAGATTTTGCGGCTTTTTATGCAAAATAAACATTGACTGCATTAGTATAGTCAGCTACAGAAGCTGCATACAGAGACTACGTAGACATTTATTTATAGACTTTTTGTAAGTTGAAATTAATACTGCATTTTTCACTGTTTTGTACTTGATCTACTTATTTTTCTTATAACTGCACAAAATCCGTAGTTTAACTATCGTTCCTTTATGACGATTAATTCATTATTTTGTTACTTGAAGTATGATTTTTTGCAACCAACTATTATTAACTTATATTACCTACTTATTCTTCATTATATTTCTTCTTCATTATTGTATATGTTAAATTATAACCATAAATTCTGTTCTGTTTTATTGTAATTGAATAAAGATGAATTATGATGATTGTACAGTAAAGATGTTAGAAATAAAGTATTTAGAATAACAGTTTTAGTTAAAATAATTATTTAAATTTTAAAAAAAATAATATATGACGTACTTAAGACGGACTAAAACCTAAAAAATAATTTTTCCTATCCCCATACAGATTCCTAACCCCATACAGATAGTCCTGAAAATTTGTGATTGTGAATTTTTAATAGCTATGAAAATACTTGTAAGATTTGAAAATAAAAACGTGGTAATGAATTCTGTTTTCTGGCGAATGTCTCACTTTTAGTCTAGTTACCTCTAAATAATATGTTTAGCATTATAAAATTCAAGTAAGTAGGTCCTCCTCTAGTAATCAGTTATGCTTTCTTAAAACGGTCATTTATAATTACTCTTACTCTCGAGTGTCTCCTCGAGAGTCATTGATCGGGAAAATATTATGTTTCACGTAATGATGTCCATTTTAAGTCCACCAACATAGCATAGGACTAATAATTTTGATATTACAATACTATGTACATCTAATTTTCTGTGACAACGATGATTTAGGTAGGTGTTTGGATACTGATTAATTTGCGAAATGATTTTCGCGTGAACAGTCCTAAGCCAATGACCATTTGAAGGTTCTATAATCAATGAAATATTTACATTGAAAATTCGTAATTTTTTCTTTCAAGGTTTTACAATGATATGTACATATAAAACAGTCACTACTGTGAAAATTACGATCTAACTGAATGTTTTATTCACTTTCTTTACGAAACAAACTTCTTTACTGAACAAATTGATTATATGATTCCTATTAGCACGCAAACTGCGATGCTAATTACGAAAGAGTCCAAGTCGTAATAACGATTTGAAACTGAATCTGAAAAAATATAAATTATTCATTTTGTATTCACCAAAGTGAAATGCTGAAAATACTGAAAAGTTTGATGAAAAATGTATAATTGTAACTAGACTGAAGATCTTTATGCTCTTACAGTTTAGAAAATGTTTGGAGAAATACTGGATATCAAAATACAACCATTTTTGGTCTGTTGAAACTTTCATTATGGAAATGAAGAAATTTTAATATATCTAATTGTAAATTGTGGACCGATATGCTCCTGTTGTTTAGAAAACGTTTCTAGAAACAGTGGACTTCGAAATACAAGAAATTCGAAATAATTTTTGGTTCATTGAAATTGTCATTACGGAAATGAAAATAGAACTACGAAAATGTACGTCGGGTCCTTTTCCAGTGAATGATTAGCGAGGTATCGAAATAGAGATCATAAGGCTGAAGTGGTTAAACGTACGATTGTTCGAGCGACGCGATCGAAATGAGAGATTCACGTGGAAAAAATCTGAAAGATCTAGGACGAGACAGGTGTAGACCGATCCCGACAAACAGTACGAATCGTTGCTTAGTCACGAACACCGTTTCTCCATCGGTGTTCACCGTACTGTATCGTTCTCGAGGGTACATTGAAACGAGCATGATCGAAAGAATGGGCACGTAACAATCGAATGTGCCAATTGAGAGGCCATTTGTACGAAGCGTATAAATCTGTCTAGTCTAACTGTTATCACTAGACTGCGGATCGTGATGCATTTATAGCAAACTTGAGTAGATAAAATTCAAAATTGTTGGAAAATTTTCAAAACTGCTGATGTCAATATACGATATCTCCTCCATTAACTTCTTGCCTTACAATATCGCGTCAGAATAGTAATGAAGATTTTGAACAGATTCTAATAAATATGTATGTCATTAATCTCCTTTAAACCGACATGAAATTCTATTCCCTCCTTTTTTAGGAAATTACGAACTACAAAGAAAGTTCTAATCACTAAAAGTTTAAAGAAATAACATTCAATTTGTTTTCTACTTTTTGTAGTCGACGCAGGCAATTTTTATTTTGCACAAAGATCCGCAGTCTAGTTTATCACTATGTCACGCACAGCACTCTTATTTGAAAATTCAAAAAAATGAGAAGCAACATCTAGAAGAAAAATATGAAGATCTATTCATAATTTAAAATAGTAAAAACTTCCATAGGAAATTAAGAAGAAAATCCAACCCATGATTAAAATCAGTCATTACCCTCAATCAACGAACAAATAATTAATATTAAAACGAGTGAAAACAATCCCCGAATGTTACCGAACATGAAATTGCGGTAAATTGAATTTGTGCGTAGACACTCTCATGAATGTCCGACGTCAATTGATGAAATTTAATTTAGCTGATCATGTGTAAGAACTGCGAGGGAATTAAAATGTCAACGGTCATTAAATAACTAGATTTACGACGGAACTTTCTCGCAATGTAGAACTCTGTATCCCGGAATGATACTTGCGGCGATCGAGTTATAGTACCACCGGTTTGCTTCGTTTGCTGTCTTATGAATTATGAACAGCGGCCGGTAATAGGCGAGGTTACAACAGCCGTTTCGCGAAAAAGAAATCGACAGTCCGTCAAAACGATTCAGGATGGAACGTCCAGACGATTTATGAGTGAGAACGGGGTCGCTGAAAGGAATCGATCCGTCTCGTGGATTCTTAGCTTCGTGGAAATTTCATCGAGCAGGCGGCGGCTTTCTTCCGGACGATTTAACGAACCGGAAACGACTCGGTAGAGAATCGTCCAGGAATGAACAATAAATTTTGAAAGATCCAAGCGGAAGCCTGTAGTTTCTCCAACGGCTCACTAATCGTGCTAATTATCGACAGTTACAGCCTGCGAAATGATTTAACAGGTCGGACGGCTTGTCGCAAATCAGAGAAAACAATGAACAGGGTGTAAAGAAGTTAGTAGGTTGACAAAAAGTTGACAACCTCCACATTTCCTCAAACATATTTTTAAGCACGAGTATTTTATATTAAAATATTAATATAGAAGTATGTTAAAATATTTTTTATTATCAAACTGATTTTAATTATTATTATATTTTCCATATATGAATATATTTTCCAAATATAATACAAATAAAATTAGATTGTTAATGAAAAACTTTACCATAATTTTATAAGAAAATTTCTGTTACACTTCGTATCCTTGCGATGAATAGAATACATCTTTCTTACATCAATTTTCACTAAACTTTAATTTCTAGTAATGACGGACAAGATTATTTCTTCTGCGCTTTACTAAGCGAATGTGTGGTGAAAATAGAATTTAGATTGTTATCGGTAGTAGTCCTAGTTGAAACTTATATGCGAATTATCGATGTAATCGATATAATCTTACAAATTGTTGACAGTTATAGCCCACGAAATGACTTAACAGGTCTGACCGCTTGTCGGGAAACGAGAGAAAACAATGAAGGCAATAATATCGTAAATATTACTTTGTACATTACTTGCAATTTCGCAATTTTATTGCGTAAATTGTTGGGAACAGAAATTTAATGTAAGTATTCTTCCGTTACCCTTTCGCAATTTTACGGCACTGTCTATTTTAATAATGACGAACAAGATTGTTTCCACTTAGTTGAATGTTACAGTGAAAATAACACTTAGGATATTATGGTCCATAGGAGTTTTAAAACTGTATGCCAGTTCAATGTTCAATGATCCACGAAATATGAAGTATAGGCTCTATTAAGTGTAATATTAAATATGTATCTGTAATAAAATGGAGATATAAAAATCTTGAAAATGCCAATCCCAAGCCGATAAAAATGTATATTACTAATTTATTCTACATCGACGTTAAACATTATTTTTTCTGTCGCCCATGGTGAACTTTTCGAGTAAACGTACACTGCACAGAATTCTCTTTTCCCAATGAATAATTGATAGAATATGAATGATTGATATTGTACACCAAGTTTATCTGATCGAACTTCTTGTGGACAAATTGGGAACGAGTTGAATTCTGACACAATCAGGAATAATTGCACGACTCGAGGGAACAGGCAAGGACACGTTACGAAAGTAAACGTTCTGCGGATTAAGAGGACAATTTCATTGTCCGAGGTTCTTCCATAATGCGTTGTAATTGCCTGACACGTCCTCCATTCATAACAGTCCGCGCAGTATGCACGAGGAATAATAATCGTCTTCTCGACGCATTCAAAAGCAGCGAAGATTAATGACGCCGAGGAACCATCGGATGATTCATTGCTTGCACCACTAAATATCCGCAAGCTCTTCTGCAGTATAAAACATCTGATTTGCGAAACACGTGGTCGACGCAATTCATTGCGTGAAATATACAAAATCAGGCGTTTTATGGAAATTAACCCTTCCTTGAATCAGTGCTCAACTTTGCTCAATCTGTACATTGTGAAAAAAACAAACGTATTCGATTGTATTGATTAATATTTTCTGGATATATGATTATTATTGCATTTACTTTTATCGTTAATGGAAATGTTTTCCACGTCAAATAATTTTTTCCAGGGGTAGTGCTCCAAATTCTGGAACAGTAAACTACAAATATAGAACACTTTTCATTTTAAATCAACAAATATTAAAAAATTTTACAAATCTCGCAAATCTTTAAAAATTTATAAACCACAAATTCCAACGAAATATAGAACAGTTCCACTTTAGTTTTACTTTATTGAAGCTAATATTGGAGTGAACGAAATTTTAACTCATTTGTGTCTTTTTAAATTCAGACATTTATTAAACGCCATGCTGAAATACTTAAGTATCTAATAAATTAGCCATTGCTCGTTTTATCTAAGAGAAACGACCTGCAATAACGGGCATATTATGTATACAGCGCAGATTTCATGCATTTATGATAGAGATATGACCCAGTGAAATTTGGAACAGTAGAAAGACGAAAATAAATTAAGAATACTTTCAACTTATTAAAATTATTCAAGATAGAAATTTATAGTTAGCTGCTGTGTCCTGCAATTGATGCAGAAAATTTTTATTTTGCATAAAGATCCGTAGTCTAATCACTAGACTGCGGATCTTTATGCATTTATGGTTTATAAAAACTGTCAAAAAATTCTGGAGTATTAAAATCAACTGAATTTAGTATGATTTTTATTTATGTTGGATCTACAAATGCTATTACCATTGAGAACAGAATTTTATTTGGCACCACTTTCTTAAAATTTGTCAACAAAAATTGAAAATTACATAAACATTCGCAGTCTACTAATTACGTATTAAGTCATTCCTTTCATACATTACGAATGAAATATATAACTCCAATTTCTGCATTCCTTTTGGACAAAGTATTGAGACACTGTTGATACAAGAAGATGATCGAATTAAAGCCTCTTTGCATTTTAAAGTAGCCAGCAATTAGTTGATGGGATGATTAAGCAAGCCCGAATGATCGCTTCGCGAATGTTCGATCATCAGTGAGATTGTCACAGTGTAGAAATACGAATTGAGACAGTAATTGCAGCCCGTTCGTGTTTTCAATGAATAATTCATCTCGAAGCAGTGATCAAACCGCGAGTAACACGACCGAACGATTGCTCTCGCTTTCCATCGAAATTACTCCAGCGGATCTATTTCTTTTTCTGCAACTTTCGATGATAAACTGGACACGGTCTGGCATCACTTTCTACGAGAGCCCCCTCTTATCGATTTCGTTCGTGCGATTCTTATTTTCGGTCAATAAAGTAAAAGTTGGTAACAATTGTTGGGGAATCTTTACGAATTTAATTGCATCCATTCGACCACTTTCACCGGATTAAATTGCCGCAATTTTCTTTATTTAAGTTTTGAATTCATTTCGATTGAACAAGGTCTAATATCATAGTCAAATATTAGGTCAATGTTTATATGTTCACGATTTTATTCCATTCTCGAGTAATGAAATTGTAACATTTATTATAATGACGTGATGATGTTATTACTTTTTTAAAATAAATCATGCTATGTTGACTTAAAAATCAAAAAAATTTCAACTAATTTGGAAATCCCATATGAGTCGGAACATTTAATAAACAAGGAAGATTATACCACTAGCACTCATAATAAATTTAAATGTCTATGAAATAACAACAAATTTAGCAAGGTAAACATTTTTAGTGGTGCCTCACATTCGCCATTCGAATAAAAAGAGTTACAAAATTAATAAAACCTAATGTGAAAAACCATTTTCGTTCCAGTATAAAATAGTTAACAGGTGATGCACAAATTACCGATGAAGTACAAAGTATGAAGTACGCTAAACCGAGTTCATTAAAATAATGAATGGTGCTTTCACGCTAGCTTTACCATCAACACTATTTTAGTTGACGAAATAAGTATTTTCTTAATACAATCTATGAAAATAGAAATGTGCATGAAAGTCCTAATTAGGACAAATTAGTCGAAAGTGGTCAAAGCTGATATGAAGGAAATAAACGATTCCGTGTACACAAAAGAATATGTCACGAAAAGTTTGGAAATCCACACCGGAAAATACGAAGGCCTTCGATCAAGCATCATGGAGGACTTCAGCGACGCATGACTCGAAGAAAAATAATTGCTGATTAAAAGATCCTTGACCTACCCATTGGATTCTTTTGTTCTTTCTGTAAGCGGTGTCCAATAAGACGAAAGAGATCGTTTGTTGTAAATTTATTATAAAAATTCGCTATCTTCACTGAATCAACAAACTGAAAATGATATCGATATTAGTGATAAAATATATCCACTCTGTTCTATTAATGTTGACCATTTCTTAGGTAACGTGTCATGTTATTCAATACACTTATGAATAAATATCTTAACATTACCTTTCAATTTTAGTTTAAACACAGTAGGAACTTTTTGAACGAATTGCTTTGCTTTTTACGAAATACAACATGTCAAACTACCTCTATGAGACAATTATAAAGAAATTTGAATCGCATAACAAAGCAATAGAACGCCTTTTAATATTTTAAAACGCGAAGATGTTACGTAATAGGTGACTAAACCCTCCTTTAAATCAGTGCTCACTTAAATCAGCTTGTTCAATGTCTATATTTTCCATAGAATCGTATAGATGAATATTTTCCTGACATATGACAAGTTCTATTAATGCAGATTTACCTTTATAGTTAATGGAAATACTTTTCACATTGAAAATATGAATAACTGTCACGATAGACATTTGATTT
This sequence comes from Lasioglossum vierecki, assembly GCA_028455595.1. Taxonomy (NCBI): domain Eukaryota; kingdom Metazoa; phylum Arthropoda; class Insecta; order Hymenoptera; family Halictidae; genus Lasioglossum; species Lasioglossum vierecki. The sequence goes on from CM052341.1 coordinate 14,874,801, forward strand.
GTTCGATCGAGTAATTTTGTCCAGGAGTAGTACCTTAAATTCCAGAGTAATAAAACGAATTAGAAATCGATTAGATCGTTAAAATCGTTTCACTTTATCTCCGTACGGTATCGACGAATATTCGCGAATAGATTACAATGTCAAGTCGCCGCAGATTCTCGAAGTGAAATCGCTAGATCGGAATTTCCCGATGGACGATATCGATCGTCGTCGCTTTCCTCCAACATCCGTCGCCAGCGGAAAAGTGCCGTCACGAAACTGGAACGATCAAGATCGGTCGACGAGCCCACGCAATTCGGCGTCGAGATTTTCACTCTTGACGGCGAACCGGTCGAACCGGACTCGTCTCCTTTCTCTGCCCCTATAAACCCTATAGATCGGTGATCGGCAGCGATCGTCCGATCTACGGGCTACTAGACACTTCGAACCCGGAAGAAGAGCTAAGAGAATAGAATTAGGATGTTCGCCGAGTCAATTCCCGGTGAAATCAAGCATCGTGTCGGATCTGGGTTGCGGCACACTTTTTCAACGATCGGCAAGCGTCTCGAGTTGTTGTAAACGTCAGTGTGAACGCGGCTTAACAGAGCTATGGACCGTCTGAGAGGTTCGGGAGGCCGGAACTTTCGAAACGCGCGCACCGAATTTCACCGTTTAAATTTATTATGTTCAGTAGCGTCGCGCCTCGGTAATGATTCTAGAAAAAAATTTAATGTATCGGGATCCTTATGTGGGCTGAGAAATTACTCGCCGAAGGGGGACATGATTAACACGTCCGGAATGTCTAATGTGTCGGCACACTGAAGTTTTTGCGAGTTCAGGGAACTCGTTTCTGCTGAAGTTGCTTGGCTAACGAACACTGCGAAACTGTCTGTATGGTTCAATTTCAAATATCAAAACATAGGAATATTTATGAAACTGTGGAGATTGTTTGAGATTTGAGAATAAACTATACAATTATAAAACACGAAAATTGAGAATGCACACTCAAGACTTTAACGAAACTGGAACAGAAGATATTTGAGAGTAGAATATGAAAGTATTAGTACGGCAACAACACTGCGAACATTTTTGACATTCTGGGAATGTATGTTTGAATTTTAAAAAATTGTTTGGTGTTCAATACGCATGTTTGAAGTGATTCGAAAGACCAAATACTATAATTTAGAAAAGAAAAATTGTACATAATTGTACATAATTATAAAACACGAAAATTGAGAATGCACACTCAAGAGTTTAACGAAACTGGAACAGAAGAGATTTGAGAGTAGAATATGAAAGTATTAGTACGGTAACAACACTGCGAACATTTTTGACATTCCAAGAATGTATGTTTGAATTTTAAAAGATTGTTTGGTATCCAAAGAATACGCATGTTTTAAGTGATTCGAAAGACCAGATACTATAATTTAGATAAGAAAAAATGTACATACTTGAAATTGATTCATGTCAAGTCAATCACCAAAGGAGAGCAGTTGTCACCCGTTCGAAGAAAACTTGGTCACTCGAAATGCCTTTTATTTTATATCAGTCGCGAACAAGTCTCGCGGATTACAATAATCTTAGGCTGTCACATCTCAGACACATAATTTCCTTAGTAAAAATGCATTAAATTGCATAGTGCATACAGCATTGAACGCTTCGTTGGTCGCAAGTAGAAATCACCTTGGGCTTGTCTGTTTCTTTCGACGAATTGATCGTAGAAACTAATTCAATATAAATCGAAATCGTAAAATGATTCATGCATTTTTTGTCACTCATTTCCCTTTTGCAATGAAGAAATTGTTAACGATACAAGAAATTGAGAGATTGAGGTCTGTTTATGAAAACGTCTGCTAAATCTCCATGCACTACACCTCAAATTGGTTTTGCGTTCACTAAGATTGAAAAAGTATTGAATAATAATAGCTGTGTGTATGAATTTTCTCATTTCATTTGTGTATAGCATTAAGCACAAGATATTGACACAAGCACTTTAAATATAGGACTAAAAAATTGCATTCTTTACAGGTTTTACAAAGGCAAAGAAAACTACTCATAAAATAAGCTCCCTCTAACCGTTCTTCCCCTCTGCTCACTTCATAATAAAAAATTAATTATAATTAGTGTAACCTCAAATATAAAATAAATTGAAAATAAAGTATCGTTATTATGGGATTGCGAGTACACGCCTTAGGACCCAAGTGGTGCCTGTTTATGGTATAGCTTCTAGTCAGGTAGAGAGAGGGACAAAATAACACGATGACCTACGCCTAGTTCGTCAACAATCGACAGTTAGTTTTAGGGATGTGAATGAGTAAGAGAGAAAGGAAGAATGAAGTCGAGGGTACACGGACTGTTTCACGGAAAGACAGATCCAGACTGGTTTATGTAGCGAAGGACTACGGTCGTAGACAGTGAAAGCGTATAGTAGTCGCGTGGATTAGTTATTTATAGGATAGTTATACGTTTTAATAAATAGTTTTAAGACACATACGATTTACTGCCAAAAACTTTCAATCCGACATTATTTCTGAATGTTCTACATCTTAAATGTAGATTGCAAGGATGGGTGGGAAGACACCCGGTGGTCTGGTAAAGGTCGAGTCTTTTCTTTTCGGGTTTCAAAACGTGTAAAAGGATAATTGTAACCGCAGGAAGTGGTGCAAATAAATTTCTTCTGCTTCGAAACGGAATTTATCACGGTCAGGTGACAGAAATTGCTGAAACTGGGCGAGCGTTGGCTGGTAAGAGGCGCGATAATTCATACGCAAGGGCTGGAAACGGGTTCTTAAGAGAGTGAAAAATACATTTTCGAGTGGCACCCGCGAAAGATGGCGACATTACGGGTCGGGGAATTTTATAAGCGGTCACTTGCAGCGAACGAGTTCTTATCGCAAGCTATCCAACCGGTGCAGAAACGCACTTTTCACCGCGAAGCTCAACACACACGCGAATCAGGATTTTTCAGGACCAGCGGCCTTTAAACCGATCACGTAATAGTTCAGACAACAGTATCCTCGGGCGCAAGATGTTACATATGCGAGTTACTGCACACCAGGCTAAGTAGTTTCAGTATTTAGCAGTATTGTATATCAATCCGCGCAGCACTTGAGTATTCGATGATCACATCACCATAAATAATATTGTAAACTTAATCGCTTCAACGATTAAGGAACAACTGTGTAGCCAATTAAGCTGTGGAGAGAAGCAAAGCAATTTACTACCTTGCGAGTTTTTGGACATCTTATTGGCAAAGCATTGATTCTTAACTTTTTACATTTAACACGAAACTTACCACTGCCAGTCAAATGACCGGTTTGATATTTTTCGTTTCACAGTTATTGAAATTATGAAGTTGCTTGCATGGAAATTGATTCGACAAATTTATTTGTCCAAGCAGATATTGCGATAAAAATTGCGCAAAATATAAATAAATAGAGCCTTGTCATTTTTGTAACGTGAAACATTTCAATCGGTTTTAGTGGTTGATAGGTTTAGTCTTAATATCTTAAGTGCTGCAGATCAATAAGGATGGCACAGCATGTTCAACAGATTTAGAAATTAATTTTTCTCTCATATATCGGAGAAAAGATTCAGATAGATTCAGTAATTTTTAAGAGTTCACTAATTTGGCAATGAATACTACCAATGAAGCCACGAATACCAGGCTTGAATATCACTGAAGAATTTAAGTGGGTGTATACTATCTTATTTACAATCACAGATGCTTCATAATAAATATACTCAACAATATGTGAATATTCAAAATAAAGTCCTTAACAGTTAAAGTAAAATAATTCTAGATTTTCATAGCAAGTACAATTTAAGCATAGCTAAAATTATTTTCAGAAGGGAAACTACTGCGAACACTTATCATCTACATTATGCCGATTCCGAGTGAAAGGATATTCGAATGATACCTACAATTAAAAAGAGAAAATCGCGTAAAAAGGTTCCTATAGGATAATCAGTTGCATGTCTTTAATTACCCTATAGTAAGTTGCGTAAATATAATACGTAAGTTGCAACTAAAAAAAAGTGTATCTTTCTTCTCTTCCTATGTTCCTTTCGAATAAAGCTGCCCATTATACCTTCACCGAAGATTCTAAACGCTGGTCAATTTTACATAATCGTTCTTTTCAACGATTCATGCATCACTTCGATCATATTAATACCTGTCGAACTGTTCGATAAGAATATATTTTTATTCGAACTGATCCTCGACGGAGACGACGTCTGCTTCCTTTTCTCTATCCAATTATGGAAAAAGAAAGGCATTTCACGCCGGGAATTTCCAGCTGTTGCAATCGTCCGGCGAACGAGATTAATTAAGGATCTCACCGGCCGAAACAACCGCTTTTATACGGAACAGTCCCGCTTTCGACATTCGATCGATCGATATTAAAATACATTATCGAAACTGTTTCCATGTTTTGCGACGTTCGTCTCCGTTCATACTCACAAGGTTACGTAATCCCCGGATTTACTTTCACCAGTAAAATTTTTTTTCGAAAGTGCCTGCGATCTTAATTATCGATCTGGCGACGCAAATTTCGTTTCGAGAGATTTTAATAAATGAGTAAAAATCTGAGGGACACCACAGTCAGTGAGAATGACTCGTTCGAAAGTGCAAATTATTAATTTAATTTTACCGAGTTATGTATATTGAATAGTTTGAATCTGAAGTAGAATAAATGTTAAGGAATACCTTTCATCCTCTCCAGTGAAATGGCAAATTCAAATCATCATAAAATGCCTATGCTAACTATAATATGTCGAGTCTAAGGAAAATACTATAATACATTAGTGTGGATTAAAAACAAACCTTTTTAATTTAGTTCTTGACTCGTACTTCACTCGTATATTTTTAAAAGTGTGGTCTATAGTCACTCTAAATGTGAAATAATATCTTTCATCCTTTTCAGTAAAATGACGAATTCAAATCATCATAAGCTCCCTACGTAAACTATGAAATTAATATTAACTAAAACATTTTAGTCTAATGTGAACATAATAAGTAAAAATTAATTGCATATCATTTCGAATTCGTGAATTTTAAATTGGCTAGACTTATTTTTCTTTTAGTGTGCAGTCATTAGACAACCGATTCTGATGCAAAATAAAAATTTTCAACTTAAATTGCAACAAACTGGAGTAAAATATAAAATTTTCTTTTTTAATACATTTAACAGGTCGAAAATAATATAACGATTTTGTTAAATTCTTCCAATGTTTGCTGTTTTAAATTACATTAATTCATAAACATGATAAACATCATAAATGCATAAAATCCGCTATCTACACAGCACGCAATTCAATCAGTTTAATAAAGCAAAATACACATAAATTTTCAAAGTATTTTTGAATATCCTTTTACACAAAGTAATGAATCCCAAAGAATAATTTAAGTGACTGCGAAACGCTACACGTTTGTAAATTGAATCAAACAAGTATAAAAAGAACAGATAAGAATACTTCTATTGCATTAAACTTGAAATTTTAATTGTTAGGAATTTAAATCGTATGATAATATATGTACAGTGATCTAGCACAATGATCGTTAGATCGAACGCAGCGATCTACAATTAGATAGGGCTAACTAATAACTATATTCCTCTTTAGTAATCAGTTTTCTCACTTATTAAAGATTAATTTCATACTAAAATTTCTCCTTGTTATGAGATGATAATTCAAGAATAATCTTTAATGCATAATGAATATTTAAGTAATTAAGGTCAACGCTCTTCAACGGCGTTGTGGTTCAAGCCAATGATGAATCACCAGAAAAACTGTGTGTTATAATCTGTAATAATGAAAACCATTAAAGGGAGAGCCTCGCATATTTGGGTCAAAAAGTCGATTAAACTTGTATTTTACAAATTAAAAGTACAAAAGTTAAAGAGCATGAAATATAATATTAATACTTTAGACAGGTTTTCCTCGAAATCATATTTTCTAATTATCTAATCTATTTCAGCCATTTTGTCATACATTTCTCTACAGACTCAACGTTAATTTGCATTTTAGTTTTTATTTACAATATATTTTTAAACAAAGTAAACTATACAATTTTTCTTTCAGACCTTGTAACTTTTGTAATGTTTACGCATTTCTAGTGAGGTTAAATCCCAGCATAAACTATCTAATTTTAAGAAAAAATATTATCTTTTGCATTCTGATGACAAAGGCAAACGCTACACTCCACGCAAGTGATGGAAATCGTCGAAGAGATTGAGAACACTGAAATGTATTCAATCCATAAGAAGTACTGATGTAGAAAAATTATTTTTAGTACGTCAAAACCCTGAAACTTCAAGTTCCAAATGTAATGAAAAAAAAATCATAAGGTTCACTAACATTTATTGTAAATAAGCGAGACTCCCCTTTAACCACGAGTTTCTCTGCATTTTAAGGAGGAACACATTGCACATTAAATTCATCGAAAGCGATTGTTGATCATTGTTCCTTATAGTGTTTTTTTCTTTCCTTTTAACGAAGAGGTAACGGTGGATTAACTCGAGGTCGACGATTGATAACACTTTCTATCTACGAAATTAAGGACTCCAAGCAACCGCGATTTCCCAAAAATCGAGAATTGTTTTGAGGATAAAACTAAGATTTTGTTCAATTTTATAAACACCCTACAACTAAAAAACACATTTATCCATTTTCGAATGGAGCTGAAATCGATTATCTGAACGTTTTCACATGGTTCTCGCAGGTTGCATTAGAAAACTGCATTTGTACTCACAGTTTTAAAGATACGAGAGTTTCGAAAGCCAATTAGTTGCACGTGGCAGCGATTATCGAAGAGAGAAGAAAATCGATTACCTGCATTATTAGCAAGAGTTATCCAATTTTCAAAAATTGGGACCAATGCGCAGAGACAAAGTGAAACCTTTGGAAAATTTTACGATCACTGTAAAATACCCAATTGAAATAAATATGTGTCTTCATTACTTGAAGATGTCCGCGGGTTAAATGAGGTCCCCATTGATTGCATTGGAAAATGGCACGCGCAATCACAGCGTTCGATTAAAGACGCGAGATTGTCCGAGACAGTAGTTTAATCACACGAGTTGATTATCAAAGCGAGGAGAAAATCGATTATCCGCTTTCCTGAGTCATACGTCTGTTTCCCAATTGCAACAGGTGCTAAGAGTTCTACCTTGGGACCATTTGTATGCGTCGCGAGAGCTGCGTAATGGATCAGAAGGTGAATAGACGGCCGGAACTTGCCGATCATTAGTCAGAAACTGTGAAACTGGAGTAACTCACGGAACACTTTCCATTAAAAGTTGCTTTCGTTGATTTGCATACAAGACGGGGTAGCGGAACGGCCTCGTAAAATACATTGAAACCAAGCGCGTTCGATAAAATTGAATTTACCTAATTTGCATCGGAAAAATGCCACGCCTAATAGCCTATAAAATAATGCTGATTTATATTCAGAGTAACCATTCAATATATTAACCGTTTTCTTCTGTCAAGCTGCAATTTACTGACTTTTTGTTAAATACTTCGTACACGGCTCCGTGCCATTTCCTTGCCATTAAATAATTCCTCTCACTTTCCTCTTTTTTGGGATATATACTTTTCTTTTTATCATATTTTAGTTTAAATTATCCAAAAGTTTTCTATAGACATGTATACAATTATGGTTATAGTACCAGTAGATTGTGATTCTTTATATCGTTTTAAATATTCAATACTTAATAGACAGATTTAAGAATGAATATTTGAATTATAATCGTACCTTGTACGACTGTCACTGATTTTTAAATTTGATTAATTTGATACAAACTTTACGATAAACTTCTAAACTCAAGTCATAGAGTTAAAGTATTGTACCAAATAATTTGAGACACAGCGAAGATAAAGAAACTAAATATTTACATCTGAATATAAAGGACCAAGTGGAATCTTGTTCAGAGGTTTCATTGTACTAGAAAGATACAGACATACAATGCACTACTTGAAAACCTACAACCAAGTGTGCCTCCTACAAACAAGCAACAAGTCAATCATCTTCGACGCAAAACAATTCTCGTTGAAAGCATCTGAACGAAGGACGATAACCTATAAATCACCGACAAAATCGCAGCAACCCATTGTTACCAGTTTCACCCGGGACAAATAAAAGCGTAACGAACCATATAGCTGCCGCGCCTTTTTCCCGTCTTCTCGTTCCTCTTCTCATCCGGTTTCCTGCAGCTTCTAGCAACCCTTTCGAACGTGTTGGTCTGCTGCTGTTCAACCGTCTCAACATCCAGAAGGTTCTCCATGGACCTGCGTACCTGTCTGCAGGAGGCGCCGTTTTTCGGGCTTTTTCTTTGCAGATGATTACCGTTCTCATCATGAAAGTCGTCCCACTCGCTGACCTCGCTTCGAACATCCTCCAAGGACCTTGTCCTGCCAACGGAGCAGGTGCAAGGAGGAACAGAGCTTCTACAGAGTCCCCCGGAGCTTTTAGCTCGACCCCTGGGCGCCTCCATCATCATCATCCTTGGGGACACTGCGACTGGGGACATTTGGAGCGGAGATATACCCTGTGGCGGAGGGATACCGTTTCTGTACAAGGGCGCTAGATAATAGTAATCACGGCCCTTGTTGGGATTTGATCCGCCCATTCTAGCTGGCACATAGTTGTAGTCTGCTAGGTGAGGCGTCATCCATTGCGCCATGGCGTCCAGGGGAACAGGACGGTAGCAAAACGATGGTCCCCTGGATGTTGGATGGTTACGATACATCGGAGGCCAAGGACGCTGCTGTTTCAAATCGAATCTAGGATCCATTCGCGGATCCAGCACTCGGATGTCACCCATACCCCTAAGCGATCTTGACCGGGTTCCGGGAATGACTGCTGCGGAACGACGAGCAGATGAAAGTGGCGTCAATGGACGACACTCGGAACGTTCATCGCGGATGACACTACTTCCGATGCCCGAGGACGATCATGCTCCGAGAACGATTGCCCGCGATTAACGTCGGCCGAACTAGGTCTCGGAGATAATCGAAGTAGATCGGGGGCGGGAACGTAGAAAGAGAACCCGAAGAAAGTCGGCGCGGATCGGAAAATTGGGCGCAACAGACTGCCTTCAAGAAGAATGTACGGAACAAAGGAGTTCGCACGGGAACGGGTCCGATTTTCACCACTTTCCAACGAGCGCCCGAGCGAGCTGGGTCTGTCACTTTCGATCTTCTCCTCTGGGCTACACTTTTCACTTCACTGCGGCGAGTTTTCGGCCTCACGTTCCCTACTTTTTGTCACTTTGCCGGACACACGGCGTGCGCTTCGGGTACCGTTGGATCACACCTTTCACTTTTTTTTCGGGAGTAACTCGATAGCAGGATTCAGTCGAAGGGATTGTCGATGGAATGAGCGAGAGGCAGCCGAGGATCGTGGATCGCGGATCAGAGACGACTGTGCCCAGCTGAGTGCAGCGAAGGAGTGCGTAGCCGACACGTTCACGTCGAGTGACTTCGGCTCGTTGAGAAACGACCCACTTCTCCGCCGCGGGATCGAAACCTCATCTCCCTACCACCTCGCCTTCTAGACTCATCCCTAAGTCCTCTCGCGAGCGACAAGAGAGAGCGAGAGAGAGAGAGAGAGAAAGGAGATAGGGAGCACACAGAGGAACGAGAGTACGGTGTTCCGTTCGCGAACCACGCGACGTAAGCAGAATGTCGATATCGCAACAGGTGGTCTCTTGAACTGATGAACACGACTTTGATATACGGTGTTTGTGAATTTTATCGAGTTTATCTAGGGCTGTAACTTTTCTTCAAAGATTCGAAGAGTCGAAGGCGATGAGAATCAAAGTTTTCAATTTCGAACCTCCAAATTATTATGATGATCACGGTACATACGTCATCAGTCGAGAGTTTACCTACCTGAATTCGGATTCGCACTTGTTCCTTCGCACGGAGGGTTTTACCGTTTTTACGACGCGGCGGAACGTATTTATATTGTGTACACGCAACTAATTTAGGAGACTGGGGTAGGTTCTGGGGTAAGTGGCACGCAGTTCTTTTTTATATGGGGCATGGGATTATCTTTGCATGGGAAAAATTGTTTCGGAGATCCCAGCTTCAGATTATTAGAAAGCATTTTTATCTGAATATATTATTCGTTAACCCAAATATATTGAAAACGAGGCTTTTCATGGAGGCATTTATCCATAAAAATGTCCTTACTATTTATGTGTTATTGTTATTAGACCTTCGAAATTCCGGAAAAGTAACAGCTCTAATTTGTTGGACTTCTTTTGCCGAGGGTTCAACAGCACTGTTCAACTGAAATATGAACTCATGGCTGTTATGGATAAGTATCCAATATTTTCACTTCATGACAGATGCAATTTTTCTTTGCACGAAATTTATTTATATCTGGTGTTTTTATATCTTGCTGGTTTCTTTCAGTTTCATCGGTCTTCTCAAGGTTCTTTGTTGTTTATAGTTTAGGTATAACTTGCTTCATATGATTATGTTGAAAGAAATTTGTAATTTTAGTATTTGCTATTAAAAAGGTAATTATACGAGCATCATAGTCGCAAGTCTGGAGACTTCAACGCGTCGTGTGTACAGCATCATACTCTCCAATCTGGTGACTTGAATGCATGGTGTGGAAGCATTTACTGGCATTATAATTTCGAGTCTGGTGACTTCAACGAGTAATGTGCACTGTGACACGCATCGCATACGTAGGAACATGATCGTGTGCACTCTTCTTTATTATATTTTTTAAAAATTATATCTACCTTTTATCTATTATCCACTGTAGGCCTAAAGGTAATAATAAAATTATGTCTATATTTCTACATAATGGATCATTTTTATCATTAAAAAATAAACTTAAATTAATTAATATCAAAGAATAATTATATCTAAATATTAAACAAACCTCCCTATAATTAATTATAAAATGATGTTTTATAAACAACGAATCAAATTTTGGTTTTCTTTCAGACTGTTCTTGAGTATTTGGCCGATTTTGAGACGGTCACTCGGATTCTTGGTTTTCCAGCAATAACGCTTATAAATTATTCTAATATGAAGTTCGGTTGTAAATATAAATGTATGCTAATTTTAGTGATTTAGTCCGAGTTAGACTGCGAATTTTATGCATTTACGTGAATCACGTAGCAGAAATTAAAACCAGAGTGTGAAACGTGGGACGACAAGTGTAGAAAATGATAGTAATTATAATAATTGGTATTTGAAGACATAACCGCTCGTAATTTATTTTTCAATTGATTACGAAATGTAATTATCTAATAATTATAGTCACATACGATCGAATCAATTTAGTACCTAATAAATGCTAAGGAACTTACAAATACGGATCTTACTAAGGTAGCAATGCACGAATTTCACCGTTCTAGATATTTCAAAATATTTCCGATAAAACAGGCCATTGCAAATGGGTAATCCGAGCAACAATTCGCGAGAGAGTTCGATAAAACTGGAGGAATTAAAATCGCACCAGCCACGTTCCTTTTCGATAGGCGCCCGCTTTCACTGCACGATTCTTTTCAACTACGATCGAGGCCCATCTATTGAGATTCGTCTTGTTTCAGATAGAAATCGCGCGATTATGCGCAGGAAGTAAGAAGCAGCTGGAACTTGAGAACTAATTCCGGTGGGAGTATGCAAGAAGCCGGCGCCGGGTTTGTTAAAGAGTTTAATCGCGGGCGTAAAGCGCACACCTTACGATCGCCATTGCGAAATTCCTCGTCCCCGTGCATCCTCTCCTTTAACCACGCAAGCAGCGTTTTATTCCCCATAAATAATCCACGTTTTGCTCGTAACGACTTCTTTCGATACGGCATAATTATCGTCGGATACTCGATCGGCTCGTCGATAAATCGAATGGTTCGATTTTGTTATTTGTGACTGGTCTCGTGCAACGTTTGAACCGTTTTTTTTCGAGGGATACGCCGATACGATCCACGCACGACGGTTCAATTTTCTATCTCAGCTTTCTCCGATACGCTCCGTTAATAATTCGCGACGATGCGGCAATCCTCTCTAGATTTTTTCCCTTCTGCTTCTCAGCTCGATCCCCTTTCTTTTATTCCCGGGAAACTGTTGCGCGCCAGCCCGGGCCCACGCAAGATTTCCTTTCGCATGAAACCGAGCTTGCACGATAACGCCTTCCTGTTCGCGATGTGATCGGATACGGGAAAAGATCGATTGCCTGCAGACTTTCCGGTCCCATGAGCCCGAAACGAGATTAAGCTACGTCCACAGTGGTGCAATATCGACTTCTGTCGCCTCTTGTCTTATCTTCTTATTTTATTTGGTAAAAGTGACAACTTTTTCAAGATACATGCTACACCAATTACAAGTCTATCGTTGTTTCAATGCGGACGTAGCTTTACGTTCCCAAGTAACACATGTTGCACAGTCTACGCTCAAAATTAACACATTGTTGCTTATCTGTTTTTACCAGAATCGTAAATAATTAACACTGAACCTACCGAGCCTGAAAAGTAACTGCACATGCTCCCTTATAAAAATGACAAGTTTAATTTGATTTAGACTTTGTGTGGCTCCTATTGCAATACGTGCTCTTTGAAAGACATCTATACAGTAATTTCTTGTCAAATAATTGTTATTATTTCCATAAGTGTGAAACAAAAGATCCAGACTTATTATTTTACAATTATTGAAATAAAAAAATGATCTTATAAGCGTTGATTGTATAAATATTTTTAGTACAGCACGTATCATAATAGGAGCTGCACAAAGTCTAAATAAAATGAATCTTGTAATTTTTATAAGGGAACATGCTCCAGTTAATTTTAAGGCAGGTTTAGTTAACAAACGTTCAAAAAATGGAGGACGCCAGTTGACATCTCTGGTCAGCAATGTGTTGAGAATGGGCGAAATAAAATTCTATTTTGTTGTTGTCAAAATATAGTCATTGGGAACATATATTTTCTTCTAAAAAAGTATGAACGAAATAAATCGTAGTGCAAGGGCATAAACAACTCGTGATCTCGCATAGTGAGGTAGAAGGAGAAGGTCACTTCTTTCGAGATTTCAAATTCATCGAAGTTTTCTTAAATGAGATTACATTTATCATTGTAACAGTCTTATAACTCATAAAAAAACAAATTCAACGATATGCGGCATGTTCAATCCAAGATTATGGGATAAGACTTTAAACCGAAATAAAATTCTTTCTTTTCAATCTTGTTGTAGTCAATACTTATAGCCTTTGGAGAAAATATTCGCATACCATACATATCAAATTTCTTTTTTTTCTAATTCTGAACGATGATAAATTTCTAATCTGTAGAATCACAAAATAAATAGCAGTGCAATAGTGCAGGGGCTAATCCCAATTTTACTCTTGCGTAATACTACAGCACCGTTACTTTCTTTAATCTCATCTCTTATGGAACTCTATTGCTTTTGAGAGCATCGAACATTTTTTACCATCAAATCGAACGATCATTCCATCAACGAAATAATACGGGAAGCAATCCGAAAGGGCGGTCAGCGAGCACAGTCAACAAACCGCGTAATAACTCGACCGATGTATCCATTAATCCGATCGTTTACGATGCCTACACAAGAAATCGAGTGACTTTCACGTTGAGCTATTTCGATGCTTTCTGCTCCGACGCGTAATCAATTGATCGACACCAGCTGGAGGGGAGTCCGATCGATTTATTCGGGAATCAATCAAAATCGTGAGTTTCGAGAACGATTCGGGCGTTACTTTACGGTTTTTTGTCGATTCGATACGTCGCCATTTGTTAATATTTCGATGCGGATGTTACTGCTTTGTTATTTTTGAGAGAAAGTTTTTCCTCAATGCACTTAGATCTTTATTACTCTATTTCGTGCCAGGAAGAAAGAAGTTCTTCCTATGCTCTAATGGCAGTGACGTATCATAAACCTTCTAATCCTCGATGGTAAGTCGCAAATTAGGAAAATACCCTAAGATTAGCACTGACAATTTTCCCTCCCACCAATGATATACACTTATATCATCAAATTCAGGGCACTAATATTCGCGACTTCAAATAAGTTAAAATTAAGTCGACTCTCATAACTGGACAGCGCATTTTACGAATTTATGACACAAATGAGTAGGTAAAATTTGAAACAGTAAAAACAAGAGTAATATAATATGTAAAGATGAAAATACTGTGACATCACTTTCAACCCATTAAGCATATTAAGTAAAAAAATAAGTTTCCATTTCACTCCAGATTTGTGTAATTCTGGTAAAAAAAATCATTTTGCATAAACATACACTGTCTACATAACTAACATATCATAAAACTGTGGATCTTTACACGAAGTTAAACGGAAGTGTATTGTTTCTTTTAATTATCTCAAAAGTTGCAAAATGATATGACACTATCCTTAAAGTCTTCTAATTTCTTTCTAGTCTTGTATTTGACCTAATCATTTCTATCATAAATGCATAAAATCCACAGTCTAAACATGGAATTTTATAAATACTCTACGTGAAACCAATCTATTGTATTTAATAACGTAGTACTGTAGTGTATTTTTCCTCCACCACTTAGAATTTACTCGAATTGAGTAGAAAAGTTATCCTCTCTCAGCCAGTATCAGATTAGTCACGTGACAGTGTGACACATGCATGACAGAGACAGAGCGGGTCACGTGGGCCATGGTGGAAGCATGGGGGAATAGCGTCGCAGAAGGGGAAGGTAGAGTGGAGACACAAGTATTAATTTGATGACTCTGTCCCAGCCCAACAGAGTCTTATGTCAGCGGATAATGAAAAAGAATAAAACTGTTAGAGGAAAGAAGACAGACGTACCTGAAAGAGGAACTGTGAAGGTAAAGAGTAAACCTGAAATAACGAAAATTTCAAATTCAATCATTTTTGTCTCACCTTTACCAATGCAGTACCAGTGGGCTGTTCAGATTTTAGAAATCGCGTTGGTTTTATAGACTGAATCTGAATAACAAAATGAAGGACGTTCGAGATCTCTAAAAGTAGACCGATTTATTGATAATCTCAACAATCTCAACAACAGAATATGAAATCTTCTTTATTGCAAGTTTACTTTTTACCCTCCACCATTGATGCTTCTCTCTGTCGCTCACTATATGTTTTCTCTTTATCGAGTCGTGCTCGAGCCAATTTCTGAAAGAGAAACTCTACCCTGCAACGCAAGAATTTGACTACTGGATTCCAAACTTTGCAAACTTAAGTCGGCGCTACTGTATTCGAGGCGAACCTAAGCAGTCATCAAGCTCCACGAAAGTGTCACCGTTCAGAATCGTCAGAAAATGGGTCGTCGAGCGTATAATCGAGGCGAGACGTCGGGACAGACGACAGATCGGTATCGTTTTAGAGAAAGTCCGCCGCGACACGAGGAGTAAATTGCTCGGATCCGGTGGACTGCGTTCATAGTGATTATCGGCGTGTCGGGACGAGAAAATTCCTGCCCTCCGTGTTGACCGTTTCACACTTTACCCATCCACATCGACCGTATCCCAGCACGCTCTTCTTCCGAAGAAACTTCGTAAAGATTCTCAAACGACACATGCTTCCATCTGCCAGTCAGAGGAGACGAGTTAATTCGTCACTTATGTTTGCTTTCGACTTTCAGTAGTTTTTCATTTTCTGCTTAATTCAATCAATAAATCTTTCAATTAATTGTCTTACATATGCACAATTTATGGATGATCTGTCAGAATGAAAATAAGCTACACTGGACTTGAACTTTCTATTTCGCGTTTATTATTAATTGACTCTTTCGCCGACAACTGGGACGTATAAACGTGGACGGTAAGAATTTTCAATTTTTTCGACGGACGTGGAAAAATTGCATTGCGATTTTGAAGTACCTTTTTATTCTTTTTAATTATTAACGACGTGCAGAGTTCTGTTAAATTAATTTTATGCTTCCTGACTGCAAGTGGCCTTTTTTCAATTACAATTAGGTACATTTACAATAAATCATAACTAGATAGCGGATCCTTATGCAAAATAAAAACGTTCTGCTTTGATTGCGGGAAGCAGAAGTAAAACAAAAATTGATTTTAAAAATTAATTTCATAAATCTTTTTAATCTTTTGCTATCTTATATTTCACTGTACCAATTTTTTCATAAATGCATAAACAAGTCTATTCATAACTTAATCGTTAAAATAAGAACATATTTAGAACAAATTTACTTTAGGAAATTGTTAACTGAGAAAATATCAACAAATTTACCTTTGTAGTATCATTTTATTTCGAATGTGTTTCTACTAGAGTTTCGGTTCCTCGTGTTGTTTGCCAGTGTTTTGAATCGACTAATTTGTGAACGAGAGGTGAACGATCTCTAATCTCAGAAACTGTGTCGAGGTCCTACAAACTCCATTGAGGACGCCTCCAGTGAAAGTATAGGAACATCCACATTGAGCATTCAATGTGAAACAGGAACTATAATCGATATATGTATAATATCGAAACAGGTTAGCACGTTTATTTCAAGAACGGATTCATTTCTAGAACCTTCAACTTCCAGATCCGTAGAAACTTAATCGTAAATATTGCAACTAGTATTAGTGAAGCATTAATGCGACTCATTCATTCTGAATACCAGTATTACTCTGGAAAGAATCTCGACTTGATCATCAGGTAATTACAACAAAAGTTCTGCAAGTTGCATTTACCGTCTGATAAAACCGCTTACTAACCTTCGTAAAACAAAAACAAATGAAAATACTTGTTATGTATCGATCATGACATTACTGCAAATTTTTCTGCATAATAAACATTTTCTGAGCTGGTTGTAAGACAGAAATTAAATGAAAATGTATTATTCTTCGTAATAATTTTAGACTACTATAACAACATATTAACATATTCATATATTGTATTGTTTACTGTATCTAAACGATTCATGTATTGTATATGCTACATATATGCCAAACAAAAATTGTATAAGAAGCAGAAATTATATGAAAATGTAAAGCCTTTTGTAATCATTTCAATAGTTTGAAAATAGTATAACAGTTAACAGTGTAATACTATAGTATAACACTTAAATGATCCCTAATTTTGTATTTCACATATTGATTTTTGTCATAAATAAATAAAATCCACAATTTGGTCATTACATTAGGCCTAATTAATAAAGCTATACTCAATGATGAACTTGTCCTGTCGATTATACTTTTTTGTGACAGAAATAAAAGGTCTTCTATTAAGAGGTGTCACTCTTCGAACGTGGTTAGCAAAATTTTAGAAAATTAGTAATCGTAAAGAAATGGTGATTTTTATATCATTTAAAATAACACTCCTTAATGGAAGAACTCATATGTATTAAGTTGGTAACTAAGTTCGCGACCTCCACACTTTCTCAAACATAGTCATTTATATATATTGTTTAAGCACGAGTATTTTATATGAAATTAATCATAAAATTCAGAGCTTTCCAATGATATACAGTTCAAAAGTAATGGTCACTGAACGAAATTATAATGATATAATAAAAGAAGTACAAAACAAAGTAATAATAACACAAATATATGTAATAACATTACAGTCCAATTATACAAACGTCATAAAGGCAAAGAAAGTGCAAGACATGTCACAGCAGTGTTAGCAGCACGATTATTTCGCAACTAGTTTAACACATAGAGCCAACAAGTGTTTTGCAATGTCAACCATATAAAGGCTGAGCATGAAGCGGTATACAGACTGGCCGGTCCGTAATTCCGGTACCAAAAATTACGGTCAGAGGCAAGTTTCTGCAAGTTTGACCCGTTGTGCAGAACTGTTTTCGCCGGTATTCTCGCATATAAAACCGAGGCACGAATCGACCCGGAAAAAGTGGGCAATGATCTTTTAGGAGAGCGCATAAGGAAGAAGGATAAACGGGTCGAGAGCACCGCTCGAAAGTGAAAAAAGGAAAATATTAAATTCGAAGGTAGGTTGGATTTGTTCGTTTCGCTTCACGGTTTCGTGGTGAACGGTGAACAATACTAACAGCTTGTAATTGCTACCTTTAGAAAGTCAAATTGAATCTTTTAGGAATACCAGATTAGTTTTGATTGTTCAAGAAGTGGATGGTTCAGTTTTATCGTTTGACTTGATGGTTCTGCACTGGCTGGTTCAAGAAGTACGCAAATTTTTCGAGCGCATTCTACGAGTTCCGACTTTCTTCAAATAGAAGCAATTTTATGCGAAATTCTATAGCAAAAGTGAGTTGGTGTTTGTTGCGAGCATGAATCAGAACGATAGGAACATTGCTACAGGCGCTGCATTGAAAGGCAACAAATAAATTGTTACAGTAAAGCAAATAAGAACGTTGATCAAAGTGGTTGATACTATTTGATAAAGTGGCTGATAGTGTTCCATTTATGAGATACCATCTAGGCTTTCGTGCTTGAACAGGAAATCCATTCTTTTGTGGTGGTTACTTTATATTATAGTACCGTATTCATCCTTCTAGATCAAACAGAAGATTTTCTAAACATGACGTTTATGTTACTTTCCACACTGAAATCTTTCTATAAATAACATGAATCAGAGATTATCTAGTAATCGCGGATTCCATCTAGTTTGCTATATTAATACATTTCTGCAAAAAATAGTGCTACAACATTAAATTATTCGGATACACTCGTCACGATTAAAATGTACATAGTACCACTAGCAAGAAATATACTATCAAAATCGTGAATATGATTGTTGAACGAATTATTTAAGCGTATACAAAATACGAGCAACAATGCTGTGTATATTACTCAGTGGTTGTACTGCTGTGATTTCTATGGCAAAAAATGATTAGACTGCGGATTTTATGAAAACTGTGACATTGGACATATTATTGAACTTCTATCTCTCACAAATTGGCATGGAAAGTTATCGCTCTGTCTAGAAATAAATTGCCTAGAAATACTTTGAGAAATGTAAAAATCCGAATAGCCAGACGTACAAGTAAATCTGAGATATGGCCATTCCAGTTGGACGCGATCAACACATCAATTCAAAGGAACAAGCGAGCAGACACTTGCTACACGGAACGGATCTAGGTCGACGAGCAAACTCCGGGCAAGGATTTTATCAGATCACGGCTGTTACCTTGTAGAACGGCCGAAGGTCGTCCAAGGATCTAGCGAATCATTCCGGGATCTCGACAAAATGATTGTTCCGGGTATTGTGCACGCGTGTGGTTCGGCGTCACGGCAGATACCGATCTTTTCGCTCCGAAAACCAACGACAAGTGACGGTTTCGATTAAGCGGCCGCCACTCGCGCATTAGCTATCTGATTCAATATTAGCATTACGCGCGATCCGATCGTGTCGCAATTGAACCGCTCGCGATTACCGGACAACGAGACCGGCAACCTGTTTCCGTGGTCCCGGGTTCCCGATATGTCGGGTTGCGTAACCGTTTGCACTGTTCCCTCGCTGCTCCCTTTTTCCCTTCCTTTCATCCGACCGACGGAAAAAAGATCAGCGTGTCAAGTATTACCGGATCAACGGTGACGCCGTTAAAAATGTTAATAACAAGCTGGTCGGGCCCCGGCACACGCGTGCGTACGCGATAAGAACCGCAACGAAACGCGGACAACGTGTGTTTTACCTTTGCGAAGCCGGTACGCGCTACCGTAATTACCTCTCGTCCGGTATCGTGCTACGTGGACCATGACTCGCCGGCGCCGAAAAACTCCGCTCGAAAGTGATGCTGAAACGCGCGTGGAAACGCCACGGAACAAGTCCTCGCACGCTCGATCCTATCCGGACTCGTTTGGAAATTTCTTTCCATCGATGGTCAATGGAAACGATTTTGACAGGCACGATTCATGAAAGCAGATCTCACGAAATAGCGATATCATTCGAAGAAGTGCAACATGCGAGTTGACTATGATTGTCGCAAAGTGAGTGGGATTTTTGCGATAATGACCTCACATAATCAATATTATATGTATATCATTAGACTGAGTATTTAACACTCATACGTTCCTCAGGGTGAAAATTCAACCATTCAATAATTTCCATATTGTAAAATTATTCATCCTTTTATGTCTACATCGTGAGATGTATTTCTTTAAAGTTTGACGCTATAAATGAAACATAATGCGTTGATTTAACGTGTAAAATAAAAATGGGTGAATTTTTATCTTAGTCTCTTTTATGTAGATAAGGGTTAAATAAAATTGAATAGATCTAAGACATTAAAGAATTTGAGCATAGCGTTGTATTGTTTTCAGCAGATTAAAATTATTGAGAAGACAATTATTATTTTGCATTAAAATTCACTGTCTAAGTGTTTCAAAAATTTGAACTCTGTGAGAAAGAGAGGATGAACGAGAATGTTGAATGAATTCGTCCTTCATCCTTCCTATTGAGAATCTAATCAATCGCCTGGGTACTCAATGAGTTGCTGTTCTATTCTAAATTACAATCAAACATTACTGTCATGGAGCAGTTTGACTGACTAATTAAGACCTTTGGTTGGCGTTTATTGATCCGGAACGCGAGCAGAGTATATTTTACGCGAGATCCAGGGCAATGAGTTATTGGGTTTCTTGAAAAAGTTAATGCCAAAGTTGATAAAACGTTTAAATCATTTTTCTAATAATGAAAACCGTGGCAGGTTGTGGGGTTAATTACTTAGAGTGATCATAATTTAGAGGAGAAAATCAAATGAAGATTTGAATGAAGTGCAATTAGAAAATAGATGCTAAAAGAAAATATTAAATTATAAAATATGATGTAGTTCCGTGATCACCTGTAGAGGCATCACCATTGAACTTGAATGTCTTAATTTTCGAGCTTTCTCTGACAGATTATTATTATCAACAATCTCTTTCACTTTGAGCAGCCCTATATCCGTGTTAATTGGAAGAAAGTCCGTTCCTCGCATGTCTGACCTTTTATTCCAAAAATGAATTGATTCCACAATGTAGTAGAAAGTCGATCGATCATCGTTTATGTGGTAAAGACGTCAGATCCGAGTCGTTCGATGAAGCGTCTTGTTACACGGTACCTCTCGAGCGATAATGAAAGTTCATGTTATTAAGTTCACATACGGTTCACTTGGCGCTGTTATATCAGATGGAATGTGTAATATTCGGAACAGTGTGATCACGTCGGAGGGATGATCGATATTGCAGCATGAATACGCGCTGACGTGTAACATATTTACAACGTAGCGTTCGTCTCGGAATGCAACAGGCTGAAGAGGATGATTGGGAGAAAACAGCGAGTCTCGTGAAAATCACAAAGAATTTATAAGAAAGTTGATGACCATTAGATCCGCCTGGTCGGACTTGGATCCATCAGTAGGGCGACGTTCATGACCCAGATTTCTTCGTGAATAAATTCTTAAAATGTAACAATGTTTCACATTTCATTCGGATCTAGGAACGTTTACTTTCATTTTGCGGGATGATAATTGAATTGGCGTTTAAACGAATACTTGAAAATTAAACGATGCAGAAGGAAGCGCTATCGTTTCGCGGAGAAATTGAAAGTCCGCGAGCCAGTGCAGAGTTGGTAAAGTAGAAACACAGACAAGGTAAAGCCTGTAACGTGAGATTTCATGTTAGCACAGACGAGATATGGGAGTAATCCAGTCACATTATGGGGTTTCGTGTCATACGATCTGAAATACCGACGTCGCTAAAAATCAGTAGTTCACTTGCGCCCTCTGCATAAATAGAATAGCCAACTGGTGAACTGTATTGCAGTACACGCGACATAACTCATGAATCTGGGGATATTAGTGAGAATAAAGTATTTTGTACATTTCAATTATCATGCGTAAGTTACTCTGAAATGCTTCAAGACATGCTTTAAAAGTTACTCTGTATCTCGAGGACAAACAGCAATTTTGACTAACAAATTAGGTGGTAAGATAGTCAAAAGGATGCTCGACAACATCATTGGCAGAGATAATAAATTTTGTTAGTGTATTGTGTTCAATAAATTAATGTTTCAAAGTTAATCTCTACCCCCAGTTTTATTACCAATTTTCATTAAGAAATTAAATGGCGACATGGTAAAGAGAGTCTTTGTCGAATTGTTATAAACATTAAACAGCCTACCTTAGAGTGCCTTAAGTTGGTCTAAGAGACTTTTAAACTACCTTGGCCTACCTTAGTTATCATGTCTATTGTTTAAAATTTGCCCATGTATACATTTTTTAACGATTTTAAATAGCCCCTTAAAATTTATTCATTCCGAGCTACCGATTACGATTTATTGTTTTTCCAACACGATTACGAATGTTCTTGCAAACTTATAGACTCTATAGTAAAATACAATCTTCCAGCTTTCATTTGCACCCTTAAAAGTTGAGAAATTCTGTCGGGAAAATATTTTAAAATCGATTTGAAATCACCCCTTAATAACGAATGCAGATCCTGTCTTGAACTTTGACTTCTGTATGTGCTAACATATTAAATGAAACACACTCCCAAGAACTTACATCACGATTAAATATTATTTTTACTAATCATATTGTGTTATAAAATTACAATACAAAAAAAGTCGGCCTTAGATTGAATTTAAAGTATTAACTGTAGTCCCATAATCATGTATACTCTTCATTTACATTTACTGTTAATGCTGTTCCAATAGGTATTCCGTCAAATGTCTGTCGTTCATGCCAATACTACTTCAGTTAATAGATCTTAAGCTGTCTGTCGTCTGTGCCAATACTACTTCAGTAAATAGTTCTTCCACCGACTGGCATCAGTGAGTAGAGGACGCCTGTGGTCAGACATCAATCTCTAGTGTCGGTAAGGCAGACAACTTTTGCTGATGAACATATATTTATGAAAAACATTTATGTTTATAAAAAATGCTAGAATATAAAATTCAATAAAATTCAGTACTATTTTTATTTATTTCAGATCTACACAGTTTACCATCTTTGCATTTTCTTAAAATTCTCTACAAAAATTGAAAATTGCATGAACATTTGCAATTCAAACTGCAAATTCGTGATCGTGCTTTCAGATACTCCGTTATCATTTACGTATCAACTGAAATTTTGAAAATTACTGAAGTAACAGTTATATTTTTTGTTAGCATTTAGTTTCCCTAATTTGCAGCTCACCTCAAAATTCTTGAAATATTTCAAGCTGTATGCTAAATTTATTTTAAGAGAATAATACTTTTATATCATCCCAAAACTTCGTTAGCAATTAACAAAGATTTCCAAGAGGTAGCGATCACTTGCGAGACACGGTTCTCGCGGTAATACCTAATTTTGTTGAATCGAACCGTAGGTGTCCACACGTGTGGAAAAATAACAGAAAAATGGGTGTTGCCAACCACCTTGGTAAACATGTTGTCGGGCAGTACCCACGCTGTTCACTTTAAATGGCGATCCACTGACCAGCAAGTTGGTACAGGTGACGAAACAAGATAATCTGCAAAGTAATCTCGGTTGGCGCGAACACGATCTCAGCGAAAATATGTTTTTTCACCAACCACGCGATTATGCACACCTTGAACTACACAGCGGTTGGCAGAAGAAAAAAATATTGATCTCGCAATTCGAGACTCTCGCAGAACAAAATTTTCAAGACCGTGTGAATCGCGGATCGAGAAAATTTAATTCAGTTATCAGTGCAAAACCTCTATTTATCTTTGTTAACAACCTTCTAGTTTTCCACTGTGTGATTCGCGATCATCATAATCCGTGCGCTGCTAATTACTTCATGCAATTTAGAGTAGAATCTACAGCGGATCATTACGTTAATTTTCATACTCGAGAAAATTAACCGCGCTTATTAGTGCAAAACTTGCAAGCGCATCCTTTTGTTTGTGCTCTTGGGACTAGCTACCACACAACCAAAACACATAAATCATTTTCATAGCTCGGCGTTATGAGAAAATGTTGCTGCAATGTGTACTCTATGATTTACGCTTCGGAATTGTGCAACTTGTACTTCTGAAATTATGGTAAAACAATCTTACAGCAGTGTTTAATCGATTGTAGCGTAAGAAGTCAGTATTGAGAAATACTGCAACGGTATATGTAATTATATGTTCACCGCATAGTTTTAAATAAACGTCGATCATTCCGGATGAGTTGAAATCGTACCACTCGGCTTCGATATGTTGCCATAATCAGTAACGAAAGTACAACCAATTGTAAAACATTTCTGTAAGTACGCATAACTTAAGTCTGACATGTTAATATTAGAATAATGTTTCGATAGTATTAGTAGAATTTTACAATCCGTAGAAATTTTACAATTAATCCACGGTCATCAATGACAGTTAAGCGGTCCATTTATGAATCAAGATTTAATGATTGTCTTAATTATTTGCTGAGGTTTCAAGAAATCTAGAATTCTTGATAGTGAAATGTCAAGGTACAGGTACCTCCTGCTTGCAAATTTGCTATATGAATCACTGACTTTTAGCACGACACCGCTACTAACTTGACCCTGTTTTGCGTGTTTATGGTTCGTATATTTGAAACGCACTTGTTGCGAAAGAATGAGGGGATTCGAACTCCCACGGCACAAGAATTTATACGCATGTACGACAGCATGCGACGATCAGAAATACACAAATAAAATGCATTGCATAAAATCACTCAAATACTTCAATTTTTACAAGCCGAAGTACTATTTGCACAAATTAATAGGATAGACTGCGGATCTTTATGCATTTATGGTTTATAAAAATTTTCAAAAATACTGAAGTACCCGATTCAACAGAATTTAGTATGATTTTTATCTATAATGAACCTACAAATGTTATTATCAACGAAAATAGAATTTTATTTGATGACGCTTTCTTTTTTGCGTATGAAAATTGAAAATTGCATTAACATCTGCAGTCTAACAATCATATAACAGTTTATTTTTAACACGGAACCTACCCGACCATCAAAAGTGATTAATGTGTATGTAAAAATTAGAAGAATAAATTTATTTATATTTAAAATAATTTAAAAAATGTATTCAATCAATTCCCATGAGAACACCTTTTCAATCTCAATTATTGTCAAATAACAAATCTAAAATCGGTCATTTGACCAGTGTTAAATAGGCACGGAGGTTTGCTTTCTGATAAACAATATTGGATCTGTGTAGGTCTTGTACGATTTCAATTATAAACTTTGCTTAAACGAGGAAGTTAAAAATTACGTCCTTACAACATTTGTATTAGTCTGAATAATTCCAAAGAAATGATTAGAAAGAAATCATTATGTTCCGGTTGTGTCAATATTAATTAGTAGGCAAAGCATGCCTGGTTCTCGTTTTACATAGTGGAGAACGTGTTGAAAGCCACCAGAAAAATAAGTGAATAAAATTGAGATACCATGTAAAAGGAAATAAGACGTGTCAGATACCTATGTAAAAATTATGGTAACACTTGTCGATGTGCTATCACATCCCGGATTTCAATGAGCTTTAGATATGTTGTTAAGGTCATCAAATTCATCATTCTAAATAACATTTCCAATTTAATCCAGACATAATTCATGCATTTATAGGTAAAGTTTCATTAATTCAAATTGACATGTTCAAAATGGTAACCTTAACAATATATTCCAAGTATAATGAAATTGTAGAAGAGGTAACACGTCATTAAGTTTACCAAAATTATTTATACAACGACGTGCCGTGTGAAAAGAACGCTAGGTGCATCTCAAAAAACATTGTGCTTGAATAACAACGTTTCTAATAACAAATATTCCCAAACAGGAGGTTCTAGTGTAAGAGTATCTATTATTATTGATGTTAAAGGCACTGAGAAACTCGAAGATGCTCGACATATGCACTTGATGCACTTGATGCAGATACTCTCTGTCCGCCCAGTCGCGTGTTTATGTCAATAAGCGTCAATTTTTGCTAACGGTACCGATCTCGATCGGTCAATCATCTCGTACGTCGTACCGTGAGACAAAACGGTTCCATGGCGATACGACGCGAACGAAATCTGCGTGAGCTATGCAAAAACGAGACCCGGAGCAGCGCAACGCGTGCAGCTGAAAGCGCATTGCGGCCGATGCACGTGCACCGTATCGCGGAAGTAATTCGTACGACCGGGCAACGTCACGTGCTGTTTTAGGCGGAACCGACCATTTCAGGAATTAGAGCGATTATCCTGCCGACCCCACTGCATAATACAGGAAAACGATCGCTCGTATGCACTATAGGTCGACTCGACTCTGTACAGCGTTTTGAATCCTAAGCTCCGGAAAATTGCGCAGTCTTCTGTCTAACGACCTGAACAGACATTGTTCGAATTAAGTCCAAGTTATGAAATGTCCCTGCCCACTGTAGTCTGCGATTTTCCACTGCCTTTTCATTTATAGGAATATCATATTTCTCAGTCAATTGTATATTTTCTCGTCCATGTTATTTAATATCTAGTGTTATAATTGTGTGTATATCCGTGGTAAGAATGAGAAAGAAACATAATCAGCGAGAGACAAAAATGTATGAAATGAATTCGATTGTGTGAAATAAAGAAATGAGTGTGCATGAATGAGCGTTTGTTTAATTTGTCTGTCGTTGATTGATCATTTTTTGTTGCATGTTTTATGGTATAATAAATATACATGGTTCGTCCATTAACATTTATAATTCCATTCAATACTTGAATAATCATTTAATTGGTTTTTATATTTTTAACAGTATCTATCATCCTCCATCGAAAGTTTCTATAGAAATTATCGATAAAATACTATTTCATGATGTCTTTCATGATGTCTAGACTGCGGATCTTTATTCAAAATCAAAAGTTTTTGTGTTTCGTGCAAGAAACAAATAAATTTATTCCCTGCTTTAATCATTTTAGTGGGACAAACTTAATATATTTATACGTTTCAAAAAATAGATATGTTACTACTGTTTCAAATTACAACTATTCATTTTTGTTATAAATGCATAAATCAACAGTCTAATGATATAGGATCATTTCTTCAGTTTTATCCATGGCAAAGTGATGCACAAAGTAAAACAAGAGAAATGATATGGTATACGTTTTACTGTTAAATCATTTTACAATTCTATTAATTCGCGTAAAAGTGAGTTCAATGATCGATTGCTGGTAAAGACATTTCTTTCACCTTTATATGAAAGGCAAATGACGAAGAAATTAAGTTACATATTTTTACAATGAGCCAATAACAAGGCGAACGTCATTAACAACGTTTGAATTAAAATATGTAAATAATAAGTACAGTTTATTCTATACAAAAACATTCTGCTATTTTGCATTGCGTTTATTCTGTTTCGATATTTATTCTTGAAAATATAATGCATCAGAACAATATAAAGATGTTTCCTCCAATCTAATATCTAACGCAATATTAAACGTATGCATGCTTAGATCGAAAATTTTTTAAATTTCATATTGAAAAATTGTCGTTCTTCAACCATTTTTGATTCAATGTCCTACACTAACAAGAAGTTAACTTCCTCAAACACTGGCACATGGATTGCAACACGGATTGCCGAACTCGTGTGAAGGTTTCGTCAGCATTGTACTCAGAGCAGTATTCTGCAATTCGTTCCCAGAGATCTGAATTAACATGTAGCGTTGATATGGAGAAATTGAGAAGACGAGTTTTATGGCAGCCATATATCGTCTCGACTGTGAGACCATCGATGTTTATAATTCACAAAGTATTTTGACCCTGGCTCATTGCTTAAGAAAGCAATCTCTGTCTAATATTTAATTTTACGCCAAGAAAATGTTTCCCGAATATCCAAACACACGTTTCGTTTAATTACTCGTTGTTTTATTTACTGTGTGCATGGCTGCAGACCGGAAGTACGGGCTCGCATGCTGTGTGGCAGGGTTTTTGTTCTGGAATCCCACGATCCGACAAGAAAAGAGCGTATACCTGTTTCACGTCCAGATTTTGTGTCGTTACGGTGCCAGGAAACGTCCCTTACGTAATTTGTTTCCTCGTCGTGGTTCGATAACGCTTTTAATTGACCCTGGGCAACAGAATTTGACGGTAATTAACGGTGAATCCATCTTCGACGTTTCCGTGATACGATTGCTTCCGTCGACTTCTGATTGTCTGTCCGAGCTTTCATTTCGATTTGTGCTCGTCACACTTACGTAAAAACCGACTTTCCATGCAACCGCGAATCCCGTTACGTAAATATTTTTCAATTTTGGTTCGTTGATTGAAAGAAAAAAAGAAGAAATCGAGCATCGCGACCGAGATCCTTGTCCATCGCCGAGACAATTAAACGAACCGCGTACGGTTATGGTAATCGCGTTAATGTGTCGGCCGATTAGGTATGGCGCGAATGCAGATTACGTTCTCGCGTTTCCAACGCTTCGATGCAAATGAACGTTTGCTCGCGAAACAAGCTACCGACTCAAACAATTCACCGTTTCTCGTTCAACGAGCCGCAAAGCACCTGTTCCGCGATATATTTCTGCCTACAATTCACGATTTCGTTGTTCTCAGTCTTCTTCATCGAAATGTTCATCGCGAATTTCATTTTAATTTCAAACGCATAGCTAATTAATGTTGAAAACCTATTGCAGCGTATGGTGAAACTGTGTTCACAGTTTGCTGGATTTTAATTTGCTAAAATGATGATTTTGTCGACTGTCATTTCGTTGAAACTGGACATACATGATCATTACACGAATCTCTACAGTTTTCATCGTGATTTATTATTAGATGCAAAATAACGATTTTTTACATCAATTACAACATACCTGACAGGGTTAGAAAATTGGAAATAATTGGACTGCGAATCTTTATGCAAAATAAAAAGAATGTGCATCAATCGCAACACACAGGAGCCAAATATTTAAATTTATATTTTACACTAATAATTTTTAAGTCTTTCAATGTTTGTTGCATAAGATCCGAAGTCCATTTATAACAAAAATCTGTATGTGCAAGTTGAAATGGTGAAAAGAACTCGAGGATTTAGAAATATCAATGTATTATTTTCGCCTTTCTAAAATGATTAAATACAGAAGTTATTAGAATGATTAAACATAACGAAATAAAGAAACAAAACACATCGAATGAAACAATTTTATTTAGCTCCGAATTTATTAATTAAAACGTCCGAGGAATCACCCAATATCACAAAATTTGAATATTCTAGTTACCCAGGGATAACAAAAATTGCCATTCGAAAATTGAAAGTAAATTTTTATAAAAAGCACGTGATCACAAGTGGGCAGGCTATCCTGAGAAAGGAAGAAGCAATACTAAAGCATGTCCCGCGGAGTCTTTCGACGAAATTCGAAATCAAATTCAAGAAACTACAAGATCGGAAATAACGATGGTCCAAATAAGACGAATGGTGGAGAATAATCGTCAGCCACGGAATAATCGTGAAATAAGTCATCAGATTGTGTCGGGACGAATCGAGCGGATTTAATGACGCGGACGCTACTTTTAAATCGATGGTGGCCATATCGAGGGACGCGATATATGTACGTGGGTCGTTCGATCTTTTATCGTTGCACGTAATCGTCGTTTATAAGGGCCGCTTACGTGAGTATGTACCAGAACGAGGAGGAAGCGGGACACACGCCGGGAATGTAAAAAATGTGAGTTACAAGCGCCGCGCAGGTGAGCGTGGGCAGCTCATGGCCGAATGTCGCGTAGGCACCTCACCAGCGGCAATCTTGTTTCAGGAAATGCGCGCTGCCGCCGTGTGCCGTTGCGCTCGCGTCGAAAAGCTATCGCGTTGCAACCTCCAAGTGCAATGCCAGTCCCAGAGTTATTCAATGAAAACCACGGGGTCACCTGCGAGAGTTTGTCGAGGCATTCTCGCCATTCGTCAGCGCGTTCCTGCTAACTTTCTAGCTCGAGATCATGGGAACTTTGAAGTTCCTTGGAAATATCAATCACTTATCACTGGACTGCGGATTTTATTTATTTACGAAAAAAATGGGTAGTTGCAATTTAATGCAGTGGACAGATCTCAAGAATTTAAAAACGTCTATATATTACTTGCAGCTTGTGAATATTATTGAGGAATGAAAGAAATTATTACTTGCCCCTTGTTTGTTGCAGTTGAAGGAAACAATTTTTCTATGGCACAAACTTCCACAGTGTGCTTATCACTGAGGAAACGTTCAATAGTTTTTAACTAGATAACACGATCGGAAAACTCTATTACGTTTCATTACAAACTTTTATGTGGCTCTGTTAACGTGTTTTATTCACTACCGCACGATTTTGGATAAATAGTCGACTTTAGAAAAATATTTTTGTAAGTTTTCACAACACATGATTTTCTCTTTCATGTGTCTAGAGAATCAAAAAGTATGCATAGTTAGTTAGAAAAACTATTAACTAAATTGACGTCTCTTAAATGAATTGCATTCCGATTGATTTTTATTTAATTATAATCTATCACGAACTAATAAGAAGTTAAAATCAAAGAAAAATTATGATATTTAGAAAACACTAAATAAAATAATAGCTTCAAATACCTTAATAAAACTGCAAGTATACGTCTATGGAATTTTAGAAATTTTATTCGAAGAACATAAAATTTTAAAAGATTGCATTTGTAGAAATTGTTGTTGATTGTTTCGTCAGTGTTCTGTCATTTTTACTATGAAAATTGATTTTTGCACTCCATTTCATGGATTAGTTTTTCGGGGAACTGAAGCAATATAATTTTTCTTGCAAGCATGTTATGCCTCCGATTTGAAGTTATTCACATACACATGCACTTTCTAAGAAGCTCGTTCATCGATAACACAGGAAGAATGTAGAAGAACCACAAGATTACGAGTTTTCATAACAGGCAGCATACCAGCTAGTGCCATAAATAAGAGAGTATTGTACACATGTACCACGAGTTCCATGAAGACATAAAGGTTGGAAACATAACAGCGGTAATAAAAAGCACAAAGCCGAATACAGAAGTTAGTTTTTTGAAGCCACGGCTAAAGCATTCGTCAATGTTGTTTATTTTTGTAATACATTATCCGTTCCCTCCTTGTACCATAAATCCGTGAATGTCAAACTCCATTAAAAGGCTTGAACTGTGTGGATGTGTTAATGAAGGAATAAACATGTTCTAAAGTATACTGTATAATAATCAATAAAGAGTATATTTAAAAAAACTATTTAAAAGAAATCTGTGATAGGTAGAATTACTAGAATCAATAAACACTACCTTTTACCACAGTTGAAAACAATCTTTACAATACTAATCATTTTGCATTTAACACGTTGCTTGCCAAATATTAACTTTAAAAACGGCACAAAATCATAATGCGATCGATAAAAATCTAGAAAGTTAAAATTTACTACAGTGATTATTATAATATTTTAACTTTTTAAAATGCTAAAAATCCTAATGAAATTGATTTCATTCATAAATTCGTTCATAATACTGGACACAGAATATGTGACAAAGATAGAAATGCTAATAAGTTGCTAAAAATTTAAGTAACGCAGTATAAACAAATGTAGTCAATTTTGTATGTATAGAATACAAAAAATACTTTCTCAAAATTGAAGGATCAATTCAATATCTGACTCATAAACAAGTTACAAAAAGTGTAATATCGTAAACTAATTCCTCTAACTTCTGAAAAAAAACTAAAATTGTTCAGTCTACTTTTAAGTAAGTTAGTCCACCTTCATATAAGAATATCGACTGACAGTACATAGAACGGTGGTCTCGTTTGCACGAAGCGTTCCCGTTCAGCCATTAAAATAGCTTGGAGTGCAAGAGGTCAAAAATTCGTGGAATCTCTATTCACAATGAACAGAAAAAATCAATGCGAAAGCAGAGTCATAGAAACCGGGATTACACGGCGAGTCATCGCGAGGTGATCAACAGGTGAAATGCGCCGAGGGGAATCGCGACGAAATGGGAATACAAATATTTGCTAATGGTCGTCGGAGGTGATGTAAATCGTAAATAGCTGTGACGGCTTTCCCAAGGAGCGTCCGTAGTGAAATTTATTGCTCTCTCGAGCAGTCTAAGCAGCGGTATCGAGAGAATGCGTGCACCGGTTTAGCGACGCGAGTAGAATGTTTACAATTTTCAGTGTGCCTAATGATCGACGTGGTTAATCGGGACCGAATACGCGTATTCCTCGGCAGCTAGCTACTTTCATAATCGATGACTAACGAGGTATAGCGTGTCCATACCGTGCATGGCACGTCGATGACGTAAGTAGAGGCAGAGGCAAACACTTTGCATGCGACGGCGCCGCGCCGCATGTAAACCGCCGTAATGCTGCCAACGTACGCTCTACGCGACCATCGTCGCCGTAAATCACGCTTTCGCGAAATTTCATCGACATTTCCGACGGGAAAAGAAAGTTTCGAGAGGCGCCATTTTATTAGCCACCGTCATTGTTCCCGATTCATCGGGAAACGCGAGAATCGAGCGTGGAATCGATGGATAATCGAATTCGCGAATGCGTTTCCACCATTAATCCTTTCGATGGTTGTGTCGAATATATACTCGTCACGATAATATTAGTGCTTCTTTATTTAATGACGAATATACCCGTCATGGAAATATGACAATTTTTTAGTTAATCAAAAAGTTAATAAAGTTACAAAGTTTTTAGTTAATCAAAATAGTCAAACGAAAAACATATTTTAGAATAATAATAAACACACAAACATTTATAGACGAAATGCAACGATTATGTTAATAATATCGTACACCTATCAAAATAATAATGCTGTTTAAAATAATTAAACACAAACATTTGCAAAAGTAAATAAAATACTAAAAAGGTTCAATGTACAGGTTCAACGCACAAGTTCAACGTAGTTTGATAAATTCGACCCAGGAGAATCATACCTCCTATGTTGCATTAGTATATTTCTAGCTCCACTTGTTCCCCGCCCTAGGCAGACAATAAGTCTGATTTATGTTCCCCCGATCTGCTGAGAAATCTGCAGAAATTCGCGGGAGGAAGATTCGGGAAAGACGTTGTGTGTGTTATTCTTATAAGAGGAACTTGGGGTACTATATGTCAGGCTTATGGGCCAATACTTGGATCAAGATCTCATCCTGATTTATTATGTCCTCCTCGCAGTGATTTGTTACTGTCAACAGTGTCTTGCTTCTCTAATGCGTTAATAAATTGCGATAAAACATCGGTGCGTGCAAGCTATTAACTATTACTTGAACGGGACTCGGTTTGATTATGATTATTTATAAAATTCGATGCACTTGTCACTGCGCTGAGAATTAATCGTTAACTGAAGACATTAATGTGGATAGCTATTACTCACTTTCTGATGTATCGACCGAAACACACAACGTTTTAGAACTTTTATAATTTACAAGAATGAGAAAAATTCTGGGAACTAAATGTTCAATGGCTATTATTAGGTTAGTGTCAGACTCGTAGTTACGTCAGTTATAGGTTTTGTAGTTTTTCCGACATTAGCTTCGCTTATTGTTTTAATTCTTTATACAGGCAGAATAACTCTTCCTGTGCCACTATAAATATTATGCAAATGTCTGAATACAATTACTAAAAAACGTTGTTTACTATACAGTTCAAACAAAGTAAAATTTTAAATAGTAAGCATGATTTGGCATAAAATATTTTTATATTAATATTTCCTGGTAGCAGAAGTGAAATAGTTTACAGTATAGTTTACGAAACAATTATCTCTGGCAAAGTAAATTTTTTCCTAGTCCAAGCACAGCATTCGTATCATACGTGAAAAAGAAAACCATTAAACATTTTCATCCCTCAGGCTACACCTTTAATATTTCAAAATGAATACTCCAGCAAAATCCTCCATTCGAAATGAATGTTCTAGAGAAAGATATTGTTGCATTTCATGCAAGTTGTCACTCACGTCACTCAACACTTCATGATAGCAGAGGTAGAATAAAATAAATGACAGTTTAGTACACGAAACAATAACCTCCAGCAAAGTCAATTTGCTTCTAGTTCAAGCATAGAATTTCTATTGTAAGTAAAAAATAACTGCCTACAATATTTCGAAATGCCTCCCTACAATGATCAGTCCTCGTTGAACAAATATTTTGAAACTTCTATCAAATCCATTCTTCGTCAAAACACCTTGTCACTCATTGTAAAGTTTGCCACCGTCCGAGCCTTAATTAAAACAAACAAGTTACCTGATCGACGCCCGCGTCGAAGGTCCCCTCCTCCCAAATGGGATCGTCCCATCCTCCGGATGATCCCGAAGAGCCCCTGCGACCCGGATCCCACGAGTTTCTCTTGTTATTATCCAAAGAGTCCGTGGAGAGTCTTCTCCTATCGTAGGACCCCCTTCTGCTAGAAAGCGGTAGAGCTAGCCTGTCTTTCCTCAGGTTCCCGTTCGATCCCATCAGATCAGGGCTCAATGTCACGTTCAAGTTGCTCCTGAGATTACCGCTCGAGCCAGCGAAGCAGCTCTTCAGGTTCGTAGTACTCTTCGTCTTGAGATCAACATTCGAAGAGCTCAATCCAGTCTTCAGAGTGTTCTGCGAGGTCGGCGAGGTCGCGAACAAGCTGGACAACGTGTTGACATCTCTCCTCGAGCTTGGTCTCTGCAGACTCGTCATCGATTTTGCAACGTAGTCTCGTCTCAGCGGAGAATTATAGTTAGACGCCGTATCTTTCTTCAAGCAACCCATCGATCTACCAATCGGATCCCGCCTTAAGGCTGAACTGCCGATGGTGGACGAGTATATGTCCTTTTTAGAGTGATTGATCGCGCTCATGGATGAGCCCAACGGATTCTTTCTCAACGTGTTCGGAAAGCTCGAGGGATGAAGCTCTTTTCTAGGCGGTGACATGGGCAAACCAAGGGACCCCCTTCTGCTCGGAGATGTTCCCAGATGACTCTCCCGACGGCTAAGCGAGTCTCTTCTTGTCTGCTGCGTGCTCCCCACGGATCCTCTGCGATTCCAACAATTCTCCTTCGCGTGTTTCCCATGAATGTCACAACAGCTCGAGTCAATCTCCACTTTAACCACCTCGGGGTTGCACTGTTGCTGCTCCAACTTGACGTCCCTGAAGAGCGCCTCCAGGCGACGGATAGCCGCCTGCTGGTGCGCTGTTGTTGACATGTCGCTGTCAAACTGATATCCTGACAAGATCCTGATGCTCCTTTGTTTTAATCAATACCGTGTATCTCGCGGTTGCACACTCTTCGAGGTAGACCTATTCTCGGATTCACCGGAGCTCTACATAATAACGAAAAATATTTTCAGATCTATTTAGTAAACAGTGACACTTTTCGGTGAACTTCTTCGAGGCCGTTGTCACGAAGCTGGAGAACCGAAACTCACTGACACCTCGACGACCTTAAACTTGACTTTCGGACCTGGCAAAATTGTCCATTGACAATGTTTGATTCTACGATCTAATATTTCTTGACGGAGAACGCAGGGACAGTGTGCCTTCCAGCGGAAAGTGCAATTAACCTGCCGCGAGAATGGTTCGCGTGTGCTCGGAAACGTAATCGTGGTTACATGGAAACGCGTGTGCGGCGTAACACACGTTCGGTGAGGCACTGGGGGGACTCCGTGAGGAGAGAGACCCGAAGGCCTCAAAGGAGCTCTCCATACGGATCCCCACCAGAGCAGTGGCATTCGCAAAGTCCAAGTCGCCATATTAGGTCAAACCTTATGGGTTTGTCGCGCAAAACTGCGGGAGAACACAGACACGACCCTGGCGCACAGCGTAATCGGGTCGACTGCCAACATACTTTGCCATTGTCAGCTCTACTTTCCTCTGTTTATGGCCTATCTCGCGTGCCCGCAACATGTCGCGCTATCACCGAACACAGTTTCCACGGTGTTCGAACGTCCGATCGCGAGACCAACTGATTCATCCTAAATCTTATGCACCTATCCCAGCTTAGATTCTCGTTTTCTCGCGGTGTCGGGTTAGTAGGAAACACGATTCAATTGCTTTTTAATGGGTACAGACGGACATTAAACGTTTCATTACTCTCATTAAGCTGTTAAAACCGATAGTGATACGGTGCACTATACTATTTTTCGTAAAGGTTTGAACACGACAATGATGTCTGTTCGTAGTTTTTATGGTTAATGGTAACTCTAAGTAAAGATACAAAGTTTTCGTTTCATCTTTGCCACTGCTGCTTCTTTCAATCTTTTTTTTCTCGACTTACTAATATATTCTTCTCTGCAATACTGGTACGAATTATTCTTTATCAAATCGAGTCCTTAATAAATTTTAAAAATCAAGTCCTTACGTTTTTAAAAAAGTCTCCATGTCTGAGAATAGTTTATGAAAATTGTTGCCAATCGATGTTTTCCCCTTTTCGTAATATCATTTTGAATGGTTCAATCAAGAAGTTTTTGGTTTACTCATTATCATATTGAAAAATTTGCTGTACATATAGGAAAATATTTGAAGAAATTGGAACCAAATAAAATTTTGTAATTCATTGAGAATGGAATTAAACGTCTAAGATTGTTCTATGATTTTTTAAATATTTTTATCGTTGTCTGGGAGTAAGTACATCCAGTTACAAGTATTATGCAGATTTGCATTGAATCAAATTCGCAGACACGGAACAAAACCTTAATTACATATCAGTCATTTTAATTACATAGCAGCATCGCCATTTATCTTTGAAAAATTGTACAACCTGTTATAACTGATAAGAGATTCGATATCTATGACGTGATCTCTTTGTTCAATAAAGAAGTATAACATTTTTTACATTCGTTGATCCGGTATATTGTATCGCTAATCTTCTTGTTTACAGTATCTCTTATCGGAGTAGCGAAAGATTGGTATAATTGTAAAAAGATTAATCAAAACATTTTACATTGAATAAGATTACTGAACTTGGCATACGTTGACCCATATTCTTGGACCAATGACGGCATCGGCCGTACATTTTTTCTTTCTTCCTGATTGGTACTGATGATGAAGCTCTGCGTTAGTGGACGAACGAAGAGGAAAAATGTTCATTGCCCGTTATTGGGAACGTATACGTTAGTGAATCATTGTAAAGTAATACACAATATTTTCTAGTAATAAAATTTATCAAATGATTCGAAGAATGGGATACGGTGCTTGGAAAATGTAAATAGTATAAAACAGAGGAATATTTGTGCACTGCACAACATGTGCAACTAGTGAGTCGTTGTCAAATAATAGATAGCGTTGTCTAACAATAAAATTTATCAAATGTTTCGAAGAATTAAGAGAAAATCCTTGTATACTCTCCTTTATTACGAACGTCAACGCTAGTGAATCGTTGTCAAATAATAGATAGTATCGTCTAGTAATAAATCTTATCAAATGCTTAGACGAATAAAATAATTCTGCATCTTGAAGACATTAAAAGTACAGAAAAGGGGAATCCTTGCATACTCTTCTTTATTGCGAAATTCAACGTTAGTAAGTCGTCAAATAATAGATAGTATCGTCTAGGAATAAAGTTTATCAAATGCTTTGAAAAATTAAACAATTCATCGACTGAAAATTATAAAACCTAGAGAAAAGAGGAATATTTGTATAGAATGTTTCAATTAAAATTAAATTTAAATAAATGACGGTAATGCGTAAATAAGTATATGTATGATCATGAAGACTCGGAAATTGAAGCAAAAATGATGAAACGTAAATAGAATTGGTAATAATTAAACCGGGGAATTCCTTTATTAATATCGTTTATTAAAACGTCGGAAAACCACGTCGGTAATTCCCAGGTTTAAGTGTTTGCACTGATATACTTAATTAATCCCTGCTGCACCAGCAAAATGCGGTAATGCAGCGCATACTGGTATTTGCAGGTGCAGGCTTTCGCAATTGCAACGAGATGGAGCTGCAATTCTCTTCTACATTCCATATCTATGTCACACGTACTCAACACAAAACGATATGAAGAGAAACCAATTAACAACAAGTACAGTAAACTAAATAATTATCGTATTTAAATACTTTGAATATCATATCGAAAAATAACAGTGTTAAATCTTGCAAGAGGAGATTCTTAAAACCGTTCTGCAAAAGGGAATTTACAAATTCGAAACACGAACACTGTGATGAATAAAAAATGTTGTACTACATTAATTTTATTGTTGAAAGAAATATATAATATCGGTTACTGATCAGAAAATGTTCTTGGAAAGAGAATAAATGTCCGTTTATAATTCTTTTTAAGACGAATACAAATTGATAAATTAAATCTTAGGCGGATTTGAGTTAAAATTAATAATCTCTGGCGTAATTGTGTACTAAACGCGTATAATAAGCCGCACGTGCCACCATTAACTTACTGGGCGTCTCGTCGACACCTACACAAAGTTGTTGTCGAGTCTAGTTCACCTTGACGGACGAAGGTGTATCACACTTTTAGTTCTAGCAGGAAAAGGTATTCCCTTTCGGAAAAGTGACACGCCAGCAGGCGTCCAGTTTCAAGCAGAATATACCGTGACAATTGCTGGAATCTGTGGAGCTTGCAAACAAACAATGTATCTCTGTTGTCGATACTTCTGGCGTTACTTAAATTTCATTTGTTCCTCACAGCAACAAAAAACTTTCTTATTTCTGTATCCAAGCACCCAAACTCGTTATCAATGATTATTTGGACTAACCAATTGTCAAAATTTCCAACAATGTGCAGCAATGTGAGGAACTCGGAATTGTACACGAGATATTTTCGAAATTGTGCTACTAATCGTATACGTGTGACATCATTTGAAAAAAAATAAGTCTTCCACGTAGAATAACGTCTTTCCTTTGTCTGATAATTATGCATACATTAGTATTCACAAGAAGAAGCAATAAATTAGACTGCATATTCCATGCATTTCTGACGAAAAGAAATGCAATTTAAAACGCTGGAAAAATTAATGTTAGTTATTAACTCTAGTTAAAAGTAACTTTAGTTAAAATTATAAAAGGAAGAATGAAACATTTCCTAGCTTCTGTCTATTGCAATTGTTATAAATAATTATTATTTTGCATAAAGATGCACATTTCAAGACACGAATAATAGAACAGTTGTATGGTCTTTCATTGGTCTCTTGGTACTTAAATCATAATTTTGTATAAATCACGCATAAATCTTTCCAAATAGCTTCTCTTTCTCATTCGGAATAAATGCATATGCATGATCTCTTAATTCTGAAATGTCAGACGTCGAATGCGAATAATTAGTTTCAGGCTTTTGTTTCTTCCGAGTGTCTATACCAACAGTAGTTTCAGACGAGTATTCTAACAAGCCTACCGGTTTCTAATATTTGTTTTCAATTCAAATTCTTCTCTTATGCGACGGGTAGCTTCGTTCACACTTATGAAAAAAAAATATTACGTCAGTAATTTACTTTCACCTTGAGTGCTTTATTGAATAATATAGAGTATCATTTTGTAAATTAATCCATTATTATAATAAGAGATCTCTTTTCTGTAGAGTATCAATATTGTAACATAAATTGGTTCGGCTACAAAAATGTTGTAATTTTAACAATTTAGTTGTCAAATGCAGATAACTGTGATTACGTAAAAGTCAATGATATTGTAGACACAGTAGGCGATTTTATAATTGATTGACTGCAATTTTCTACTGTGCCAATAAATCAAAAGTACAACAGCTGTCATTATTTCATCACACATTTTAAATGTATACAGATATTTCAATTACAAATGTTAAATATATCCGAGCCGAATGAAGTCCAAGAAAAATTTTTAATAATGCTGTACTGAATATTTATAAGTTTAGTACCCACACATAACTCTTCTCCGATTCTCGGTCTTACTAATTGATTTTCAAAAACGTGGATGTGTATACATCTGTCTTCTAATTATAAACCTGTATAGTGTTAAATTGCGAGGGGACGTTCTTTCATGGAATATTCGATTAAATGTAATAGAATGCAACATCCACTAATACTATAATAGTTGAAAAATAAAGAAAGTAATAAGTAAGTAATATGTTCGATGCTCTTTCGAGCATCTTTAGATGGAACGATATACATATAAGAGGAATAATCGAAGAACTGGTTGGAAAATCCACGGAAACCTGCTGTCGATTTCCAGCTTTTTGTCGCATTGGAAATCCGATTGACGTGTTAATTCCCTCGACAGATTTTTTTGTTCCGGTTACATCACACGGTCGTTAATATTGAAATTGGAAATTTGTCACGAAGTTATCGCCAACTATGCAGCGCGACAAAAATCTCGGAAAACCGCGGCCGCCTACACGGAACTACCATTTTCGTTTGCGTTATGAGGCATCTTCTAATTGTGCGAAGCAAACGCGGATCGGCGCGCGTGTGCGCAACAATTTGCATCCTCGGACTGCGTCATCGCGCAACATAATCCGACGACGGTCACCAATGATCATTAGAATTTCGAGTGTGGGCGCACGGGCCTTGCGAAGAGTTTACCAACGCGGTTGATTCGCAACGTTTGATTCGCAATAAACTTATGATGGCGAACATCGTTCTTTGAAAACTAGCTTAGGCTTTCGAAAACAAAATATTATTTACATTATTAAATATGCTGGTATCTAATCAACAGACTGCGGATGCTTGTACAATTCTAAATTTTTGTAGTTTAAGAGTGTGGAATCTTGTAAAATCTTATTTTCAGTATATCTTTGTAGTTCTGAAATAAATAAAAATAACACTAAATTCTGTGGAATTTTATATTGTAGCATTTTTTTCAAATTTCAAAACTCTAAGTATCCTCATAAAATGCATTAAGATCTGCAGTATACTAATTAATTACTAAACGTTTTTTGCTTACGTTTTTTAATTACTGAACGTTAGTATTGTAATTAATATTGTACAGACCCGTAACAGAATTATTTTAGATAGCTGATAGATTATGGAAGAAAATTATATGGAATTATGCTAAGTCGGAAAAAATGTTTAATCGTCAGGTGAAAATAGACTGCGAATTTTTATGCAAAATAGACATTTTCTCTAAATAAGAAATAGTTTTATGCATGTAGTGTATGTTTTTCGTGTGCGATTGAAAGATAAATATAAGAAAAGCTTTAGATAACAACGATGAAAGCTTTAGATAAAAATCGAAGACAGAGGATTAATTAATGCAAACTACACGTGTAACTATAACGAGGATGGTTCAGCGGCGAAAGTTCACTCTTCACTAATGACTAGACCCCGAGGGGTTTACAGAATTATAATAGAAATGACAAGAAATACGAAATAGTTGAAGAATTTGAAAAATGTAAAGCTACTGTTCCATTATTTTCAGCTTATTAAAATTATCATAAAATGAATTACTGTTTAATTCTTGTCTCTCGAAATCAGACAATATTAATTTCACATAAAAATTCGCAGCGTATAACTGATATTCCTCTAACAATACTGAAGCAATAAAAATTTTCTTTAAGCTATCACGGCTTACTTCGCGAGTTTGCTACAAAACAATTGCAACACCTACAAAGCGTAGAAATTGATCAGTGATATTTCTCTAATGCAACATGATGTGTCGCGCGAATCCCAGTCACCTATTGTCTCAGTGTCTAGCAATAAAATTTTCATGACATTTAATCTAGACCAGCGTTTCTCAAACTGTGGTACATGTACCACTAATGGTACGTAACGTTATTTTCGGTGGTACAATTTTTACACAAAATAGTTTGTTTATACTTCGATTATAATCCCTCCATTTGCTTTTATGATGGTCACTTTCCGATTCTTATTTATGTGGTACAAAATTTAAAAAGGTTGAGAACCCGTGCACTAGACGATTTTTCTACAAGACAATAGAAGAACCTACAAAGCGTGAAAATGCATCAGTGATTATTCTCTAATGAAGTTAAAGTGCAGAGTGATGTTTCACGCGAATCCTAGTCACCCATTGTCTCAGTCAACAAAATGTTATCTCAACGATCCATTAAGTAAATTCACTCGATTAGTTCCTCGAACGGATGAAGGGTGCGTACCAGAAATTTCGAGGAACCTTCCGGAGCTATCATGTCACACATACGACACACAGAATCCACTGAATCCGAAGAGCGCGACGTCTACGAGTGGTTGCAACACATCTGTGCTCAAAAGCGAATCTTATATGGATCGATGAACTAGTTCGTCCGCGAAACTGGAAAGGGACACAGCAGGCCGTGACCCATTGACTCATTAGCACCTCCGAAGACAGGACACCACCACCGTCCGTTTGTTGGCGATCGCGTCGATCACGTACGGGGCCATGGAATCGATTCGGAGTAGCACCTAGGCGCTTTTCAATGGACACCTGGTCTACAGCTGACGCTGCAGTTCCATGAAATGATCATTGCGTAATCGAGTACTGTTCGTATCGCGGATGGCGTTTCTAGAATGATTAATCGTCTGTTGTGGAAAGCTACTCCGATTAACCGACGAGAACCTTCATGTACAGAACGAAAGTTTTAGACTGTTGCACGTGGAACGTCCGATTTCAGTGCAAATGTTACGAACTGTTTTAATTGAGAAATACTAATATAATTTACATGTTTATAATTAGTACACTGCGAATTTTATGCATTTATGACAAACATCGGTACGTAATATTTAAAGCACAGGACGCAAAATATATTTAAGTACATCAATGTGTTATTTTCAGCTTAATGGGATAATTAAAACAACAATACAATTGTTATTTTGCTCCTGTGTCGTGCAATTAATGCAAACATTCTTTATTTTGCATAAAAATCTACAAGCTAATTAGTAGACTTTGGATCGTTATGCAAAATAAAAAGTTTATGCATCAACTGCAAGACACAGGAGCTACATATAAATTTATATTTTTCAAAATAATATATTAACACTTTCCTCTAATCGTTTCACTGTTTTAAATTGCATCGACAATATTATTTTCTATATTTTCGCATTGAAGACTATTACACTTCAGCAAACTGTAAGTATTGTATTTCTTTTATTAAACGTCTAACATGATGCTTAATTAAACAAATGAAGTACTCTATTTTGCAGAAGATTTCGCGACAAAAATTCCAAGAATTCCGTGTCAGAAGTGAATATTTTTAGAAAGGTATTCGCTGATCATAAACCCACAGGAAATTCAAAATTCAATCAAAGCATGAGGATACTAATTTCTGTGGAAAGAAGTATGGTAGAAAATAGTGTATATGAGGTTTCGAAACAAGTAATAAACAAAATGTGGAGTTTCTCTGAATACGAGAGAGAAAGAGAGAGGTACATCGCTTTATATACGTAATGACGTAATCGGGATAGATTCACTCGCGATTATCGTCCCTCTGGATCTCGATTATTGCTACGATAATTACACAACGATGCATTGAATTTCGTTTCCCGAGAAACTTCAATCGCTCGCAGCAAAAATACTAGAGATTATGTTGTTCTTCCCGTCTCGAGCATGAGGTCACGAACGACGCAGAACATTATTCAAATGCAAAACGATCGGACGTCCAGACGAGAGAATATCCAGATTTCGATTGATAGCTGCGATAGTTATACAACGATGTAGATTTCTAGACATTTTCTTCTCAGTTTCGTTGATCTCTCATCTTGAGCAGCAATTACAGACCAAAACATTATTCAAATGCAAATAAATAGGACGTCGAGACACAAAGCATCGAAATCATGATCGATTCCTGCGATAATTGAATGTGAATCTCGAGTAAGGGTCCATTACATTTTGATCAGAATTTGTTAACAACATAATATGTTTACAGTCTCGGTAAATCACTTTAGTGTACACTAGTTTTAAATATTACGTCAGTCGTCGATCTTAAATAGAAAAAAAGGAAGTTTAGTAAACATTCTTTTCGAAAAATTTAGTTTTTCTCCATTTTCCTATATAAGCGTATCGTTTTCTCATAAGTGCCCGATAAACTGATAAAAGAATTATTCAAAAGTGACTCAGTAATTGTATTACAATCAATTGCAATAACAAAAATGTACAACGAACATTTCATTTAAAGATATAAAAGTGAAAATTTTTCATTAACTAACAGATCTTTGTGTGCTTTTTAAAAAAGTATTAAGGATCTTAGATCGAAAATGTATTAGTTTCGGCATTATTAATTTTGTCCCGAAATTTCCTACAGGACCCGATAGGTCCCCTATCATGACCAATATCTTTGAACCGCGTCATCTCAGAAAGTCAGAAACGTAACATACATTGTGTCAAAAAAGAAGTTGGTAAGACTGTAAACTATTACGACGCAGATTTTGAGCTCGATCTGTCGCACAGTTTGTATACAGCTGCC
Source organism: Lasioglossum vierecki (assembly GCA_028455595.1). Classification (NCBI taxonomy): domain Eukaryota; kingdom Metazoa; phylum Arthropoda; class Insecta; order Hymenoptera; family Halictidae; genus Lasioglossum; species Lasioglossum vierecki. Next base: position 14,918,894 of record CM052341.1, read on the forward strand.
GAGTGTATCAGTTTACTACAACGAGTATTCTGCGATCGTTACCATGAAAACAAAATTGAACAAACAATTTTCTTAAAATTTTCTTTGTCAACGAAATTTTTTATAATTGTACCGATCAACCAAGCACCGTATTCGCCAGACATGGTCCCCTGTGACTTTTTCTTATTCCCCAAACTCAAATTACCTCCTCGAGGTCGCCGTTTTGAATTGGCGGAGGCCGTGAAACAAAATTTGATGGAACAGAAGGCCATACCAGAAAACGCTTATAAGAAGTGCTTCGATGATTGGATTTTTCGCTGGCAGAAGTGTATTGCATCTGAAGGAGCCTATTTTGAAGGCAACAAAATTCATTTTGACGAAAATTGAAAATTTGTATGTTTTATTTAAGATGTAGACCCTCATTCGAGATTCACGTTGAATTACACAACGAACATTAAAAATTTCATTTGCTCAGAAACTTCGAAAAGTAGCAATTAATTCTAATAATTCTGTTGGACGTATTGTTCGGTCTCTCGCCTCGGGCAGTGATGGTCACAGACGACGCAGAACATTATTCAAATGCAAATCGGTCGTGGAGACAACGAATAGTCCATCCAGATCGTCGACAACGGAAACGTTGCGTCGCACGGCAAATGCCCATCGAAGTGTCGCGGTGGTTTTAATGCGCCGATTACATCACCATTCCGGAAAAGGATTCGACACAGTCGAGCGAAGACAAGAGAAGCGAGAGAGGACGAGGAGCGAGGGAAGGAGTTATGCGATCAACTGCTAATTGCCTCGATTAAACCGTTTAATTGGCAATTGCCCGATTAACCGAGCGACGATTACGGGAATTGAAGCCGGCGTCGATCTGCAAAAAAAATATCCCGGCAACGGTGTTTCTGGGTCACGGAAATCATTTTCCAAACTTCGACTATGGTCGCTTTCACCCGGTGTTCAGGAATTAATTTACAACCCTGAACGACGCTTATGCAAACGAGCACGAAAAGGTTGAACGCTCTATAAACCGGTGACTGTCTATTCGCGAATTCTAATTACGCCCTCGGCGACACATTATATATCTATACACGTCGGAATTATTGCTTTACGTTCCACAGGAATAGAGAGAACGAAAAAATAGAATGGAAATCGATTTTATGAGCAGTTGTGCGCGCAACGTTTGCTACGATTAGTGGAAATTGTTGGTAAGCCAGTTTCTCCATTACCCCTTTTGACTGTAAACGGGTCACGGGTTGTGCGAGCTGTTTTAGAAACAACCGGAGATAGAAAGTTCGATATTAATTCAATGTTTCCGCGATTATCATTATATATAAAGGAAGGCTTCGCAACGACGGTTCACTGGCTAAGAATGCCGTCACGAATCTACAACTATGTTTTTATTCGTTCCATAAATAAAATTGTGAAATTTTGAAGCACGTTCATGAAGTGTTTAGACGATGGAGATCGATGATGCTTGAAGCAGCTAAATCGATTGCTGTAATCGCTCAACCGATTCCTCGGCGTTAAGTCGAGGTCGATCAAAATGCTATTGTTTGTTTTAAAATGATGTGCTTTTGAGGAATTTGTGTTTACTTTTTATCAAACACATTTTCACGATTCGTATTTTTTAAAATTCAAATTGAAGCGAGATGAATGTCATACATTTTTTTCAGGAGAGTTATAATTATAATACTTTCAACTAGAATTTTTAGCAATAAAAATTCTTCTATTGCATTAATGTGTTGCATCAGTATTTCAAATACTCGAGCCTCTCCGTGATAACGTAAAATAATTTCCTAATATTTTATGTAGAAATTGGTCTTCGCGTATCGTTGTTTAAAGTCTGCTATAAAATTACATTGAACGATCAACATTGATTTCATATCTCTGTTTTCAGAGTGAGTCAATTAATTCTACCGTTATCGCGTTCATGTAAAATGAGCGAGGGTGGATGAACGCAGCGTTGAACGAACACTTGTTCGTGTACACTAATGTGTAGATTAATCAGTGTCGTATTTTATTGACTTACCTTTATCGGCTTGACGACGTCGTAGTGACTCTCGGCCGTTCTGGTATCGTACGTTGCGTTTAACACCGAGTTTTGTCGCCTGGAATGTTTAAACAATGATTAAAAAAACACGTTCATATCGTTTTCTCAAATTGAACACATCAACGTGTTCTATGCACGAGTTACCAAATTATACATGACACGTTTTCGAAGACAGCAGTGAAAAAATAATCAATTTTAAAGGTATTTCAAAATTTGTAAAATAATACAATGTAATCTACATTCGCCAACTTAAAAAACCTGTATTGTCTTTCAGTGTATCCGAGCTTAAATACTCGGACATGTTAATGCTGTTACAACAATAATTGATTATTTAAATGGCTTTATATGAATGGAAATCGCTGATACTTCTACTGCATACTAATGTCAATTTTGAAGAGAAAACAAAACTCTTTAGTATTAAAATTATCGATAGAATATACGTTAAAAAAATTCCTTTTACAAAAGAGAGATGAAATGAATCAGTCTTTATTTTTCTAAAAATGCACCACCAATAAAGTAGATCTATTGAAAATACACCACTGCGTTTAGGAAAAGAATTTCAAACAAAACAATTCTCTGATCGTATGTTACATCATCTTCAACGTGGAATCATGAATGAATAATACAAAGAAGAAACAACGATTCAAAAGAATATTCAAATATTACTCCAACATGGCACAACGTGACGTATAGAATTCTGTAGCTCAAAACACTTTGTAAAGCTGTTGTTAAAAACTGTCTGCACCTATTGTATTTTAAATGAACTCACAATACTGAATCGGATCCATTGATCGTAGGTTTCGGCGACTGGATGCCAGACCGAACAGGTGTGCTCATATGAACAGGCGAGGGTCCTTTGCTCCCCAAAGGTTGTTTAATACTACAATCACAAACAATAGTACAAGATTAATTGTAGAACAGCAGGTGAATCCATCGGTCATGCCTACGGATTCCTTTGAATCATCGACTATTACACGTAATTGGACGCGCGGTTGGCTAAATATCAATCATTCGATTAAATCGAGCCGCGTGCGATTTGGCTTAAATTTTGAAGTAGCTATTTGGCGTCGAAGCCTATCGTTATTCCCACGTTGGCAAACGTTTAGAGGGTCAACGGCAATCAAGATTTCCTTTAGAATATCGCCAACAAGGGGCGGCGGGGTTAGAAAGGTCAACCGAGACACTAGTCATTATTCAAGCAAGACGTGATTTATGGAAAGAAGGTATCTCGCATCCTTTATGCCCGCAGAACGGATGCAGTCTTTCTGTCCCATCCATGACAAACAGTCTAATCTCTCAACGTTGCCGCTTGCATTTTAAACCCGCGAATTCGCTTACGGATTATGCAAAATGCTCGCGAATTCTGCTGCATCGACCGTGTAACGAAAATTCGACTACATTTCGTATACAAATAACGTTTCCTCATCTGTCTAACTTTTCAACATCTTCACTCAGAGCGACGGGTATGCTCATTATTTATTCGCAGACTCACATTTTCCTGGTTTACGGGTAAACTGTGATACACCAACATTTCAATTCCTGTCTTGATAATAATGCAGACAATTCATTCAGTATGAAACTTGACATATAAAATAAAAATTTCAAACACATTTGTCAAGTTTCATACTTAATGACTAGATATACCACTCATTTGCTAAATCGATTAACTTCACAACATAAACTTATATTTATAGATTATTTGTATACTATTTTACGCAAAATAAAAATTTTCGAAGTCAATTGTAAGAAACTAAAGTTGGATGAAAGTGTATTTCTAAAAACAATATAAAAATATGCTTAGATTCTTTTCATGTTCTTTTCAATCTTGTATTTTGTGCTCAATTGATCAGGCTTGTGAACAGTTCGTACAAATAAATGAAATATAATTAGAACTTTTGCATTGTAATCATTTTTAAAAACATTTATATATGAACACATAAAATCCATGACATATTCATGAATACTTCACGATAATTTCTATTCAAACAAAATCCATTACATTTTTAATTATTTTAATCTACAAACAAAAATCTGTTTTGCACACTGTTACACGCGGGGTCGTTAAACTAAATAATTTACGCTGTGGTCAAACTCATCCGAATGACGCGAAATATGTTCGCAGCTTCAGAAGAATTCGCGTGTTTACAAAATAACGTCGTGAAGAAACCACGCAATTTTTTTGGCAGTCACGTGAACAACAGTCGCATGATTTACAAACATTTTCAGAGTTAGTGTCGAACGGTTTCTAACAGGCTAGCGCTCGATTTCCGAGGCTGCGTTCCGTTATACAAAACGTTGCGACGTCACGACGACACCGTGCAACATTCTTTGTAACAGTGTTTTCGCGGAAAACTGAAAACACCTTTGTGTTCGACATGTTTTCGCGAATCCTAGTCACACTGCAATTAGGACGCGTGTCGATCGCCTGACAGGAACTGGAAGCGGAAGCGGCTCATAATTCGGTGACGTGATTCAAATGAGTGACACTGATCCCGTTGTGAGATACATTCGCTTTTAAAAAAGATGTTAGAGAGAATAGATGCAGAGGATCTATAAATCAAAATACAGAAAAAGAGAAATCTGAACAAAAGTCGTTATTGTAGGTCAGTTTTACGATATTATTTATGAATGCAATAAATGGTTTGTCGATTTTATACACGACACGAATAAATGAATATAATGCAAAACAGTAAAAATGGTTATGGAATTTACAAAATGGATTGGAGAAATGAATGTTTAGATTTTGTGTTTAAGTAATAAGAGAATTCATACAGCTCCCATATTTAATCTAGCTCCTACATTTTGCAATTGATACAATTTTTAAGGATATACTAAAACTAGTAAAAGAATTTACTGTTGCTTAAAAATGTTATTTTTATACGTACTTGAAATCACTGAATTGTATTTAAAGGTTTCTATGGTTGATGGCATTGTATTCATAAATATTTTTCACGTTTGTCTAAGTTGTTTTGAAGAGTCGTTGAAGAGTATTTCCTTCAGAATTGTTCTTGATTCATTCCAGAGCTTAATTACCGCATCCACTTTCAATTAACTAGCGATTGTGGTACTTATAAAATTTGAAATCTTGTTCTCAGCTCACTCGGAAATGTATAAAATCATGTTCCTCTCTGTAAACACGACTGAAACTACGCATAACAATCAAAAGATAAGTGTGTACTCCCAACAACCAACTTTTTATTCTGAACTTTCGAGGTGTAAACACAAACAGTAATATATTTTTACTACCACTTTCTAGCATTTCTAAATTCAGATACCTTGGACAACAATAAATCAAGCTAGCTTAATAAATACGTATGGTTCGGCTAGAAATTTTATAGCTACATAAAATGAGTAACAATATTATTTCTAGTATTTCAAGGCACTGGAAGAATTCATACTGTTGGTACATCGAAATTGAAATCGAAGAGGAATTTCACCAGAGAAATTTTACAGAGCTATGCAACATGACACATTTTATGGATTCATAAAATCCGCAACGTAGTCATCAATCAAAAACCAACGAGTTTACCACAATCACATTATTAATAACTTATCTACCAAAATCGATTAAACAGACTTTTAAAAGGCTAAGGCAGTCGAGGACATCTTAATCAATTTTTAAGCAGCGATAGCAATTGAGTTCGTAAACCGGCAAGTTATCTTGAGTAACACAGTCCAACAATTTCTTTCGAGATTGCTCTTCAGAAGAAAATTCTTAACCCTTTGCACTCGGAGCTATTTTAATTCCAGAATGCAGACAGAAAGCAAAACAGATATCTTCTGTTAATAACTTTAATTATTTGAAAATAATGGGCCTACATTTTTATAGTCTTATAATGCCTTTTTGTTTTATGATTCTAGTTTTCTCTTTTTTACCATAAATACATGCAATCCGCAGAATACGTGTGACAAAAATGAGTAGGTCAAATCCAGATCATAAAACATTCAAAGAATTAGAAACTCCCGCCGTATTATTTTCAGAATATATAGACATACATAACCATACCCGCATAAAGCGAATAAAATATTCTTTAACAACTATCGCATTATTTTTAGCTCGCTAAAATTTTAAAACATTTAAGGAATTAGGATCTACTCTAGTATTATTTTTTAGAATAAAATAAAATATTGTTTAATAACTATCGTATTATTTCCAGCTCGCTAATATTGTAAAACAACAATACAGATATCTACGTAGCTCCATTATCTTGCAATTAATACATTTTTTATTTCGCATAAAAATCTAGTCTATGTATGAGCCATTCACAAGTCGAATCGATTAACTATCTTTTCACGTTTTCTTAAATTTTTCCCCCAAACCATCTGATTGGCATTTAATATACAGTAACTGAACAGTAAACATTGAAAGAATTTTTTAAATTGAAGGTATACTGCTTCATCAATTTTCTCTACTTTTTAAATTATGTAGTTACTTAATTTTCCAAATGGCGACTCACAAGACCTTTTCACTTTGTCCACACGAAATTGACTGTATTCATCCGATTCACAATTGAACGTACAGCAATTTATTAGACACAGAGGCATTAGGTAATGGTTTTGAATTACAGTATAGCAACTTTTGAGGGTGCCATAATAATTTAATGACAGCGTCAATTGTGATGATTACAAAGAGTTAAACTCTTCTAGGTACAGCACAGTCTTTGGAGAATTCGTCAACAGTCTGTCAGTACGTGAAATTTTTAAATACACACAAATATTCGCCAAGCGAGCATGTTGTGAGAAAATACTTGAAGCAACGTCCACAAAAACCTCTAAAAATCCAAGTACAATCGACAGCTATAAGAACCCAGTCACTCGAGGACGATCTTCTCCTGTTTTCACTGAATCTCGAAATAGCGAGCACAGGGGGTAATAAAAACTAGGAAAAGCATCTGTTAGTGTACCGATTGACACATGGTGGCATGGACCCGGCGCTCCTGAGGCTGCACGTGCTGTTCTGTTTGGTATAAATCGGCCGATTGCTGGGCGGCGACACACTAACACGCTCGGCGATGCGAAACCGCGGGACGGTTGGCTTGTGATAAATCATCGTTCCGACTGGTCGTTCACAGAAACACCACAGTACCGTTCACAGTTCCATTTCAGGATCAATGTCTAGGCGATATCACTGCGCTATCGGTTCCCCGTTCAACTCGCAAAACAACCAAACGAACAATCGTAGTTTCGAGGCGTCCGGCGCGGAAGGATTCGGGCCGCGGCGGGCTGGCAATTTGACCGCTCCGGAAGTCGTGGAATCCGATCGAGCTTCGTAGTCTTATTTAGGCTAGCTCGGTTTAATAGAGGACCGAAGGGAATCTCGAGATCGCGGGCCACGGAGCGCGGTCACAGGCAAGGAACGATGCTGCTTGCGAGGAAGCTCGACGCGAAGTATCGAGGGAGCCAAGCGGTGGCTACGATTTCGCCCGCAAGCGGCATTAGACTCGGCTGCCCGTCGAATCGCCGACTACGCTCGTAATAACAAAGCGTATCGCGGCCTATCACAGGCTGCTTTGATTCCCGCGAACGCGATCAGCTGTGCCCGACACTAAAACCTGAGGAACATTCGAGGGAAATACGCGAATTCGTTTCCCCCTCCGCGCACGCGGGTATAGGTGTGCGCAATGACAGCCATTTAAATGATTCAATCCCAAATCTGGTGAAAAATCCGCTTAAAATGTTCAACTAATCAATTCATTTTGTACAGATAGTTGAACCAGTATGAAGTCCAGTATGTAGAACCTTATTACTAAATAACAGATTTTATGCACTTATGGCAAAAATGACTGGGTGTCATTCCAAATAGTCATTACAAAATTGCTAGAGTGTAGAAATTAATTCCAATTATTTTAACATTGCGATCAAAACTAAAAATTACTTATATTAAAAATATTACAAGATTTCAAGGACGATACATTTTTTGGCAACTTACTAAAATCACCTAAGAGAGAATAAATTCCTGTTTGGTTCTTGCGACTTGCAATTAATGCAAACGATTTTTATTTTGCATAAGGTAAGTAGTCTATCAATTGACATCTCTTCAGAATTTATCCAAATAAATTGAAATCATTTTTCTAACTAATATCAAGTTAAAATGACTGTCAAATTGAAAAAGTGTAATCTCCATGAAACGATACGAGTTGGAACGACCGAAATAACAGTGTTTTATCGCACATCTGTTGTTTAATAAAGTTGAACCGGAGAGGACACGTTCCCCAACTGGTTTCACGCGAAACGAGAAAGTGATACGGGTAAACGATTCCCTTTGAGATAATGACGAGGAGCATCTGGCAGATTCGTCTCGAGACAGCCGGCATAACACAGTTAGTTGACGCGTTTCCGTCTGCTAGCAGCGACACGTCGTACAGCGCCGTTTTAGCAGTTCAAGAGTTGCGTTTATATGCAGTAACGAGTTAAATAAATGTATATTATATAATAAATAATATAATCTAAAAATATCAATATATATATAATATGTTGATACTCTTCAAATCTTGTAACGTTTCTGTATAATTACTCATTTCTGTCATGAATACATGAAATTTGCTAATTGTTAATAAATATTTGGACATCCCCAATGATTGGACAGAGGATCTTTATGCAAACTAAATTTTTTTATGTGAATTACAACAAATTCGAGTGAAATAGAAATTTATTTTCTTTCTTAATGTGTTTGAAGGTCGAAAATAATGTAACAGTATCTTCAAATTTTTCTAATATTTTCATTGTATTAAATTGCAACTACTAAATCTTACAATAAATGCATAAAATCCCCTAATGATGCTTGTTCTAACTTATTAACAAGTTCGCCACCACTGTCACAGATATGTTGCATAGAATTAATCTCATGACGTCAAATTAATGTCATACACACATACAATTCTACAAAGCCGTAGTACACAGTAGAATATTCCGAGAATCCATGATCTCTTCTCTGCTAAATAGATATGATGTATTTAATAAAACATTTTAACAAAAAGATAAGAGAACATGTTAATTGTGTGTGACGAGTATACTCGCCATAAAATGAAATTTACTTGTGTACTTGCAGTGTACACCAAAATTTTTGCGAAACATAAAACCTATTCATGATTTTCAGTTAAAGCCGAAATAAAATATTTCAAATTGTTTGAGATCCGTTGAAACACTTGAGCTAGTCGAAGGTTGAACTTTGCGAATGCATACTAGAACGATTCAGGACAGTTCTAACTCTCGATTTGAGAGCACAGTGCGTCGCGACGTATCCTGCGAGCGGTCACAGTCACAGCGAATTTCACAACAGGTTGAACGCACCGCCACACTTTCCGCCGTACACCAACGTGCGAATTCCGATAAATTTTCAAACGTCACTAGCGAACGAATTCCTCGTTATGCTTTCCTGCTCTACGATCCTGAGAAGATTTTCTGTTACCTAGCGCGCCACACTTTGCATACGATTTGCATAGAATTGTGCCTGATTTTCAATTTATTGACTTTTCTATCGAGGTGTCTTGTCTTCTTTTGCCTGAAAAAGTTCTTTGATCGAGACCGCATTCGAGACATTCTATGTGTTGCATTGAGACCGTGAATTGGTGCGAAAACGTTATAATCGAACTGTGAATCTTTACGATATAAATATAACTAATCTTCGTAAATTCAAGAGAAATTACTGAATTCAATAACATATAGAATCAACAATATGAATCTGATGGTAATATAATTAAGCAATATGTCCTTAACTAGCTTCAGAGTTACAGCATCTCTTGCAGCTATCTTTCTAGTTGTAATTATATATAATAGTTACAAATTCTAGTTTTCATAAGTACTGCTAAAAATTGGTTATAATATATTAAAATTAAAATTATTATATATTGTTGTTCATATATTAGAATTCATTAAAAATAAATGTATTATATATTTGAATATATTAAAAACTAGTTGACCCGACCGACGTTGTCCTGTTCAAATTTCAATAAATTTGTTTGTGATCGTTTTTTGCAACTTTTTCAAATTTCCTTTCCCTAATAACGTTATTTTGACTATTACGAACATTTTTGATTAAAAAGTAACCAAATCGGTCCAGCTATTCTCAAGTGATGTGCTTACCAACGAACAGTATTTAATTTTCATTTATATAGATAAAATTAATTAAATATCATTTAACCCTCATACGTTCCTCAGGATAAAATTCACCTATTTACTATTTTTACATACTATAAAATGATTGGTCCCTCTTTATCTGTGATGCGAGACGTATTGCTCTAAAATGTGACGTGAGAAATGAAGCAAATTCATTATTTTAAAGTGTGAAGCAAAAATGGGTGAGAAAGTATCATAGAATCTTTTATGCAACTATTTCTGAGGAGCGTGTGAGGGTTAAGTAATACATATAATATCAATTTGAACGTAAACGCTCATCAAATTAATTTCTCACGTGCAACATCAGAAGCATATGTTAAATACTATGTAACAACAAAATCGCAAGTGTATTAAAAACAACAACGTCTCCATTTTCCAAACATCGCGGATTTCGCAATCGACCGCCATTTCGCCAAATATGATTGAACACCGAGCATTGCACAAGCACGTAACGTTTTCATCTCGCCATAAACGTCACCTGCGATCGGCTCACCTTGAACCAAACCAAACTAACCTACTCCCGATGCACCGTTCCCTGTATAAAGTATTTACAACACCTGCCGTTCTTCGACGTTAACGAAGCGCCGTAAGTTGAAACGGACGTTAAATCCACGATTTCCCCTTAATCGAGCGAACCTGAAACAAAGCCGCGCTTGTGACCAATCTCGGCCGGTCACGCGCACTAATTACCAAGCTGCGTCTTGCAAAGGCATGCAAGTGGGTGGCTCGGTTACAAGTGCGACTTGCCGAGACGAGAAAATCGGAAGAAAATCTACGACTCTCGTCGATCCTCGTACGGTGAAAGCGGCTGAAAAGAATTTTATTGCTCGCTGGACACTTAGGGGACACACATAGCACTTTCGCGAATTTCATTTTTCTATGTTTGAGTGTATATATGCAAATCTTCATTATATATCTATATTTCAAGACATTAGAGTTCCTACAGCAAATAGTTTGATGATTGTCGCTGATGTCGCAAAGAAACCCATTACAAAATTTTGTATTCTGTATGGAGACTTCATAATGGAAGCTCTATTTCAAGTAAATGTAAAAATAACAAAAGAACGAACCAGCAAGGTATTAATTTAAAAACAGTAAAAAGAGGTACACTATTTCTAAATTAATATATAAAAAGTAAAAAGAGGTACACTATTTCTAAATTAATATATAAAAAGTAAAAAGAGGTACACTATTTTTGAATTAATACTGTTTCATTTCTCAATAACAAAACACACCATAAATAGTTTTGTGTATGTTCTTATTTGCAAGATAACTACTGCATGATTCCATAAAGTGTCCCAAACGACAAACTGCCAAGAAACACGATTATTTCTGTACATCTTTGTTTATTGATGAAACTGTCTTACTAACAACATTAAAAATTCATCGGATACGAAGAATATAATTCAGAACATTCTACGAGTGGTATGCTCGTCGAGAAAGTAAAGGTCTTGTCGATTTCCTATCGATCACTCGACAGCTGAACGAATTGTTGCTCGACGAACTTTCGCGAACTTCATCAATCAATATTGAATATTTGAGGTGTTCAATAATCGCACGGAGAAATTGTAATCTTGGCAACGCTGGCAAATATTGTCTGTGACGTTGAGGATCGTTTCAGAGACATCTTTCCTAAAGCATTCTTGATCATTTCGAAGTGTGCACCGGAGGAATTGAACGCAGTAAATCACTGCATGCGACCTCGTTTGTTGAGTCTGTTGAAGGATCAAGGACTGCCGCCGATTCCAACGACCGCGGAGCGTAAGTTTCGCCGACTAAATGCGTCATATTTCCCGGTTAATGAAGTGTCAGACGCTTGGGACCGCACTAATTTCGCGAATCGCGGCGCACCGTGTCAACGGATTCGAGAACCTGCATCATTAATACGTTTTCAAACGTGTAAAACAAAAGAAAGTCTCGTCAAGGCTTGTAGAATCGTTAGAATCTCCATAATTCTTTCATATATATTCGAGTTCAGTGTTCCTAGATCTTCCACGCGTTCGACTCTCCATTTCGTTTTTCTAGCAACAAGACGATTCGTCGTTCATCGCTGGCACCCGACAGACAGGAAGCATGCCTGAAATCTAATTAGTAGGTACGTGAAACGATTCGCTTAATCGACGAGTTACTTGAACTTGGAACGAGGAAAACATTCCGAGAATACGACGTCGCGATTATTTCTCGAGATCAAATAACGATATCGAAGATAAGAGCCTTGAGTCAGCTCCGTGACACTGAATTTTATGTCGCGCGTACCGTGTTTGTGTAAATGTGAAGCAGTTGGAAGTGATATCTCGTTGCGCGCCATTTTACGTGGCAATTACTCTTCGCTTTAACGGAATGAGGAAAGTTGTTACGTATACGTAATTGATTGACAGTTTGTTGATAACTGTGAGGTAATTTCGAACATGTGAAGACATTTTGAATTTTTAGAATCTTAATGCTGTTTTAAATTTCATGTATTTGTTTCTGTTACAAAAGCAAAGAAAATCAGGAGTCCATTTATTATAATATATTGATACTCTTCAATTTTTAGAATCTTATTACTGCTTTAAATTGCAACTACTAATGTTTGTTATAAATGCATAAAATCCGCAGTTTGATTATAAAGTAATCGTTGTCTTGGTTGGTATCTCTTTTATTTACTTTGTGGTGAACTGAAAGTGAATTGTTGGAGAATATTATAATACGCTCGGTAAACAACGCCCAGAGACATTACATATATATATGCTCGTTATTCATAACTTGACCAAAGACGTCCGCTGTAACCGGACACCGTTTGCAGACGAAAGTACAGACACATGTGGTCGATTACCGCAGGTTTATCACGTTGCAACCACTACAACCATATAGTCGGTTATGGAGAATCAGTTAAACTTTGCTCGCTCAGTTCGGGGTAACGCGAAACCTCCATAACTCCTCCGCAGTCGAAATTTGCATCAGAGGCATTTAGAAATTTATTTCCGGATTAGCATATAGAACGCAGATTTGCTAACTTAATTTTCAAAATAATTGGACATTTAAATGAACTTCAAATTGCATGAAATATCCTCTTCGTTCGACAATGAGATCAATTTATAGAATGTGCTTTGCACAATCACGAAACGAAACTTTCGTATACTGTTTATATTGATACAATAAGTTACACATGATTCTATCAGCTTGGACACCGAGCCTGAAGAGTTTAAATGAAAATGATTAACTTTATACATTTATTACGAGAGGCCAAGTTACAAATAGTGATGAGACAGTCATACTTGGTCAATGTCCAAGTGATTTTCTAAAGATTCAACCGAAAATTATGAAGAAATGGGAATTTAATCTATTAAAACTTCTGACGTACTGATTACAGTCTTTAATTCGACATACAAATGTTACTTGAACCAAATGTTTAATTCGTTTAACAATAAAGGTAAAATCTTGACGAAAAATATGAAGAAATGAGAATTTGTTTATAGGTTATTATAAATCATGAAGTTCGGGTGAGCTTAAGTACCAAAGTGTGATAAAATTGTAGGATAATTTTATTTTGCGATTCAGATTGTTAAAATAGAAATATCTCATTTTCGTAATTGTATATCTTATTTAAGCAAAATAAGATCTAAAATATTAAATAGTATTTCAAATATGTATGTCGTCACATAATGCCCACCTCTGCTTATAATTGATGCAGAAAATGTTTATTTTGCATAAATATTCGCAGTCAAGTATTAATCTTAAAAATACACTGGCTGCTGCATACTCGGAAAGAAGTCGAAGTAAATGAGCACCACATGGCTGTGTAATTACATGTTCCCGGCACAGGGTTCAATTAATCATCGCATTTAAATGTCTGAATGCCAAAAATCATCCGTCTAGACAGCGCACACAGCAAATATGCGCATTCGGCTGTGTTTTATGATTCTGCCGTCTGCATGAATGGGACAATGAGACCATAAATATGTATAACGAAGCCAAAGAGCGAGAAACGTTGACGAGACGCGAGCCACGGTCACGATTTCCCCGTGACAACCGAGCACGTACTATTCCCATACATCCGGCATCCGGAGTCGGAACAATGTCAACGGTCGATGGCCAATGAACCACGTTCGAATTCCACTTTCATTTCATCGAAACCGCGAACCACCTCTTTCCCCGTCGACGTCATTGACAGTTATTTAGGTTACGAAACCGCGTAAACGATTGTAACACGTCGGATAAGAGATAACGAAATGCGCTTTCCGACACGTAATAGTGTGAGCAACGTGTGTGACGGTGAGAGACAGGTTCTTTCTCTGTTGTATTGCGATCACTGGACTGTGAAGTTTGTGCGTTTATGGTGTCGACGAGTTCGTAAAATATCGCGAAACGAAACCTTCAATTAGACCTCGATTGAGTTGCTATTTTGTATTTCCGTGCTTTGAACAATTAACTGGAGAAATATGGTTTTGCATAACACGTTGAACGACGTGTTTGACAACTAAAAGTAGAAAATGAAGTATTTGGTACAGCAATTATTTTATAAATTGGTATTAACAAGCTTTCGTTTGGTTAATAGAATGTAATAAATAGACTGCGAATCTTTTTGCAATATAAAAATATTCTATATCGATTGTGGGAAGCAGTTAGATTGAAATTCAGCTTATTCCTTAATAGTGATTTTACATTGAAAACAACGTAACTATGTTCTCAGATATTTTGTATTTTTCACTGTTTTAAATTTCATCCAGTTAATTTCTTTATAAATGCATCAAAATCCACAGTCTAGACGTAAATGATAATTTCAAAATTTTATAAAATTATTACGTCATTCAGATTTGACTGACATACTAGTAAAAAGTACAATTATTAAGCTTACTTTCATACGTAGAACTAGTTTTAATTCTAGAACTAGTTTGAAAGCAAATTGAACTTTCTTTCGTATACAATGAATAATGAATAAAAGTTGCAAAAGTCTACTACAACCTTCTTTCAGTCGAAACTCTGAAGACGCGAAACGAAAAAGATTTCTATTAAATATTGTTAATTACATTTAAGTAATTTGTTGTTTCGCAGATTTATCAGCCACTTTCTATCGCTAAAAAGGTTAAGGAACATAATTGGAAAGAGTTGTGGTAATAAAAAATATTGTAATGTCAAAAACTTTCCGTCGTTACTGGTTTCACCTTATCGTTAGTATAATCAAATATTCAACTTTAATTTCAACGACATACACTGAGAATGAATTATCATATTTTCTTTTTGAATGCTAATTTAAAAATAAATTTCAAGTCAAATTGAACTCGATTGAAGTGTCGATTACAAACAGTGTATAGATGTCAATAATTAGAAAAATACGAACTAGACTGCAGATTTCATGCACTTATGCTGAAAATAAATAAACGACATACAGAGCAATGAGAATATCAGAAGAAACAACGGCTTGTTTCTTAAATCAATTAAGAAAATAAATTGTTCCCGTTAATTGTTTAGTGCTTCTGATAATTGGTGAAAATAATTTTAATTTTTCATGAAGTAAAAATTCGGTGTAGCTAGACTTCCATTTAAAATTGATTTTTACGCAAACTCGTTAATTTATGTAAGTGACTGTAACAATTAGATCACACACTGTACATTTGTATGGATGAATACCGTCCCGAAATGACTCATTCCGAACAATAGTGAATCCGCTCAATCAGTTAAATGGAACAGAACATGGAGGACGTCGACGGACGTCTGCGAGCCGAAATGGTAGCTCAATTATTATCACCGGATGCAACCGATATGCCTTTGCAGAAAAGATACACA
Organism: Lasioglossum vierecki; assembly: GCA_028455595.1. Lineage (NCBI taxonomy): Eukaryota > Metazoa > Arthropoda > Insecta > Hymenoptera > Halictidae > Lasioglossum > Lasioglossum vierecki. The sequence continues at coordinate 14,934,804 of CM052341.1, forward strand.
GCACTTGACATCCCCGAGCGTTGGTAATTTTAGCCCGTTACATGACATTTACGAGGATACAGTTGGGAACATTTATTCGTTCGCGAAAAGGAATGCGCGCGACGCTCACGAGGGATGACTTCCTGCCGCTCCTGATTTGTCCATGGTGGATGTCTATGGTGGATGCAGTCGCGCACGTGGCCGTGAGAAAACATACTGCGTCTCCACCATAACCGGTGACTTTCAAAAGAATCACCCATGCAGATCCCATGGAATTTAACACTAACCGGACCGAGCACAAATCTCACTAGTATACGTTCTTTTATAAAAACTACAAGACTGAACTAGTTTAGACATCTCGAAATTTTTATAACACTATGTGCTTGAATGAAGGAATTTATCTAATGATTTCTAATGGACGCATCCTTGCAATTTTAATAATTATTACGAAGTACCTAAATTGCAACAAAATGGAGCGAAATAGAAATTTATTTTCTATCTTAATATGTTTAAAAGGTTGAAAATATTGTAATAGTATTTTTTAATTCTTGTAATATTTTTACTGTCTTTGTTGTTTCATTTTTGTCATAGATGCATCAAATCCGCTATCTAATTGCGAGATACAAAATATGAAACAGATAATTAGATTAGTTATTGTACGGTTGAACATTCATAACTCTTTGCGACTAAATAAATGTTAGTTACATCAATAGTATGGTAAAATACCTTAAAACTTCAAAAATATTGATTAAATCCGTTACTTGCAATAAATTCCCTTAACTTCCTAACTAAAAGCCCTTTAAAGATTAAGGGATGAGGGATTAAGGAATAGAATATGTACAGACATTCAGCGATTAAAACTGCTTTGACGAGCAGCTCAAATCGATACACATCTCCTCTGATTACTGCATGTCCATTATCTGGGATTCGCATTAATCTCTTGTCTGACGATTTATTGGAAAGCAAACGTAATTCCTCAGATTATTTCATTTTATCGCCATTCTGTGCATGTAATCCCAAAAAGAAAGAAATTCATACGAGCCAGACACGCCATTTCTACTTAAGCTATTTCTCATTTTGATGATTAATATAAAATTGTATAGCCTTATGTCAACGATTAAATTACATCAAATGGTTTCTATAATTTTTAGCATTTGAAATCGTAAATTTAAAACAGAACTTGAAAGTGATTAGCCATTGGTTAATATAACGATTTGCAGAGGTGCGTTGACTTAACACAGGTTGCAGTAATCCGTGGATCATTTCATACTCATTTATACGACAAGACAAAATTAAAATGCACATAAATTCAAATTCTTTTATGAAGGTCACTTCTACCTTGCGGTTATTGGTGCCTACATTTACAAGCATTTATACATGAAATGAACAATCATTTGTTCAGTAGGCGACGACTATAACTAGAAACAAATGGTTATAACTGAATAAAATTTTATTTTTATTACTAAATACTTTAAGTTTGCTTATAAATAAACTCTTTTTGTTTATATATAAATTATGTAGCACGAGTTAGTGTCTACTATTTATAAATATGTGTCCTCTAATTAAATGTGTTTTTAAGTATTGAAACCTTGTACAAGCTAATATACTGAGCAGAGTTTATTAGAGATTGTAAAATTGTGTAATTAAATAAAATTTAATCTTGTTATTTTTATAATACTATACAGATCAGTCACTTTTAATGGCCAGTAGGTTTAGTGTTAATAACTTTGGATACATATTGTAATGAAAATCTGAGTACTGCAAAATAAATCCGAGTAACTATAAACTAATCACTTCTATAGTATCCCAAAGATCTAGTTTGAAAAACGCCATGACTGAATAAAACTCGCAGTGGAGTTATCGTCGCGACTTTGCTGCGACGTTCCCAAAAGGATGAAATAAAAGATCAAACAGAGTTTCAGTGAAGCAATTAAAGAGAAGGAGAAAGTGAAGGAACGGGAGAGCGAGAATTAGAGGTCACTGTCAAGTCGTCAAAACAATTCCGTCATTCTTTTTCGCGTAGCCAACCGGAGATGCTATTTCGATCGGCGCCGGATCGGTGTCTAGACTGAACAAGTTTATTCTCGGCAGCCGCTTTCGTGCCATAATAAACGCGACAAAGGCATTCCCTTGCTGCCATCTGTTAGAGAATGTAGTCAACCACTCGGTGTGATTGACTGTACCCTGCGGAGTAGCGAGACGCCTCGTGGTAAACAATAGCGTTTACCGGGGATTACGCCGGCCGAGTAACTCGCTGGGACGTGAGCCAAACCGCGGGCCTTTCATTTCACGCAATTCCATGGTGCTGATAGTTGCCGGTATTACAATACACGCCGAAACCGTATGCACAATACATCCCTAAACCACCACTTAGTGTATTTTTACCGATATCATTCATTCTAAGTTACTTTAAACGCCTCCGTTTAGAATTTAGTACGATTTTTATTTATTTTGAACCTACAAATGTAATTACCAATGAAACTGGAATTTTATTTGGAACCACTTTCTTTTAAAATCCGTCTACAAAAATTGGAAATTGCACGAACATCCACAGTCTAGTAATCAATATTTGAATATAGTCAGTCAAAAAAGGTCTCCGTAGACTCTTTAAAACGAAACAACTGTTTTGAAATGAGTTGACACAGCCTGAGATTTTTTATTAAAAAGGATCGCTAGACATTTGTCAAAGAAATTTGCCACAAAATTCTTTTAAACGAATAAAATTTTGTCGAAGTTCTGTTTAGCATTGACACGAAAGAAAAAGTTTGAATCAAACGAAACTGTTTCAAATCAACCATATATAACACAGTTGTGAGAAATAGTTATTTGGAAATATTTGTATTTCTTAATTGAAATATTTTTTACCCTGGTCTGGGTGTTGCTCAGAATCAGTCACAAACGTGTCAAATTAACACAACAAGGGCGGATAAGGGTGAACATAAATGACAGTCTCGAGAAGCCACCCTCTATCCAAAACTAATCACCGTCGCAGCTTAGATCGATAAATCGGCTTACGATGTAATGCACTGTTTACTTACCCGTCACCTTGAAGTCTATTATCAACCACCTGCGGGGAAATTGGAGTCGATAATTGCCTGACCAGGTCGTTCCACTCCCTTTCCCTTTGCTGGAACTTCTCCTGCAGCCTTTGCTTCTGCTTTTGATACTCCTTGAACAGGTCGCCGTTGTAGCTCTGTTCGAGGTGATCGTTGCCCAGGGAGGTTCGAACAGGTACCGCGGTTGGGTCTGGGATTTTCGCAGCGACTCCAGTTGGCTTTTCAGCTAAGGAATCCCTTCTGGAACTCCTGGCTGTTGATGGAGCTGGAGACTCCCTGCCGGCAATTCTACGCTCCGGCGTGGAGGTCGCCGAGGGATCCGCTTTAACGCCTATAACAATAAAAACATTGTATAATGAAAGAGAATGGTAGGCAGAATAATGTCTTTTTCTAGACACAGGTTTTTCACTCCAAATTCACTTTTTCACAGACCGTAATCACCTTTTGTAAAATCAGACACACCCTTTCACCATTATATGAAAATTTTTAAATAAAAATTCAATATATTTTTTTTCTTTACTATATCACTTTTGACATTAATCTTAATAATTAATAAACAACTAAGCAAATCGTAAACTCTTTTATTACTAACACTATGAGGTTCTTTCTGAAATTAGATTCTGTACCAGAAATATTTTGACTGATCAATTCAAGCTATGAACATTTGATAGATGTTATTATTCCTCTTGATGCACCTATTTCCATAGATTATCATAAATATTATATGAATACATATTTTTGTTAAATTATCATGTCCAATGGCACAGGAATCGTTATGGATAAAGCTGTGTAAATTAAATAAATATTTTATGTTCATTGTCTCATACAATAAATTTTTGCCATTTTGGAACTTATTTTTTTCAAAACTTGATTTGCGAAAATGTATACTCGGTCTGTGAAAGTTAATTTACAAAAAGGTAAATGTGATTCGCAAAATTGCTGAATTTGCAACTCTTCCTCCAACGGAAGAATAGAATCATACATGCAGGAAAATCCAACGGAAATATTTTGCAACCGCAACACGTAAATTGGTTTCCCGTTATGACGAATGCTAGAAAGGCTTGGTAACCGCATCCATAAATAAAAGACCATTAAAATAAAAAAAAAATACACAGCCTAGTTAACCTAACTTGAACGTCTCGAATATCTCTAGAATTTCTCGCATATATTGGCAAGACATAATTGTCAGAAGACAACAAGACATTATCTAGGAACGCAAATGCGTTTTGCATTTTCCATATCCAAGCTCTGGATTAGACCATGATATCACTTGAAACTTGAAATTCATTGGCAGGACGCATTGGTTGCAATGGTGGACACTTTAATCAGTAAATTCCTTTAGAGGAAAGGATGCGTTCGTTTAATGTTACTGTTAAAAATCGGACATTTCATATGCTGTCTAGTGACGATCATCTATTATCAAAAATAAAATATGCACGAATAAAAAATGTAACTTGTCTCCGATTGATCCATGCTACATCTGTCTTGTATTTTAGATGGTCTAAAGTACTTAAGGATTATCAATAAAAAAAGGCTGGGTCTTCATTCATCGTCTACGCTTATAGTAACTTAGTTGCCGGCCAAGCTGCGTTATCTCCGGACCAACAGATAAATGTAAAAGCATGCTCACCATCTGGACTCTTCGACTGTCCCCTGGTCCTGGGCGGCGCCTTCGGTTGGCTGTTGTTGTTCGTTGTCTCTTGTATGGAAGGCAACTGTTGGAATTCGGCGTAACTCGAGCTAAGGAAGACGTCGCCCTCGTTCTCGAAAAGCCTATCGACGCTGGTGTTCATCAACTTGTTGTTCTTGAAACCGGTTAGGTGAAAGCTCGCGAAAGAGGACCTCGACATGGGATTTATATCGCCGGTGGACAGTGCCATTAGCGCGGCAGACGGTATCGGCGTATTTTTAGGGCCCGGACTCCTTGGTCCGAGTCCAGCTTCTAAAGCGGGCACCAAGCTCCGTGACATCATGTCCGCGGCGGATCTTGGTCTAGTAAACGGCATCGCGCTATGAGGAAAGGTCTTCGGCTTAATAGGGGTGATCAGCATGTGCTCGGTCCACGAGGTCTCCAGGGAAGGTCTTTCCAACCGTTCCACGTCCACGTTCAACGTCCGTTGCGCAAACGGCACGGCGAACGTTTCCGGTGGTATGCTTTGCAGCCATGAAAGTAGACTCAAGTCGGAGTCACTGAAGCCTACAGAACCGTCCAACAATCTAGAGAAGTTCATCTCCACCTGTAATTAGAGCAGTAAACCTCTACAATGACCCCTTCGTGTGTTCATCGCTGTGATCTCGCAATGAGTCTATGACGCTAAATGCTATCTAAAGTACACGTTCTACATCGTCTGACGAATGAACTATCGAAAGCTAACAAATAGGGGCCAGAGGGTCGTAAATCGGGAGAGTGAACAAAACGATGTGATTAAGCGGACAGTTAACCAGCAAAACTCAGGGGATTAGGTTCCACGCGGATCCTGATTAATACCCAGAAAATTCTCGGCTGGTTGAATCGTCGACGTTGATGAAAGATCGGGCAATTAACGACTTACCTGCTCGCTCTCCTTCGAGCCGGTAGCTTTGGCCTGGCAGTAATTAACGCAGGATTCGTACAAAATCCCTTTGATGATCAACTGTATGAGCCGGTCGTTCTTCGCCGAGGTGACTGGATGCGCCGGGTCGGAACTCTTTCTGTCGCCAGGCAGAAACTTCTCCACCAACGGGTGCACCTCGCGGAAGCACTGCACTCTTGCATTGCTGGGATTCCAGTCCTTATACTGCAGGTGGTCGGTGAGCCGCGGAAGGGTCAGCAATAGGCACAAACTGCTGTACTCCTCTTTCGAGGGAGCGACCTTTTCGAGGTCGCTCAGGACTTTAACCACCTCCTCGACAGCGTTGTCCACGCTACCGTTCGTTCCCGCCGCGATCAGGTTTGCCTCCGACTTGATGCACAACAGTTCGACATACTTGTGCCGGAGGATCGAGTAGGTGAACTTCCGCATATCGAAATCCGGCAACGCCTCCAACGGCTGGATGAACTCCAGCACGTCGTCCCATTGCCCGTCGAGGATCAGCTGACGAAGGAAGAGGACATCGTCGCTGTACTGACCGTTTATTACACCTGTCTCTCGCTCCAACGAGAGCTGCGAGATGTGAAGGTCGCGGCTGTGGAGGAACTCCAAGGTTAGTCGTACCACATCCTCCTCGCGCAGCGTCAGATGCGCCGCCGGCATCACGTACCGAATACGCAACCTGGACAGTTTCCAGAGCACAGAATTACAGCCTCGACCTTCTCTGTCGGACGTGACGGGGTTTCATGGAATTTCTATGATGGGGGAACATACGGACACCCATCGCATCGGTAACGTCCCCTGACTCGAGCAGAACGTGCTACCACGATCGCGCGGCATGGGGTCTTGTCTACGAGACTTATGAACCGGTTCCGATTGTTTGGTAGTTTGTGCCTTCGATTAGACTGCTTTGAAACGTTACCCGATTCATCTGTTACAGTGGACTGCGGATCTTTAGTAGAAATGAATACTGTCTAGCCGAATTGCTACGAATCGAAGTGAAACATATATTTATTTTCTTTTCTGAATTTGCTGAACAGGTTGAAAATAATACTTCTAATTCTTTTAAACTTATCAGTACTATTATTAGACTACGACTTTCGTGCGCTTATGATAGAAATGAGTAGGCGAAAAATAAACTATTCTTCAAAGTAATTAAATGAACAACATAAACAATATATTTTGAAAAATTGATAAATAAAACAGTGGCTCTAAACATCATCAATTATATGTATAGTTATAAGAATGGACCGCTGTGCGCGGGTCAGTAACGCAGTCTAGAAAAATATAACTATGATCCACAGTCCAATTGCAACTTTTACTACAACATAATACTCAAGGGAATGAAATGATAATGGTGTAAATGGAAATTAGGTTTTGATGTTTGCTATGCATGGAGTAATCAATTTTTCTCGTCCAATTATAGCATAAAAATAGGAAAGCTGTTTTACTATACAGTACTAAATTACCTTTCTTAGAACGTAGGAAGTTAAATACATCTCAGAAATCCAATGAAAAATAACGAATAAATAATCGCAATTAATAGCAACAACGAAGCTCGCTTGATCGTTTCTTTTCTGCGATATACTACTCGTAATATCATGTAATAACGGTAAAAAAAATTAAATTTAATACGTACAATAAAAGCGAATAACTTTATCTGTAATTGCTGTTAATCAGTCGTAAAACAATTGACATTCTAGTCTACGCTTGTAGAGATTTCGAAACACATTAATAAAACGTTCATGCCACCTCTACCGATAATCGCATGCACCAGCGATCTATAGATTCAAGAAAATAACGAATAAGCTATTGGTGGATACAATCGAGGGGAACGTACATACAGATCAATGTATGGGAAATGCGAGGTAGTCAAAGTCAGAATTGTTTTCCCTCGTTACAGCCGAGCCGAACGATAAATGATCAACAACGTAGTAGAATCTAATTCACTGGAATTGTTCGAACCAGCCGCTGTATTGCGAAACCGATTAATGGCATGCGCGTACGGAATGCGCGAAATCCACGCTTTTGCAAGTTCGTTGCACTTCGAGGCCGCCGGCCCTGCTGCTGACATGCCCTGATTGTCGCGCGAACTGGGTGGATAGATTCGGACGTTGTTCCCGCGTTCTCCTACTAAACTACTCCCTGATTGCGAATACTTAAACATGAGATCAAATCACGTTTGATCAACTGATGACAAGTCTGATAACAAAAAATGTACTAAGAACCGAAATTGTTGGCGCTGCATTATTGTTAACCCTTCGCTGCATAGTGTATCATATCCGATACAGTTTATAAAATAGTAAACTAAGAATGTGTTTTTTTACCATGTATATTTATTTAATTTTCTTTTTGATAATGTTATTTAATTTATTAAAGTATTTTTCCATTAAATAAAACACAAAAACTGATCGTTTTTTAATTTTTCATTCCAAGTAAAAAACTCATGAAGTGAAGGGTTAACACTAAACCTACCGACCCTTAATAGTAACTGGTACATGTTCCTTCATAAAAATAAGAAGATTAATTTTATCTAGACTTTCTGCAGCTCCTATTGTAATATGTGCTCCACCGAAGATATCTATAAAATTATTTTTATAATATCAATAATCGTAAAATAAAAAATCTGGAGCCGATGGTAGGTTTAGAGTTCTAGAAATTAATCTTTTGAAAATCTGTTCGTATGTATAAATGCATCACTGAAGAATATAAATTTTCATGACGTTGCACATAATGCTCCTATCTTTGATACAACGATTTTATCCGTCAAAATTGATTTTCTAACATTTGCTTAGAATTTACACCAAGAAGTTTTTGATAACGTCAGACTTTAGTAATAATATTTTTATTTGTTACTTTTAAGTTGATAAGATTGTTAGTGCTGCAAACAAACAAGTTATTTACAGATTGGTTACAAGTTAGTTACAAGTTGAGCTTTTGAACAGTAGTGTATGTATATCGTCAATAAATATAAGGTTCTAGAGGAATTTGGCATTTTAACATCCATTATTCTCGCACTGCCGCGTCCATTTTTGCACACGTGTCCACGGAACGCTGTCGGAAATTATTCATACGTCAGCCAGGTAGCCAAAGAAACGTTTCCGATTTCCGCACTGGTTGGATATCCAGCATGGTACGGATAGGTTGGAAAAGTTTCCCGGATTCGAAGCGAGCCGGATTTCCATAAACGTCATTATTATACAGCGTCCATGTGACGCCCAGATTCTATCTCGTCGCCGGAATACATTGAGCTCGCCAAATGGTGAGCCCACTATTTTGCACAGCGTTGTGGGATCGACCGATTTATATTCCCCAAGGCAGATTTGGACGGTATGGAAACTGGCTAAGTTCGAGGTGCAAACCACCTTCAAAAGCGAAGAACGACAGGCCCTGAAATCGATTTCCCGCATGCGATGTTCGAACTTTACTTGGAAACTTCGTTTGAAGACAATCCAAAATCATGTTCCACAGTTTAGATAAAATAGGATAAAACATGGAGTGTAATAAAATGTATAAAATGTCTGATTTTTAACAGTATCATTAAACAAATGCAACTTCTTTTCTAAATTTTATTGATCGAAGTGAGCACTATTGTCATCAACGTATTGTGTCAATGAATGTCAAGTTCCTAAAGTGGAGGATTGGCGTCCTTCATTTACAAGCTTGTTATCTCTATTTTACCATCAGCGAATATGTAGTACGTTAATTGATCACCACATTATTTTTACTCACATATGAAAAGAATACACGAGTCTGATTGATTGACGTTAAAATAAAATTTAATTGCAAATAAAATTAGACATCTACATTAAATGTGAAAATGGGATGTTAAGGATTAGATTTGTACCTCAAAGTTTTATCTAATATATCTGTAGAATATAATAGAATTTTTTGATCGAAATGCTGACAGTCTCAATGATTAACGTTTAAACAAAATTTATTAGCAAATAAAATTAGAAATCTAAATCAAATGTGACGATAGGATATTAAGGATTAGATTTGTACCTCAAAGTTTTGTCTAATAAATCTCTGGACTATAATAGAAATTCTTGATCTAAACGCTTTATAAGATTTACATTTTAAAATCGGACATTTCATATGCAACAACCTGATACATAAAAAATACTGAATTAAGTTCTCAGATCCTGCAGATCCCTTAAAGGTACCTTGAAGTGCCATTTTCGAAGAAATTTAATGTAAATGGATTCTCAAACTATGTTCGATTTAGTGGCCCTGTTATTCACTGACTAATAGAACCATTTCGTTAAAATGTAATAGCAATTATAGTATAACAAGCTTACGTTATTTACAAGTCAATAATAAGAACAATACTTGTTGATGAAACATCGTGATGCTTTAATCGAACAATAAAATACGTGCTACTGAATTTTCGTGAGGAAAGACCGACCAAGAAATCGATTCCGCGAATTCACATATTTCCACATGCTTGCAATATCTCCGTTTCACATAAGTGCGTACCCTAGAGAAATTCGCAAATTCGTGGTGTCAGCAACTGCGAGGACTCATTTATACGACTTCGGAGCTGCGAGTCGCAGTTCTGATTGCAACGTCATTCACGACGACAAAATGATACAGTTGATATTGGTGAGTACCTTGATATTTGCAAAAATTATTTGACCGAAATGTTTTCAATATCCAGACAGAAAATATTCATTTGCCGCTGAATATGCTGGCAAAAGTTTCATGAAAGAATAATTGGAAACAAAAAAAGGCTCATCATTATATTACATAGTATTGTCTCTGATAAGTAGACAGCGAATAGGTATAATCTAAAACAGTAAAAGCTTTAGAAATATTTAAACATGTTGTTATATTATTTTCAATGTATTAAATACATTAAGAAATAAAATTATTGTTGTAATTCAGATAAAAAATTTTTATTTTGCATAAAGATTCGATGTCTACTAATATGAATTTCATATTGCATATCTTGTTCACACATATCGAAACATTACTATACATTCTGTGTCAGATACACTAATACGAAAACGAAACTGAAATAACTGTTTCGGTATTATATTTTAAGACACTGGATTTACTAATCAAATTGATAGATTTCAGTGATTAGTCTTTTGATTGGCAACACCCTCGCCGATGTCCTGGTGCAACCTGGCTACGGACAACCGAGTCCTTCGTTGCTTCCACATCCGATAGTTCAACCACTCGCAACATTACCACAAGTTGCAAGCCCCGGACTACTCCAGCCACACAGTCCTAGATATCATTTGGAGCTTCACCCGGTCTACGGGAATTTGGGACATCCTACCGGTGGATTAGGGTTTCTACAAGGTCACGATTTGCCACCCCTTGCAAGGCCAGGTTATAGAAGGTTTGGAGGTCTTGGACTTCCCAGCACGCATAGTTTCATTCCACCCCACATTCCTCTTGTAAGTGATGGGACAATTCACGTCGATTTTCTGTGATGGTTAGATTGTGAATTTTACGTATTCGTAGCATTTCAATTTCCTGATACTAAACAACAAAGAATGTACGCTCCTCTAACAATTAAACCAGCGAAAGTGACATTTTAATTAAATTCAGAGCGCAAGTTTGAAGAAAGACCAATACACCAAGTTATGCAGAACGGTCGAAGGAAGAATGCAAAATTTCTTACAAACATTCCTTCATACTAAATATTAAATATCAAGAAACCGGTTCATCTTGATTTCAAAGAAACGAGTGATATTCGCGTGCATTAAAGCCTGTTGGAAATCTCCGCTTCGACATTAAAATGCAAATTAAAGGAAGATTGCCTGTCACGAAAACGATCACCCACTGAGTACTATGAATTTTCAGTCCCACGAAATAGTGATAATATTATCCTACGAATATAAAGTTCTTCAGGTTTGTCTGCAATCGTGAAGAAAGAAAATCTTGGGTGCAATCATCGATTCTCGTATGTCAGTGCATTTGTCCTAGATCTTTTTGCGTTGCTGGAATGATTAATTTTTTTTCTTTGTCTTTAACAATTATTTTGACATGGAGGGAAAGGCTAACACACAGGTTCAGTAGATTCTGTTTGAAATGTTCATGACTTCGCCTCAATATTATATAGCAAAGGGTTAATATTGGAGTGTTATCAGTTAATCAAACGCTTTTCTCAGCCAGGACTTCGCAGATTCAGAAGATCCACTGGTGGGCTATGCGATACTGGGGTTCAGCGGGAAAAACGACATGAAGCTGCTGTGGCCACGAAGTCGACCCTAAATGGAGACAGTTCGAAGGGCGTTGATCTGTCAAATCAGGACACGGAAGGTACGAATAATCTAGTCTAAATATATAAATGAAATGATTCATTCACATCCGCTCTTCTCTGTAAGCAGAACTTGATTTTCTTCGCTGATAGATTTAATAAAGCTGTGCTGCATTTCCATTGACTTTATAAGCACTCTTCTACATGCTGCAACACACATGAAGAGTCACAGTCTACTTATTGTGATTGATTCTGCATGAATTGCTAGAAACTCGAGCCAAATAGAAATTTCTTTCTTTAATAATTGCAAGAAGTTGATAGTAATATACTAGTATTCAGACTAGATCTTTCTCCTGTTTCAAATTTCACCTATTGGTTTTTGTCATGACTTCACAAAATTCGAAATCTACTTATTGCATATGTATCGAGACATCCCCTAAGTAATACGACTTTTCTCATGATTCTGGAAGGTAATAATACTGAAACACAATCAAACACAGACATAATCACAACCATTAGTGTTCTATGCATGTGGATATCCTTTGATTTTCTACAATCTGTAGAATTATATATAGCCGAATGATTGTGATGGTTTTCTGTGTGTCACCTTATAAAAATATCAAATATGTGTGATAATTAGACAAGTGGATCTTTATGCATTTATAGCACAATTGAGTAGATAAATTTCAAAGCTGTTGGAAAATTTGAATAATTGAAGACGTCAATATATGATTCCTTCTCTATTAAAATCATTAAAGAAAGAAATAACATTCAATTTGGTTTCCATTTCTTGCAAACGGTGCGGATGATTTTTATTTTGCATAAAGATCCATAGTCTAGTAATAATATGTATGTATACGTAACAATGTAACAAATATTCAGTGTGGCAAAAATTGCCTTTAAATTTATGCAACTGGCTTCAATAATATGATCATCCACCATACGCTACGGTAAAAATCTGAATAGACTCTTGTCATTTTTATGAAGTAATGTAAAATAGTTTAGAGCTTCATAGATCTAGTGGATCTACTGAGAAATAGAGACTAGTCTCTAATGAAGTTATTCTACTCGACAGAAAAACACGTGGAGGTCCGTCACAATAAAATTACTCAGGCAGGATCCTCTTCGACTCTATTAGGCCTGAATCCATCGAGCATGTATCCCGTACAGAGACAGTACGTAATCGGCCCGGTGTCAAGCTACGGTCCCTATCAGCCGGTCGCGATACCGGAACAAGCAACACCGCAGAATCTACCCACAACATCGGCGCAGGATACAATTCCCCGAATAAACCCTGCAGATTTACAGCATGCTATGCTGCTACAACGAATCTATCAGCAAAGTCAAACGCCGGAGACCGCCATGGAAGACCAACAAAGAAATTATCCTGACCCTAGACCCGTGACCACTACTCAATTGTCGACCAAGGAGCAGAAGAACGACCTTAATAAATTGAAAAATACCGCAGTGAGTACCACATTTTTTCTCATTTAATGGCTATCTGGAAGGCAGTACTTTTGTACCAAAACGACGAATAATTAAAAGTTAATTGCGCCAAGTTGATGGACCCATTAATGTCAAAGCACTTGAAGAAAACACGCTAGTTCAACTGTCGAGCTGGACACATTTGGAATAGAATGTATTGGAAATAGTGATTGCGATTAAACATCTATTTCACTCCTTAGTTCAATTTACAGCGCAAGCATATTTGGAAATATCCATTTTTTAATTCATCTTTTACAACGCAAATTCAAATGAAATAAGTTGCAATATCTGTGTCACTTCTTATTGTTAGTTCCATTCACAGTACAGAAATATTTAAAGATATTAACTTTTTCATTTCTCTTCTTCAACATAAATGGTTTTTTTATAAATATTGTAGGCCTAAAGATTGACAGATTTTATTACGTAAATAATTATACATTCAATAGAGTTGCAACATCTGTGTCACTTCTTATTGTTAGTCTCATTTACAGTACAGAAATATTTGAAGATATTAACTTTTTCATTTCTCTTCTTCAACGTAAATGGTTTTTTTATAAATATTGTATATCTAAAGATTGAAAGCTTTTATTACATAGATAATTACTTTCAATAGTTACCGTCTGTACTTACAAGGTACTACTGAAATACTTGTTGCATTGACACGAAATTCGATTAAATATCGACAGATGAAATTCAAATTTGTACTTCTCAAATATTTGTTTAAACATTTAGGGAATAATTATTAGTAGAGAGTTTAGTACAGATTAGATTTTTATAACGTACAACCATTGTATAAAACTTTATTGTTCGATTATTTTCAAGAAGTCACAGCTGTATAACCATAAGTGTACAGTTACTATTATTTTGTGATAGCTATATACAATCATGAATTTCCTATTTTCTAACTAACGAACTAATGACTTCCAGACGGCCGGGGAATCCAAAATCGCAGTACCAACCGACGACCAGGAGATAGTAGGCTCGTCAACAAAGCACCACCACATCAAGCTACATGCGCACATTGATCATGGAAAGTTTACACCCCGCTACAACGTCATAAATAAAGCAGCTTACACCACTTGCCCCTGCTCGCAACCTAGCTACGTGGTTTACAACGAGAACGACGAAACAGCGAATAACTTGGCGTACACGCAACTCAGTCCCCAGCAGCCGGCGCAGGTATTTCATGTTACACCTGTTCAAGCGAATTATTTGCTGAATAGTGGATACGGAATTTTACCCGAAATATACAGCAATCCCATTGCCAACTATGACGGGGAATCCCCTACCAGTTTCACGGGAGCTTACTACACAATGCCAGACGGCACTACCTTGCCGGTGGAGTATCAGTCAGGATAATAGGCGACTAGATAGATCAATCCACTAGGCTAGTTCTATGCATTTATTAATAATCTGCGGTCTTGTAAAAATGTAAAAAATTTTCAAAATAAAAGTAGGTACAGTTTGGATCCTGTTAAATCAGGATCTCGTTTCTTTGACTTGAACTTCTCAGGGAGCTATTTTCTGTGGCACTGAGCGTGGCGATCTTTTTATTGGTTCAAACAGCACTTACTGTTAGTTTTAAAAAATTTTTAAATTTTTACAAAACCGCAGTCTATTAATATATAAATGATGAGCTAGCCTACTTGTTTAATGTAGCGAAGTTAAAGTTCATCACGTTGATCACTCTTTTTAGATTCTATAAAATCGAATGAAATTCGAAAAATTAATTTTTAAAGATAGATGAAGTGTCACCCATATTTAAAAATATTTTTATTGTTACAACAGTCACGGACTATTTATTACTGAACTGCGGATTTCATGCATTTATGTGAAAAACGAGTTGACGTCATTCAAAACAGTAGCGACATTAAAAGAATTTAAAAATGTCAGTGTATTGTCGTCAGCTCGTTATGATTATTTTAGAAGATACGGAAAGTCTATATGATTACTGTTTCTTGTAATTGATGTCGGCAACTTTTATTTTGCATAAAAATCCGCAGTCTATTTATTACGTTTTTTCTATGGCTCACGTTGGACCTCCATTGTGAAACTATTTTTTTAATTTTTAACATTGTTTTAATACTAATTTTTTAACATCGAAACTATCATCGAAATCCGTCCATATCGATTATTTATAAAATGCATGATATTATCTAAACACAAAGGGCGATGTAATATATTTGAATAAATATTCGACCGTTTATTACAAGTGTCTCTTTTTCTCTTTCCTTTTTATCCGCACTCTTCGGTTCTTTCTCCCTCCCTCTACCCCCATAATAGTTTACACCTCGAGTAACTCGGCGACGCTAACGAGAAGCCTGCGTCTAATTGGCCTTTAGTACGCGAACCGGATTTAAGCGTCGTTACGATAGTCCTACAACTTAATCGCGGAAGCGATCCAAAGAAGCTGTCCCCCATCTACCCTGATCATTTTAAACTTACAGCCCCGTGTCTTGCGTAATTTCGCGTGAAACCAACGCCACGAGTCGAGTAGGAAACAATTTTCCCGATCGTCCTTTCCATTCCGGTTCGTTCACGCGTCCTCGACTCGGCTTGGTGCAAATTATTTCCTCGTGTTATTAATATGTTATGTCGGGCGATCGACTTTTTTTGTTACTCCACACCGAACCTACATTACGCATTATAAACGCAATACCTATTGAATTTATTTAGAGTTATTGTGGATTTTTATTGTGTGTTCATGAGCAACAGAATTTATATAATAATTTTCCGTGTGGGAACGTCTTTACAATTTCAATAATTCTACAACATAAACGTGAGCATTTTACGCTAGAACTAAATAATATGTAATAAATGTTTGATATTATGCATTCGAAATTTAAAATGTAAAAGTTAAAATAAAATTTAAAATAAAGAAGAAAAGCTAAAGAGTACCAAACGCGACTAATGTACATTGTTTTATAATAATAAGATTATATTTACTACGATTCCTTTTACTTTTTATCATATATACATTACTGTTATGTACAATACTGTACAAACAAAAAGAAAAAAGACACCCAGTATAATTATAAGATATAATCACAAACAATATCTTTATGTAGAAATTGTATTGGGGATCGCTTATCTTGACGCAATAGCATCGAGCGACGCGCGGCGAAGGGCGAAGGGGAATATTTTAAAATATTGTCTAAATCCTAAACGCAGTCTTTTTAAAATTTTTTTAATATTGCATTGTCATCCAATTCTGTACTATGTTGAAAATTTCAAGTCTCTAGCTCATCGGGAAGTGATTAAAAATTCGATTTCAAGATTTGACGCATACAACAGCATGGTAATATACTTAAAATGTGCTAATAGTTTCATTATTATGAAATGTTCGCGTTTCTTTCATAAGAATACATTTGTTGAGTATGCGTGTCTACATATGTATATAACATTGCTATATTTTAAGATACTAAACAGCATATCAGATATTAATATATCATTCGATTGTGTAAGGAAGTTTCAAGATATTTATGTGGCAAGGGGATCCGGCTGTTAATATGTACCTCGCAGCGAAAGTTATCGCGAAAAAAATGACATTACTTATGGCGTGAGTTGATATTATCGCCAGGAGGGTCGGGTTTCCGACGAGCTCACATTTCGAGGGGGTCCCGGGCGACAATTCGATTTCGGACAATTTGCCGGGAGCGTTAATTGACCCGAATGCACAGAGAGAGGTCCGAAGTTTCGGATGGCCGACGAGAGGCATCAGTTCAGCTTTCGGAACCGGAAAAGCAGGGCAAACACTGATCGAACAATTTCTGATTCCTTCGCCGACTATTCCCCGTGAAATGTAATTTCTTCGAAGCTGCGAAATTTCAACGGGAGATACGTCCCCATGTCGATGTTTGCCGTTCGTTACGCCCCTCGAAAGTGCAAGCGACGAGATAAGGAAATTACTTCGCGTAACGAAGTTCGGGCACAGAACGGGCGAGAATAGTCGAGAGCCCGCAGATGCACATACCGCGCTCGATTATGAGACCTGGATAGGGAACTCGCGCAAGGTGAGAACGTGAATGCGGATAAATTCACTATTTATGGGCGAGAGCCCTTTCTCTCTACAGGGTGACCTAACTCTTCCTGGTTATATTCAGACGATTTGAGGTTGGAAATATTCTGTAGAAATTAATTCGTGACTCTTGTTCTTAATTGAATATTTTATATTCAAATCTTTCAATCACCGTATTGAAGATTCATTAACCCTTAGCACTCGAATGGTGACTCAGTTATTCAAAATATTGTTTACAGTATTAAACATGTTGGTATCTATTCAATTACTAAACCATTTAAGTATTGTATGAAGTATTATATCAATTTCATATTCACAAAAAAAATATTGTATAGAATTGAATTATTGAGATAATGTTCATTTATGGCACGTGCAAAATGAAATGCAGCGTTACATTTGTGTTATTAAAATTTACTAACACTTTTAGTTTGAAGTGTCTACAACGAATCTTCCAATCGGCGCGGAAAAGATGTTTTTCTCAATTCAATTTTTAGACAATGGACTACGAAAATGTGTCGAGTGCATACATTGCAGTCATTGTAATTGCAGAACATATCCTCTCACGACTTTAATTCATTTTTATTTTACAATTGAAATTGACTAATTTTATTTTACTAGTGTATTCTAAACAAATATATCAAATTACAACAAAATCGTAAAGAAATAAAAATAAATCGTCATACGCGCGAGGAGCGTGTATGATAAATTTAAAAGATAATATTTATTCTATTCAGTACTAGATCATAGTTTTATTAATTTATATTGAGATATTAAAAAAAATGTTATTTATTGAGGAAGCAAACTTCCTACATCAATTCTATGCCAATAATCCTATCAAATTTGGTTCGCTCAATAAATTACTTTCATAATTCTCACTAAAGTTTAATTTAAAAAAATAAAATATTTCCAATAATTGAGACAAATAATAATGCTATCAACATATAAGTAACATAGCAGACAATATGTAATGAAGCGATAAAAAGTTACAAGAAAATTGTATTCTCTAGCGGATTTGTAGCAGATGCTTCAGAATAAAATGTACGGGTAAACGTGTCTGGGACACCCGGTATATTCTAGCGCGCAGCGAAGATTAGAAAAACGGAGAAAATTCAAAGAGAACATTTTTATAGCATAGGGGAATTAATTCCCATGGAGAGCAATGCGATCATTTATAACCCTTATGTGAATGAGACTTTTATATGAAATGTCAGAATGAAATGCCTTTTCGCATATTGCATTTCTACGTGAAATAGTGTCCGGTATCCATTGATTCATTTGTTCACTTCCTTCCTAAATGAAAATTACTCGCAATTGCCACTATTCTCGTAATAAATTAAAGTGTCAGTACGTATTTCACAAAATAGTATTTGCTTCCATAATTGTGCATATTATACACTTATGACAAAAATGAATACGTATAATTTCAAACAGTGAAAACATAAGAAGAATTTCAAAATACTGCTACGTTATTTTAAACCTATTAACCATATTAAGAAAGAAAATTAATTTATATTTCATTCCAATTTATTGCAATACATGAAGCTCTGCAGTCTAATAAGTTTACCTAAGAACGAAACAGAAAAAGAAACGGAAACGTGCTTCATTCTTGTTCGTAGCAAATTGGGTAGAAAATGTTTATTTTGCATAAAGATCCGGAGCCTAACAATTAATGTACCTAAGAACGAAACAGGAAAAGATATTTGTCTAGGAACCTTCGAAAATTATGATCTAGCAAGATACATTTACAAATAAGATTACAGATTTAAACCTGACCTGCACTTTCATTAAACGTTAATGACCGTGTGGGACGAAATATGGTAAAGGCTAGAAGTGTATAATACCGTACTCCTATGCTATATGGTCCACAGTTTATAGATGCAAAATTCACGTTAGTCAGGAGCTAAACAGTCTCGTCGATCAATCCGATAAGATCATCCCTCGATTCGTGACCGCGTAACTTAATGGCTCGTTTAGTATACTGGTGGTCCCCGTTTCGTAATGGAAGAGCAAGCTGTCCAACCTTTCGCGGACTACAAACGCGATTGGATATTTCACGGAATCAATGGACCCCGATGCTTTTGAAAAGGAGCGGCGCGAGGTATTTTCATCGTTTCTGCGAAGGCGTATCGTTGATCTCCCTCGTATATCCGCTGGGAACCAGGATCGAATTCCTCCATTTACACCAGTCGAACAAATTGTAAGACAATACTAGCCGGTAATGCTCGTAACTATGCTTTTACTTTTTTATTGCACATTTGTTACTCATTTGCACGTGGGAATTAAAATTGCTTGAGTTCTTTCAGGTTCATTGGAAATAGACACAGAAAATCTCGCGCTTTACATTTCTCGTTTTACAATCATAATAGAATGCGAATCTATATGCAAAATAAAAACGTTTATCATTGACAAAACAAGGGAGTTCAATAGACATTTGTTTCATAATAATCTCCATTATTTAAAAGCAACGTGTCCATATTCTTACATTTTTTAAAAATGATTACTGTTCTATGTTTCAATCACTTATTTTTCTGAAGATGCATAAAATCCGCAATCTAAAAAGTCTAACAAATAGAAACATCCAATTAGAACATAATCAATGAGGAATTAATCATTTTAAAGCATCTAAATGCAAGAAATAATACGTATGAACGTTATTGTTAAATCATAATTAGGCCGCGGATTTTTATGCAAAATAAAACTATTTTTCTTCAATTATACGTACAAGGAGCCAATTATAAATTCCTTTGGTCTTTTAATGATTTCAACAAGCTAAAACCAATAGCTTAATATCTTTAAATATATATAATAATTGCACCTACTCATTTTTATCATAAATGCATAAAATCCGTAGTCTACTCATAATAGGCAGTATTAAATTAAAACGAATGATACTAATTTGCATTGTCTGATGAAAATAAGAACACTATATGTATTACTGAGATTTTGGGTGATTTGTGTTCAGTAATATACTACGAACGCATTTTTATAATCTTTTTAACTGTGGAATGAAGAATTAGTTATTTTGACTGGCCCAAATACGTAATTCTGTTTACTTTTTATGGGCGAATTAAAAATTACAGTATCGAACATTCTCTAGTTTTATTAATTAAATCGTAAGTCATTTACCCTGACACTTTGATTTTTTAAATGGACAAATGGATTATCAAAGACGGCTATTCGCGACAAACTGACGACCTTTTAAGATTAAATTGTGATTGACGTTTACGACGAATTCTTGAATATCTTAATATTCATTACCAGACTTCAAGAAACGATCGTAAACTTCACACACATAACCACTGGCATAGTACAGGGGCGTTAAAACGTTCACAGCTCACTGAAAATTATAGAACGGTACGCAGAAGGCACGCGGTGCGTTTATACATATGCATATGTATGCGTGACCATTTGCGTTTCACGCTGCACAATTGAAAATCACGTGAGTTTCACAATGCTTCAACTCGTTGTTTATTGTTCGAGTTGCTGTACGAAAAAATTCGCTGCAATTCCATACTTTTCTACTGTTGTGACGTATATAAAGCAATAATCGTATTTTTCCCAAAAATATATGCACAAAATGAGAACATACACATTTTTGTCCATATTTCTTATTTAAAAATTGTTTAAATCTCGCGTTGTGTGTTCTCCAATATCTAGAAATAAAATAATTACTTTTAATGTATACCTATACAAATATAGTGATTTCCCAAAAAATATGTATACAAGATAAGAAAATACAAATTTTTGTTCCTTTCCCAATTTGAAAATTTTACAAATCTCTCCTATTAGAAATTATTGTTTGTTGAATGAAATATACTCTCTTCAACATGTGAAAATGAAATAATTATTTTCGATAGATTGATATGAAAAGCTATCCATGAAATTTGATTAAAACGGATTTCGGTCGGGGAATTAGGTGTAATAGGTGTGCATAGACATTTATTGATGTGGCTAATTGATACAAAATCGATGAGGGAAGTGTGTTTACCGAGCGGAAGTTACGAATTTTACGTAAATTGTTCCACCGTGTTTACTACCGTCAATCGACCGATATGAACACACCGTTATCCGCGTAACGAGTACGTCTAACTGGTTATAATTAGCGATTAATTAGAGGGAAACGGCTTTTCAACAGAATTATTGATCGATACATGCAGGAACATCCGATTGAACTTCGTTGTTATCAAAAGCCACATTAACAATAGATCATCTTGTAAATCAGCTATATAACTGTAACTAGCTTGTGTACAATTCAAATTCTTTAAACAAATTATAGACACTGTTCAAGCCTTTGTTCTATAATGTAACGCTACAGTCAAGGTAAAAATTTCAAATATAATTTAACAAATATGAATACCAATCAGTTCTTCAATCATTTCAAATAACATGTTATTTTGTTATTATTAAACTGCGAATTTTTATGGAGTTTGCAATTTTTCTAGACGAATTTTAAGGAATGGGATTAAGTAAAATATTATTACAATACAGACTGTATGTAACTGTTTCGAATATACTATCCTGCAAATGCTCATCAAAATTAAAATCTTCCAATTAAAGGCCTTCCTTCGTCAGTGGCCTTACGCTATGCGATCTCAAGTGTCGCTAATTTGCATCAAGTATCACTGTTCTAGCTTCGCTGTGTCTGATGTCACCTCTTCATTATGGCTAGCATCAATTCTCATCTTCTAAGTCCTATAGTCGGTGTATCTTATTCCCAATACAAATCGTCCATCAATCAAATTATTAGAGCCACAATGCAAAAAAATATTTTTTTTTAAATATTTACACGTTAATACGTCATAAGAATCCAGTCTGGAGCTTCATTTAAAAATTACTGACTTTAATGTGAAATTGTCAATAATAATTTATTCTAATAATTACATATAATACACTAATTAAACTGCACATCTTTATACAAGGGAACCTAGAAGTAAAAATTTTATCCTTCTTTAATCATTTCGATAATTCAAAAACAGTGTCTATCAATGATGGAAGCTACCACTCATTTTTATTTAAATATTATGCTAATAATGTGATCATTCATTTTACAGGGAGCTGGTACAAAACAGAAACTTGTTCATAAAACTGTAGATTCCAACAATCTCATTTATCATCCGTAAATTGTACACAACACTGCGTCCAATACAGCTCCGTGTCCAACACCAAAGAAACCCATCATAATCAAGATAAATCCAACGCCAGTCTCCAAACAGATTCAAAATCGCAAGCACTCATCACTCATCCGCAAACTCTGCCCGCAGGACGTTCCTTGGAAACGGTCGGATACTCCGCCGGCTTTAAAAGAGTTAAAGAGTGGTTAAACCAACTAATTATTTACTACACGCAGAGGTTAACCCGGCGGTTCTCTAATGGTGGATTTCCGCAGCGATAAAATGTTCCGCGATTCCTATCCACGGGACAATGATTCAAAGCGGCGTCGGTTGAACGGGCCTCGAAAGTTCGAAGAATGCCCTAGCGGGAAAACCGGCACAAAGACTGAAGTTTGAAAACCTGGCCAGCAGCTTTGTGACCGGTCGTTTCCATCTTTTCGATGGTACGCTGGCGTGCTTAACGCTGCAGACTTGCCGCCGCGGCTGCACCGCTCTCCGCGATCCTTTACTATCGCTGTTTCTCGGGTTCGCACGCCGTTCGTAGATTCCAGCTCCCAGACACTCGCGAGCACCGTGACATTATTATGTATGAGCCGGCTGAAATGACCCGTTAATTTATTCGATGACTCTCGCGGGGAATCAATATCCGCGTGCCCTTCCGCAGGAATCGATTAATGGAACGTGCCGACTACCTGATGAAACGCGGGACATCTGTTCATTTCTCAGCGTCGAAGCATGAAGCTCGATCAAAGCTAGACTACGTTTGTAGCGGATTGGCGAATATCTGAAATGTTCACTCTACGGCCCATCTTTTTGCTATAGCTGAGGGACTCAGGCTGAATTACAATTCACTACAGTCGCAGCAGAAATTAACACGCTGACTGCCGAGTGAATATTGTGTGCTCTACACAGGTTTAAAACAATTATATTAAAAGGAGTGGGTAATCTTCTAAAACAATTCAGGTCTCGTTGAAAAGTAGAATCTTTTTGCTATAGCTGAGGGACTAAGGCTGTAATTACAATTCACTACAGTCACAGGAATTAACACGCTGACTGCCGAGTGAATGTTGTGTGCTTCACTCAGGTTTAAAAAAATTGTTTTAAAAGAAGTGGGTAATCTTCTAAAACAATTCAGGTCTCGTTGAAAAGTAGAATCTTTTTGCTATAGCTGAGGGACTCAGGCTGTAATTACAATTCACTACAGTCACAGGAATTAACACGCTGACTGCCGAGTGAATTTTGTGTGCTTCACACAGGTTTAAAAAAATTGTTTTAAAAGAAGTGGGTAATCTTCTAAAACAATTCAGGTCTCGTCGAAAAGTGGAATCTTTTTGCTATAGCTGAGGGACTAAGACTGTAATTCCAATTCACTACAGTTGCAGGAATTAACACGCTGACTGACGAGTGAATTTTGTGTGCTTCACACAGGTTTAAAAAAATTGTTTTAAAAAGAGTGGGTACATCTTTTAAAACAATTCAAGTGTCGTTGAAAAGTGGAATCTGCGATGGACTCGATAGGGGACAAATATTTTTAATGTTTTTAGAGACACTAGAACTCGTAACATTTTCGAGAACGAACGTGTCCTCAATGTATCACCTATTGTATCGTGCGTAAGTTTTCTAAGAAGAAATAAACAGTGGACTGAGGAAATAGAGGATTCAAGATTTAAAATGAATCCTAGTTTATTGTTCTTCTATTTTTTAGATCTACTGCATATTCCGATGTGTAGCTTTACTAACAAACAACAGGTACCGGAATTTCAGACAAGATTCGAGATTTTTGCAACGGAGTCACAATGTTTTTAATTAAGATTTCCCACTATTGAATCGAAGCTGAAGAACCATAAAAGTAGGCACTGTATTTAAAACAGTCGAGAAACGCTGGAATTGTTCTTCTCCATGATATAGCCGTGGCATTATCGACGAAAGCAATGGAAATTAGTGTAGGTACATATTGGTGCAAAAGTCGAGGCTGCTTGAGCAAGGACCAAGAAGGGTTAAGCTCTTAACGAAGTTGACAGGGCTAACGAAACAGCGGAACTCCTCCAAGTGGGGCCAGCGAGCAGCACTCAGGAATAACCGTGGAACATCGTCGAAATAAATTTAACGCGTCAGCCAGATAACCAGAGGACGATGTTCAGATAATTATCCCGCGGTTCGTTACAAGCGACGAAAAGCCGAGTCGACGGGGAATATTTACGACGATGTGGGTCATCGCCCCTGGCCCGTGCCCGGTCCGATTCGGTGGATTCACCTGCGTGCAGGTCTACCGCCGTCACTGGTGAGACATATAGCGATTTCTAAAAGGGTATCCGGTGTCTCTTCATCGCTCAATAACGCGGCACGTAGCGAGCTTTCTTCCGTACGTGCCACGGTTAAAGGAGCCATTACCCACCCAGTAATGGACGTATTCAGCTAGCTCACCTTTGACCAGAGTCACTTGGTACCGGTGCGCGTTTACTCAACGAGATAGCCAGCCCCGGTGACAACTTTTTCCTTCTTTTTCTTTTTCGGCCGACACGGATTCCTCGCCGGACAAGACGCGGCCAACAGCCTCCGGAAAACCGTGCTCGGACCAGCATGAAAATTATACTACAGCGTTTTATGGTGTACCAACACACACTGCACACTACCGTGATCGAATCTTTTTAGTATTTTGTTAGCTATTTTTACATATTTTAGATCTTGTTAAACAGTTACGTTTGGCTCACATTAAGCCTTTGCCATACAATATCGAGTCAAACTCACCGTGAAGATTCTTAACAGAGTCTAATAAGTAGACTGTAGATCTGTATGCAATTATCGTTTTCGAACATTTTCAAAAAAGGATATCAGATATGACAGAATAGTACGATTTTAATTTATTTCACATGTAAAAAGGCTACTACCACAGAGAATAAGAGTTTATGTGACTCGAGTTATTTAAAATTTGTGTACAAAAATTGCAAATTGCATAAACATCCGTAGTCTACTAGTGTGTATACAATGAGTGCTACAAGACAGTCAGTGATCGAGCAATTAAAACAGATAAAACAAGAATTTTATTTATTAGTACGTTTTACTGAGTATGTAGCTAGAACCACATAGTATTTATTCTAATATTGTACAAGGTGATAGGCTGCATATAATAAAAGTTTTAATTAGACTGTAGACCTTCATGCAAAAGAAAATTTTTCTGTGTGAAAATTTTTATGTATCTCGCCTAAATGCATAAAATTCGCAGTTTAGTTATAACGATGTCACTCTGGTAACGACGTGATAAATCTTTCACATAAATAAAACGCTTCAAAGATATCAATTTCTTGCTAACCTGAAGCTAACAAACAGTCATTTATTTTCAATTTAAGAGGAAACCTAACCTTTTAAATTGTTCGCGCGAATGCAGAAGTTCAACAGGACGACAAGTGAACGTTCGAAACGTAAATATTCATAATCTGAACCACAAATCGAGTTTATCGAGAGATTTAGTAATAAATCGAAAGACCTGTCAATTATTTTCTTCGTCAGAAGTATCTTGCTCAGCTCAACCATATTGCGTTCAAGTAGCGATTGCAAAGGTTGCGCGCACGTAGGAAGTTCGTAATCGTGGGAAGCAGAAAAAAATGGCAAGCATATTGTCGGGCTGTTTCCCAACCGTTCAGACGAAGAACTAGAAAAGGAGTATGCACAAAGCGGTGCCAGGATAAAATCGGAAATGCTCGTCGACTTCTCGAGTAATCTTACAGAGTGGCCATTCGCGAAATCTGGCATAAATTCCCCTACCGTATGAAAAAACACGATGATGCAAGAAGTCTCCGTCGAGAATGCTGCAGTAATGACTACTAAATAAAACTTAGTAGGCTATTATGCAGACACACTTTAAAACAAAATAATAAAAATATTTGAAGAATTTAAACGCGTCATTATATTATTTACAACTCCCTAAAATTATTCAAAATAGAAATAATCGTCCATAAATACATAAATACATAAAATACATAAAAAACGAGTACATTAATAAACAATTTTGTAAGTTAGATATACTGTCAATGGAATTTCTACAAAGCTATCGATGAACATGCTACCCAGAAACCTCATTGCAATGTGAAATTCAACATGAAAATTTTCAATACAACTTTTCAATGCAAGACTGACAAATATCCGTCTTCTTCTCTGTCGTTGTGGCAGATTAATGTACGAATGTCGTGTGACGGTAATATTTTTTGCTGTCACGGTGAAGATTACCTGGTATTCGCAGTTCTTCGACAGAAAAGATCAACATCCCGGTAATCCGCGGAAAGATTAGCCATCGTTTCTCCGCACGCGTGCAAGGAAGAATAGCCGCGTAATTCGTCAGCACCGTGGCACGCCATTCACTCGACGGCAATCGACGGGACCCTTTTGTTTGCCGTGTTCCCTACGCACGACGGAGTTCACGGATTTTTCATTATCAGTACAGTCTGAACCGGGATGAACAGGACGGTGCAACCATGGCAATCCACGTCATTCAAACACGATGGGACTCTCAGCTGAGTCTGAGATGCGCGTTTGATGTCTCACGACAATCACTAAATAATTAATTTTTTGGCGTGGCATTCATATTGCTTCCTTCTCCCAAAGACGATTCTTTCAAAAGTTTCTTTCGTTCTCTACCAATGCGTACTATTCACCATAATTTTTTAAACCAGCAAACACCGCCATCAAGAAAATAAAAGCTTGAAAGTATCAAAATTGTTACCAGAAAAAAATTAAACTGGAAATGAAAGAACTAAAAAGTTCATACAAAAAATTTTTATTTTGTATGAAAGTCTGCAGACTAATTGTAAGTTTTATTATACGCAGCCCCTATCACCTTAAACAATATGAGAATAAATACTGTGTATCTCATAAAAGACATACATTTGAGAATATCACTGTGTGCTATAACTTTAAATAACCACAGGTGTAAAGTCAATTTAATTTTTATCATGGTAATACAAAATCATGGTTGTCTCGCATATGTAACGCTTGGTTAAACCAATATAAATATTTGTTGAACGAAAAACTGAATGAAGGTTTGACGATTTGACGAAATGGTACCTACAGCATTTTTTAAAAGTTTTATTCGATAAACGCTTCAAGTGTAGCAACGAATGCAATAAGTATCTGAAAACTACCCTGTGTCAGCACCCATAACCAAGCAGTATACACACCGCAATTCTTGGATTGCTATATTCTTCCACAGGGTTTCAGCATATTTGTAAACATCATCTTTCAGCTGAAGATCCGAGAAGCTGAAGAAATCCTCCCTGCCCTCGTCAAATCTTACGTGCTTTTTTATCGTGGTATATTTAGCACTGATGGTCGAAAGTATTACCCTCTCGTCTGTACCGAATTCTTCTTAAAATAATGACGGGAAAACAAATTGGGATTTATTTGCAGAAGCCTTTGAGCCATTTCCAGTCACAGGAATAATATCATCCAATCAATATTGAGAGAGGTACCCTGAGCCCTTTGATTACTCAAACTTGGGAGGAAACCTTTGGATACTTGTAAGAATTCTTTAATGTCATTAGTAGACTAAAAAATTGTATGTAACTTATCATAAAAATAACAAGATTGAATACATTTAGAGTTTGTACCATTTTCATCATGATGTATGCATGAAGAAATAAATATACTGAATTATTTTCCATAGAAGCATCTTTCTAACTTTAATCATTTTAATCTGGGTAAGCTTAACGTTAAACCTACCGAGCACTAAAAGCGATTAAAACGTTTCAGTTTTCAAAAATGACAAGGCTCTGTGTTTATTCAGACCTCATGAAATTTTTATTACAATATGAAACTTACCGAATCAATTTCATTATTTCAATAATTGTAAAACGAAAAATATAGAGCCGGTCATTTAATAACTGTAAAATAAAGAAATATGAGGTTTATTGTTAAATAATGTTACACGAGCGGAACTGATCGAAAAAAATTCTACGAATCTATCAACATTTATAACATTGTTCTGTGAAAATTTCCCGTGTTTGTTATTCTGACAATAATTCTGTGTATTGTTAAGATAAATCTCTCATGAGATTTTCTATAATAAGAAACAAAAATATGTTTAACTTGCTCTAGAGATCTCGAGGAAATTAGTATCAACGCGGATTTAATGTTCGAAGTATCAAGGTCCCTAAGGACAAGTTCTAACCGTGGCCTTGGTCTCGGGGTACATCGCCACCTACTTGAATCCACGCCCTTTCTTTGTAACAAGTCCTCACCACCCTCGCCCATTGTTTTAAGGACGGATTGGCTGGTGCATGGTCGATAAAGCGCGGAAGTAGTTCGCCCGCGATTTTGTAGCACCGGCGGCGACGCTCTTTATGCTCGCTCGGAATCGAACGGAATGGATGAAGTTCGCTCCGGAGTTGTTAAACTGATAAATTCCGGTTGCCGTAAACTACTACAGCAGTCTAGAATGTCGAAAACAGCGGTCCCATTTACGGAACTCGTTTTCCCGAAAACATTGCGTCTGATTATTTTTAATGAAGCGATAACGTTATGCAGAGAAATGCTCTGTCGAACATTGCTAAAATGGTACGCGGAAAACTTGAATTAAAAACCGGTTGAACGCATTCATAAATTAAGAGAAATGATGTATAAAATCACCAAAGAGAATCGCAGTCATATTCGCCACGTGTGGGCCGCGGATATTTTGTATTTACGAAATAATTGTGGGGACGTAAAATTTTAAAAAGAAGCTATTTTAATTGAAAAACGAAATACTTTTTCATTCTATATCTCATATAATATCTCATATAATACATAAATGTGTAGTCATTTATTAAATACGAACTAAATTTAATAATATAAACAATATTTTTAAGAGTTTCAATATATCATTTTTGACCTATTAAAATTATTCAAGAAAAACGAGCTTTCAACTTAATTTTAATTGTTTGCGATATAAGTAGGACATTTTTCTTTTGCACAAAAGATTTATAGTTTGGTTATAATACACCCCTACCATTTTTTAAATATTGCAGACTTATATTTTAGTATACACAATATCGTAAAGCTGGTTGCAAGTTCTAGACCATATAACATACCATAACTATAACTGATTGCAACTACAAAATATTTCGTAAGAGGAGTAACAATAAAGTCGATACTGTAGTTACACTTTATGGTTCACAAGCAAAAATAAAAAAAAATCTATAACATTTACATACACCTAATACAATTGTCTAGAGCATAAACATTTATGTCCATAGCAACAACCACGTAAATTTAGTTTATGGTTCAATAAAATTTTAGACAGCATTGCTTCGTCTCCTATGACGAACTGTCCCCATCGTGTATTTGTCAACAACAGTATATCGCAAAATGTTCGCTCTCCATCCGACAATGTCCGTCATCAGTCGACGTTGACGCGCGTTGATTTAAATTTACGGGCAGATGCAGAACGAGTAATAACTCTGTAAAAACTCGGGTGCATTCTGCAGCGCGAATTTCCATGGGACACCGTTGCATGTAACCAAATAGGATGTGACACGCCGAAAATGACGCCGTATATCTCATTGAGGATAGACAAACCACGACGCGAATCTCTAGAGTATAATCTGTCGATTCGCATCCCCATGCAATCTTTCCACTGTTTCACGGTTGAATGGCTCGGTAATATGGCCGATAATTTGAGTCGGAAATAATACATTGCGGCGTTTCGGCATAAAGGGCGTAATTGTATAAACGGATTGACGAGAGAGGAAAGCAGATTTTGCTGATCGCGCTGATTGGACGAATTATAACGTGAGAAGTATTAAGGGGTGTCTATCTACCGAAGGGTTACGCTTGCAAGATACGTTTACGCTTTTATCATGGAGCTTCAGATATGGAAATACATACAATATCTAAGGAAAAATATTAAACATTCTGTTATATTCTTGGAACGATTTTTTTTAATTTTCCAAAAATATTAATATATTGCGACACATAGTAATACATTTAATCGTTTTGATGCAGTATATGATCAAAAATATTAAATATTCTATCATATTCTTCGATGACTCTTAGCTCTATGAGATGAATAAATAAAGAAGATAAGGAAATATTATAATACATTTAAGATAAAGTATAATATATACATTTAATCGTTTTAGATAAATTTATAATTAAATGTCTGTTATACTACTCAAAATAGTGAACTAATCAATGATTATTTTCTCTACGAGACAGATCAATAACAAATATAAGGATGCATCACTATTAATTCATAATAAAAAAATTAAACTATTGTGGCATGTAAATTACGAAACGGTCCATATTAATGCTGAAAATTTATAGAACACGAAGTATGCAGCATGCAACACTTACTATGTGGAATAGAATATGTAATAAAAGCTGTATCTCATAAACGGTATTTCTACATAAAGACTAATTGACCTTAACAATCTGCCGACAAAGGATGATATATTTGAGCTATTTTCTTTGTCGCTTAAATTCATTTAAATTCTTGTTTATTCAAATAAAACTAACTTTTCATGGGCAAAATTAAGTTGTATAAATAAATTCTCAATTTATATATTACGTACTGTTATATTAAGACAAATATTTAATAAAGATTAATTCAAAACGTATGAAAGACTTGATTTAATGTAAACTATTATTAATATATTATCACAGAATATTAACGCAGCTGAAACTACAATGCAAAGTGCATTTACATGCGAATGTGAAAAACACGAAACAGTGCATCAAGAAGATTCAATAATTCTTATTTTATCCTCATCCTCACATTAAAAAAAGAAATAGAAAAAAGTTTGCTTTTAAATTGCACACAATTTTACACAGACAGAGAAACAATTTTAAACTTCACATAATTTTAAACAGTAAGAGTAACAATCTTTTAACTTGCTTTAAAAAAAAATATTTTCCGCGCAACCTCTTCGCATAGTTAACCCTCATCGGTCACGTAGCGTTTCACTGATCATTAAACAAGATACTTCGAATACTAGCAATATCGTAAAAGTATCAAACACCATACCATAGTTCTCTAACTTTACAGCAAAACATCTTTGTAAAAATCAGCTTGGCCCACTATAGCGACTGAAACATATCAAGCTCAGCCATGAACCTCAAGCATCACAAATATCCAAGAAGCGTGTGTGTCGATATTCACAATGTTATTTCGCCGGGCGTTTCTTACAGCAAATGAATGATTTGTTTTGGTTTGCACTGCGGCAGCCGCAGCGTGGAAATTTCGAAGGCAGAGAGTGTCAATGATGGAGGCTCGATATTTACTTTGTTTTAGTGGTCCGTTCGCGCACCGTGGACATTCACGTGGCACGTAAGGAAGAGAGACAGTCCACTGGAAGACGCATCACACACGCGACAAGTCGGAGAACGGAAGCACAAAACCGGAAGCACGTGGCTCAGCGGTACGAACGACGTCGCGCGACAAACTGGTCCGACGCCGGTCGTCGACAGTTATCTCTGCGACGGCGCCCATGCTCCGAAACGCGCGTCGTCTACATGGGAGCGATAGTACGGGACGAACAGCAACGTATGCATTCATGCTGATATTAGCTGGCTGCACGAGTTCCGCTGCCTACAATGATTTCTTTCAAAATCCGATTTGAAACCCCGGTACGATCCTCGAGTAAAAATTCGCACGTATTGTATGTAAGTAGACGAAAATGTATGAATGTGTGAAACACATTTTATTTTTTAATGAAGAGGCTGTCAAAATATTGTAATGACACGATGTGGAAATTTCTTAGCAAAATGTCGCTTATATCGTGTCAGTGATTGATGAAACAATATGTGGTGATAAAATTCTTTTGTTTTTAACGATTACTAGACTGCGGATCTTTATGCAAGATAAAAATATTTTGCATTGATTACGAGAAACAGGAATAACATAAAAATTGATTTCATTCCTTAATGACATTGTTACATTAAAAGCAACATTACAACATTCTTGAATTTTTTAAATCTATTCCCGTATTGTATTTCACCCAACCAATTTCTTCATAAATGCATAAAGATCTATTGTCTGATGATTACTATACGTTATGTATTTCTGAGTCAAACGACACCAAACACGATACGATTTAGATTATATTTGTTTGAATGAAATGAAATCTGAATGAAATTGTAGGAGCAAAGGGTTCAAACCTTTAAAATAGATTCAGTATGAATTCTGCAATCATTCGCTAGTTTCGTCAAAATTTCACAAAGAAACAATTCAAAATAAAATGGTCTTGTATAAATCTACTCTGTTGTATATAAACTTAATCTATAATATGAATATTGGTGTACGTACTAGAATTAAAACAAATATTAAGAAACAAACGACTGGGTTCATTTTTTGAAAGAAAATTTTCATTCCTTGGTAACCATAACCCAGCACTACTCTATACAGAATACATTTTGTATCTTTTAATCGCTGTTTAAAATAATTTATGTTTCTTCTCTTCAAGGAACGTTTGTGTTCATCATTAAAAAGATAATTTATTGCATTTTTAGCATTCCCCCAGCTATAAAAAGTTTCTCTGTTTTAATTGTTTTGTAGCAATCGTAAAAAGCGAACTGTGTAGATGACAGATTCAGGAAATATGGCGCTGAGAGAAGTTCTCACTGTAGTTCTAATTATTCCTTTTGCACAGAATTTACAAAGAATTCCAAGGAAAAATCGCAGTTCGCAATTCCGATTGTATACTTTCCGTTTCTTGGCAATATTAATCAGACTTGATAGTTATGTTTAGATTGACTGAATCACTGGGGCACTGTTTATACGAAATAGTGAGCGAGACTTAAACAGCGACGTAATATTATCTGGAAGCATGAAACTGCTGAATCTTCGTAACCAATCTTCGGAATCATGTTACAACTTTTAAAAATGAATCGGATACAATAATTTTTCTCATTTGATTATACGTATAACATTAAAATTATTAATTGAATCCATAAAGTGTCTCTATTTTAATTTGCTTCAATTTCGAATGCAATCTTTTCACGATAATTTCACACATAAAAATCATCTGTAATTAATAATTAATATATCGCAATCTTATATTGTTTTGCAAGGTATTGCAATAAAAAAATATTTACTGTTTCCTTTAATAATATTAATTAGTTGATTACAATAAATCAGAGATTTTAAATTCTTATTAACATTCTGTCTTGTGCGTATTCATTTTTGTCAAAAATGGATTATTTATCTAATCGAATTTTATTCTAATTTTTCGGTCGCTACTAAAAGAGTGAAATGTCAAAACATAAATCAGTCTAATTTCCAGAAACTGTCCCTTGTTTTTCTACATGGAACCACGAGGATACACGAAAAATTTTCGCAAAAATATGATTACACGGATTATGACAGCTATTGTTTCATATAATGGGATCACGATGTTCCCAAAGTAATATCCAAAATGTTATCGCAGGCGAAATTTTATCCGGTGAACGCACGCAATGTAGTTTCAGTATGCTGTGCGGAGGATGGTGCACGGGAGAATCGATCTCCAGAGAGTCTGACCGAGTCTGGGTGGATGTGACAAAGAATAAAAAATGTCTCGACTGCTTCGCTGGAGAGTTCTCCAAGAGCGAACCTATATCGAACGAAATACAATTTTCTAATTAGTGTTAACGAGCCACGCGATGAAAGATGACTCTGTGTACATCCAGATGAGAATTCTAGGTGAAGGTTGAGAGTACTTCTATCTTACATTCGACTATGAAAATGGTCGAATCAGAAGATGTAAGATAACACTTAATTAAATTCAGAAATTCACCGATAATTAAATCTTAAATGCTACGAATCCTGCGTCTTCAAGTTCTATAGAAATGTAAAGATGGCACTGAAGCACAGACGTATGTGCTTAGCAATAAAGATCGTTCATACATTAGTCATCTTTTATCGCGTGGTAAGATTGCTTAATTAAAATCCTAAGAAACGATTAACCTCAGCGTTTCGTACGCTAAGCAAGCAGTATACAGCAATTATCCTAGTTTTTAACGTGACATGGCACTTTATGATTTTCAAAAAATGAAAGGGAAAACGAGGGAAATGCCTCGACCTGTTCAGGAATCGAAATTAAAAGGCGAGATCATTAATTCCACACCTGTTACCGTCTAATTCTAGCGTAATTAGAAATTAATATGGAAACTGAGATTGCGCTAAATTGCAATTTTCGGTTTCGTAGGAACATCTCGTGCTGCGTAATATGAA
Source organism: Lasioglossum vierecki (assembly GCA_028455595.1). Classification (NCBI taxonomy): domain Eukaryota; kingdom Metazoa; phylum Arthropoda; class Insecta; order Hymenoptera; family Halictidae; genus Lasioglossum; species Lasioglossum vierecki. The sequence goes on from CM052341.1 coordinate 14,969,415, forward strand.
TCGTTAATAGACAAATAGCATAAATTTAAAATGCTGATCAGTTTCTACCATACTCTATTTCTCCTTTTTCGGCATAATCACTACCACGTCACACGTACAGTGAGCAGCAATATTGAACCAATACAACATGTTTCAAAAAATTATTATATATTTATTAAGATCATCAAATTGTAAGAAAAATTTGACATTCATCTTAGTCCTTTTATATTTCGCGCTATTTTTACTTTCTGAAGAATAGAGTTGTCAAACTTCGGCACGTGGTTAATAAAATAGTAAAAAAATTGTAAAATATAAAAAACGGCGCTTTTAATTGAAAATGCACTTCCTAATAGAATACCCATTGGTAAATTAAATGTAAAAGTATTTAAATATTAATTGTTTCCTAAGTTCAAAGTAATGTAAAATCATCCCTTAAGTTTTTTATGATCTCATTATAATGGACACACAAATAATAATTTTGTTTTAACGTCACTATTCATTAAAAATAATTTTCGTAGCAACGAATATAATGAATTTATCAAATACAATTTTAGTTTCATTAAATAAGTTATTATTAATGAAATAAACAGTGTTATTCACCAGACAAAAGAATAATATATATCTTCTAGATGAACGTCATTAGGACTCAAAGGGTTTTCGATTTACGTCTTTTGTCGCGGAGAACAACCTTTTATCAATCACACCCCAACGCAATTCGGTCTTATTGTCTTGGCAACGAAAGGGTTAATAGAAAAGCGTGTACCATCCAAGAACGAATATTAAACATCCGCCCTTATTCATTGTTCCAGTTACTAGAAAGAGGCAGTCACGCAGCTCCCGGAAGTACTCGGCACGCACTGTTCATTAACAGTTCAATTAACATATTTAGAGGTGCCCAAGCAACACGGATCTATTCCGCAATTAGTCAAATAATTAAAGTCATTCAATTGAAGTGGTTCAATTTCCATAAATCACCAGACAAAACGTAAGCGAACTTGATATTTCCAATTACCGGGTGTCTACTCCGTTATGAAATAAAATTCGATAAAATAAAAGCATTGAAGAAGTTAAACATAAATTTCACATACTTCCATGCTGAACAACTAATCGTGACAGTCAGCAATTCTTTTACAGACTTGAACGATTAAGACATCCAGTAATTGCGGTATGAATAATAATTTCTAAATCGTTTTAAGAGACACGGCTAATTAGCAAAATTAATCTGATCGCTATTCATCAGATTCAAGATATAACGCGATTATGCAATACTATACAACAGTGCTTCCCAAACTGTGATGCGCCGCAAAATAATGAAAATTATATAAAAAAATGAGTAAAATATTAAATAATATTCTCAATGTAAATCATTAAAATATATAATTATCTCTAGTAAAATATGAAATAATATTCTCAATGTAAATTATTAAAATAATTAGTTACTAAAATATATAATAGGTGAGTCACAATTTTTTCATTTACTGTAATGTAAGCCGCGAGTAACAAAAAGTTTTGGAAGCACTGCTATACTAGATCTTTCGATAATATACTTTCTCGGGAGTTCTAACCGAAGATGATGAAGTGTCATTTGCAAATTGAATTTGACGTCCGGTGCGAAACGAATTAATCAACCGTATCTGTTTAAGTTTATGGTTCGCTATAAAATTACACCATCTATCGAATAAAATGTTACTTACTACTACGCCACAATAATTATGGTTACCGTAGACGCGAAACAGCCGCAGCACGTTTTCGTTCCAAGGGAGAGTTATTAAATAGTCGCTGGCAATCATGGTGTACCGCGAGTCGTAATCACCTCAGATTCTCGTAGTATGCAAACGGCAAAGCTCAGCAAGAAATTGCAGTATCATTCGATGTAAATACTGTCGCAAACGAAATTATACCGCTGCAGGGGAATTACGGTAACGAAAAAGCGGTTGATAAATGCTTTGCTCAAAGTCACGAATGTTTTACATTTTCATACTTCGTTACCCCGACTAATTACGAGGAGCTATGATAACTACTCGTTATTCAAATGCCCCTTTCATTCAGGTAATTTGTAATTTCGACTGCGAAGTTTTTGTTCGTGATTGACGTCCCTAAATTGTCAATTAATAATGTCAAATTGTCAAACTGGTATAGCATTGTCCTTTTTTAAAGCTTTGTTTCAATTTCAATTGAAATGACTTCAAAAAGAAATGATAGAGAAATTGAAATGTAAGCCAATTAAGTTTTTGTGATTTAATTAAATGGGGCTGTTAATATTATCTTTTATCTGTTCGCAAAAATACAAAATTTTCAATTCCGGGTAAAATATATGGAGAACATAAGAGAGTATTTAAGTGTGCAAGCCGTATAAAATAATGCAAACGATCAAGGACAGAGTAGAAGATGCTATTACAGAAATTGAATCGATTTGTAGTCCACGTAATTTGTTGTTTTCTTAATTGGACTATACATCGGAAGCTATAAGATACAAGTAGCTTTCCAATTACGACTAAATTGTCGGAGGATATGTTAGCAAGGCTGCTTTCACGAAGACACACATGCGCATCGCGTTACGTCCGGACAAAACGTAATAAAAGCAGAAGGAAAGTGAGATAATATAATCACGGTTCGAGGTTGAAAAGCGAGAAAGCAATAGGATAATATCGCATAAATGAAGACACGCAAAAACGGCGAAGGAGGTTGATCGAAGTGTGCCAAGAGGTTTCATAACGTCTAGGAAATCAGATTAGTGCGAGTTTGAAATACGTGGTTCGAAAACTTATCGACTTCCTCCGAATGTCTATCCCTCTCCCCGGAACCTTGTTTCCGAGCGAGTAGTATGTTTTATTCATGTTCACCATTCATGGCGGCAGAACACCGGGGAGATTTACTATCATCGACTTTCGTCTGGTCACGGATTTTAATTTTTTCCGCGTGTGTCTGCACTACAATGGGACAAAAATAGAAACAAACTACAAGTATCATTCATGTCTCAGAGCTTTAGCGAACATGACGAATTTATTTTTCAACCCCCTGCGTCGACAGTTTTACATTCCTCACTTTTTATTTGCATTTGGAAGTGCTCTTGTATTCTGGGTTAAACATCCCCAAAATGTGTGATTCCGCAAAATAGTAAAAATAGTCCTTTTAGATACTTTGATATTGGCTCTCATTTGCGTCGAGATAGCCTACGCTGAATATTTTACCCCTTACTTTGCTAATTACTAATTGAAATTTGTGGCTTTCGAAAATGGTAAAAATGATCCCTGTTCTTTGTATAATTTTATATTTACTCGCATTTGCGATATGAAAGTACACGCTGAAAGTTCTAAGCTCCGAGTTTCTCGAGCAGGAAGTTTTGGTTATTGACGAACGGATTAGAGCCACTTTACTGTTGTACTATGTTTGAAATGTCCCATAATTGATGTCACGCCTGGGGTGGAGGTGATTCTACGTGAACAAGTGAGTTGAAAATTTAGAATAAAAATTTGTGTCTTGTATAAGGATTTATTTCTTAAAAATTAAGTTTAAAATTTTTCGGAGTAGATACGTACTTGGTTCTGTTCTAAAATAAAATTGAGATATTTATATTTATTCAATAACACGATAAACCACCTCAAAAAATCGCAAAAAGTAATCGAACAGAGTAGAACATATATTATTGAATAAATCCTTTTGTACAAATTTTATGCAACAGTTCTACTCGAAGAAAATGCAGAAAAAATGATTTTCTGAAAATCAGAAACAAGGATACATCGTTAAGGCTTAATTCGCAAGATTCTGCAAACACGACTTTCAAGGAAATGCAAGAGGATACTCGAATCGCATACAGAGTATCGATATGTTTCCTACGCGGAAGCTTGCTTCGATGTTCATCGTGTAGGTGAAGGTCAAGGAAAGGTCACAGGGACCGGTACCCCATGTGAGAAACGTTCCATGCTTCTAGCGCACCGTTAGCGTTCTCATGGATGTTCTGACGTAGATTCGTGGAACGAAATCCTCGTTTACGAAAAACATATAAAATTCGTAATGTTTATTGCTACAGGCGTTGCACGAAGAAAGCACCGTACACAGTACACATATATTGCATCGGCTTTAAATAATTTCACAGATGCAAGCGGTATTAAACGCCCACTTACTAAATAGAATTCTACGTTTCGCACACTTTGGGTTAAGCCTGAATTATTATTGCAGTAGATACAACGTACAGTAACTGGTATAATGCACCTGGAATCGATGGGATCAAATTTTCAGTGACTTCCTTCTAAGAAAATTAAATTCCACAAATTTCTTACTCAATACTCGTGGCTAGACTAAATAGAAAGAATAGGAACATTAGAAAAGTTGTATTGAAGTCACTCGATAAAGTTGGAAATGTCTGCTCGATCCCTGAATCCTATAATTAATGGAAACAAAATTTTTATTTTCCATAAAGATCTAATGACAAATAATTTTAGACAAATATTTATGTTTAAAATAAATTTAGGGAACTTATTCGAATAATATGAACTTCTTTGATAGGAAATATTTTGTTTCATCGATGTCCTCATTTTACATACGACATTGAAGTTCGCCGGTGAAAGTTTACGACGGAATTAATTGCTAATTAATTGGAAGCCGGAACTTGCTCGGCAATTCCGAGTGTCTCGAAGTGTCTCTCATCTTTTACCGATGCTCGTCTTAATAACAGCAAGGAAACGAAACACATGGTCAAACGCGTACGACTAGCTAGCAATTAGGTAAATGAACCGCGACTGAAAAGAATGACAGGATAATGGGAGCTTCGAGGACTTTCGGACAACTGCGAATTTGCATACGAGCCCTGGCGAAACGCAACTGAAAATATTAATTAATCAGCTGAACCTTTCATAAAGTATGTTTCGTGTGGAGCTGCGCGACAAGGGGTGGGGGAGTAGGAGGAGTATTTAATCAGCAAAAATTGCTGCGAGACTTGTTGGACAGGGAAATCAGTGGAAGAAGCGTAAGGAGCTTCAGTAATATTAAATCAACGTCAAACCGAGACGACAGCGGGCCGAGCGTCAAAAACTTCTTAATGGCAAGCGAATTATTTAAAGCGATGCGTTCAGAAGTCCTACTGCAGCCTATCGGAATATTACATAAAGGAGATTAAGCTTGACAATATTTTAGCTTGAAAACTGGCTTGTACAGGCTCAGATGTGTACCGAGTTATTTTATGGATTCTTGAAGCAACATGCCCTTGCTAAAAAATTCAATGTAAATCATTAGAATGTAGATTGCATACATTTATGAAGAGCTATCTATTTGATTCTAACTTTTTACAATTTTGCATTAAGTTCTGCAGTTTAGAAATCACATTCCAACATAAATTTGCACAAACACGTATTTTCCATTTGAATAATCTCGAATTTAAATCAACTCGAAAGTTCAGGAAAACGCGCACTAATTAAATGTGGAGTATACCTCCACAGATATCACTGAACCTATTATCTAGTATTTGAATATGAAGCACCGAATGCTTCGTGACTTAAAAATGATTTTAATAGCGTTTACTTCTACTAATATAATCGAATTCACTAATAATTTTCTCATTAATTTTTTCCTATACAAAAGTGTTCTCCGCAGCTTTGTTAATTATTAGCAAAAACTGGGGGCCAATCAGGGCGCGGCTACGCTGAACGGGGCGTGTCGCCAAGCCGGAATCCGTCCGCTGTAGCCGCGCCCTGATTGGGTCGGATGTTTCGTTAATGATTCCAGAACAAAGTCGCGGAAAACATTTTCGCAGATGAAAAAGTTACTTCAATGACCTCATGAATCAACCCTTTCAAAGAAGTACCATTATGGAACACCCTGTGTGGTATCATTAATAAGATAGTGAAGTATTTGCATGCCATAAAATACATAAAAGATAAATGTAAAAAGTAATGCAGTTTTGCTAAACTCTTTTCGCTGATGTAGTTTAATGATTCCTCTGGTGATTCTTCAATGCTCACTGCAAGGATAATGCACTCTGTATTTTTTTCTATATACTCCCGGTTTCATTAACAAAACACTAAGAAGTTTGTAATTTATAAAATAAAATGTATGAGATTTAGAACTTCCTACAGCCTGATCTAATCAATTTCGTAGACGCAGGAAGCCTAACCAAAAGAAGGCCATGCATATTCGGTTTTACGCGGATGCATCCGCGCTTGCTGCGACGCTCTGGTGGAGCAACGTTCGTTCCGGACTATGTACTTCCTTTAATTGACCGTGTGCTCTTCCCCTCCCAGTTTCGACTCATCCAGCTGCTTCCACCCCATCTTTGGCGTTGTATTCGTCGAACAGTAAATCGGCACGCAATAAGCCGTGTCTGCCCGCTGGAAACTCGTGACAACGGATAAAAATGAAGGGAGGAGGAATTTCTTTTGTCTCAGACGCCGACGGATATCCCGATCGAGGATATTGAACCCAGACTATCACTATTACCGATTTTTTTTTCCTTCTCTTCGACCCCGATCGATTCCCTGGATATTTCATATCTCGTCCGACAATTCGCAATTTCTATGTTCTCGGGCTATTGTCTGCCCACCGTCTCGTCAACTGAAATTTCTAACTCCCCAACCAACCCTTGCACGAAATTCCACAGTATTCGGTAACATTGCCAATCTAAACTATACATATACTACATACAGTAATAATGTCTCGATGTGATCTATGATATGATTTGTTATTTCAAGGAATTGCACACTACGGTTTTCCTTTATTTCGATCGACAATTGTTGATAAATCTTTGAATGTTATTGGCGCGGAATGTCACCGGCATGGAACCAACATGCGTTACACAAACTGTAAAGAATTTAATTTAATAACCATTTTGTATTAAGCAAGTGAGTATTCACACAAAGTTTATTTTATTCTTTTTTTACTTTTTGTGTTTTAGAAATAGTGTTTCCTTTTTTCTGCATTTTGTCTGACAACCATGAACTAATTAAGAAACAAATTCTTACAGACGCAATTACAATGAAAGAATTTTCTTGAAAATGATCTAAATCGAGATCGAAACCTCGAAAGTTTTCTATGTAATTTTGCAAAATAGCTTAATTAACGTTATGAATGATCGTACCAGCGCGCCAATAACATTCAAAGATTAATTGCACACTACATTCGTAGCTTTTCGATTTCGAAGTTTCCACATAACCTTCGACATTACTGTACAGAAATTTATACGTTAGATCTACATAGTTCATATCAGTATAACTCTATCGAATAACACGTTGATCTTTACTACCATCTTTACGGTTGTCCGAAGTCATCAGAGTAATGGCGATTTAAGCATCCCGGCAAGATTAGCACTTCAGCCATCGAATAAATCACACCTCTCGCATTCGCTGAAAGTATGTAGGTCCATAAATTATTTTGCAAGCAGATCTCGGCGCCGACTCCACCGGTCCCGACGTTCTAAAACTTATTAAAAGTGTGCTTAAAGCGGGGAGGAATTCTGAAGAGACTCCGGTGGCGGAGAAGCATCTACGAGTCGACCTGGATCTAGGAGAGCCTGTTCCAGCTCAATAATTAACGTGTCCATGCAGCCACGAGCTCAACCGTCGAATAAAAACCAACATCGAGACCTAACAACCCGTGGCACGGGGGTAAAAAGCGTACAATCACAACGCGGCTCCTGTGCATCTATAATTTTCCAGTCACAGACAAATCGTGTCCCCATTATAATCGATAGGCATGTCCCGGGGAAATTGCAATGTAGACGCAACGCAGAAGCTTCCTGGCAAACCGAGAAATCGTCGTGCCATTAAATGGAATCCTGGTGCGCGTAATCGTCGAGCAGGTCCTGGACCTATCAATGATTCATCGCCGCGTGGCATGGTCACACTGGTTACGCACGAGGATGCAGGTCGCCGTGATTCGTCTCAACTATGCGCCATTGCAACCTGACCACCATGCAACCGGTACCTCGAGAAAAAACCTAATCGAGATAATAAATCGACGCTCGGACGTATCCTCGCCGCTCTCAGAAGAGTGTACAAATGGGACATCCGACGGATAAGCGAATGCTCAAATTCTATTTAAAGACGCGTCCGGCGTGGTAGCTAAGCGAAACAATCGATTACTTTCATCCACCGTTACTACTATGTACCTACCCTACGAATCAGCCATTAAACCGCCGACGGTTTGACGGTCCCACGAGTCGTTCAATATGGACTCATCCGTCTCTGGAAGGTCCTTTTTGTACCATTTGGAAATAAAAGTCCACTGTCGAGCAAACAGGGAGGAACGAGTGTTTCAATAGAATCTTTTGACATGCTGGAAAATATCCGAGAGAAAAATTGTTCTACGTTGCTTGTTGGCCTTTGAAGACCCGTTTAGGTTACAGATGAAATGTTTTTGATCGCGTCGTTGTTAGAGGAAATAATTGGGTGCACTGCTCCACGTGGTGCAACCCTCTATATTATGAAAAACAAACTGAGGAAAATTTCGTTGTATCAGATTTGTGATCAGGTAAACCGTTATTGGTGTATAATTATTTTTCTAGAATGAACTGGACGTTCATCGTTATGCAAACAAAATCGTAGCTGCTGACTATGACTAAAGAAAATGGAAAAGAAATTTTTGCGAATTTGTTTGCATAAAATTAGTGAATATTTTAAGATAAATCTTTCTGTTGTTGAAAAACTATTTTTCGTATTAACAGACATTAAAGTGGTTCGGAACCCATCGTAATAAACAATAGGTCTCGCTGAAAATTATGCTAAAATGAGATTGTATGCTCACTCACTAACTAAACTAAATTGTTTTCAATTTTTGAAGAAATGTATAACAAAATGTGAATCATTCACAGTTAGAGCATCAATTTTCAATGAGAAAAAAGTTGTTTCATCAATTAAATAAGACCATCAAAAGAAACAATCCTTCATTTAGAAGCTAGTCTTCTATCTCATAATGTACCAGATGTTTAAACATTTTGATCAACGATTTTGATAACACAGTTCCGAGACAAACGCGTTCAAAGTTTCACCTTTTTCTGGCTAAATGTCTAGCAAACTTGCTGAACCTAATCTAACTCTGTAGATTTTAACTGGATTAATCTAAAACTTTCCCAAAATACTTTCGGAATGTAAAGTCCCTTAGTTCAGTCGGAATGTGACTAGTTTTTCGCTTATCACTTTATCACAGTAGTACAGTGTATAAGAGATTAATCTTCTTGGTGAAAAAAGTGAAATAATATAATAAGGTAGACTTCATACTTGAGAAAGAATAATTCATTGAGGATTTATGATTTATGAAGTATCTATGATTAAATTTCATTGTTCTAAATTATCTTTTTGTGAAACCCGCACTGACATATTTGTGGAAAGTTTTTTTTAATTAAATTGATACCAAACATGATAGAATTTGGATAATATTTATTTATTTAATTCATGATATAACAGACCTCGATTATCTGAACCGATATCTGAATAAATGTTTTGCAGTTCAATCTAAAATGATCCATTTGATTAGTACGGATAATCAAGATTGCACTGAATCATGGATGAAACAAGTAAATTATGATCGAAATTGCGCCTTGTCTGGTATCATTTTACTCACAAAAATGTCACCAACATGATGGTAAAAGTTTCATAATAAAATGATTAAAAACGAATAAGTTTTTAATAATTTTCTCTGTAAACGATATAAGTAACATTTTGGTCCTGAAATTTTCTATCTGTATCAAGTTATTACTGTACTACGATTATAGAGGCAGAGCAGTTACAGTTAGCCCTGAAAGGGTTCAGGAAATAGCAGCAAACTCTCGCAAAGTCGATTCACGACGGATCGATCGGTCGGGGCTAGGTTTCGGTTGCCATCGAGCCGAAGTTTCCTGCTTGAGCGGCAGACCGGTAAATGAGGAAGGCAGCCTAGCTCTCGCGTGAAGGATTTCGACAACGAACGAGGCCAAGTTCGTGGCCGACCTTCGTCTACGCGGGTTCCAGCTGAGATCGTGACCAAAAGCGGGGCCGAATGTACTTTCGATCGTCATCCTCGACGCGAGTTTATCCGCGCGACGGAGAAACGACCCGTCCGCGTTGAATTTCACCGACCTAAAAAAGATCCGCTCGTTTCTGTTCTCGTGCCGTTTCGTGAATTTCGACGATAAACCACCGTTCGTCGCGGAATTGAACGATCCCGGACACGAGAACTTTGTTTCGTAGGAAACGAACATTGATCCGATCACCGTGACTCCAGGATTTCACGGTCTGGCCTGGTACAGTTCGCACGGCTGAAATTTTTATATTATCAGATGATCGAAAAAATTCGTGGCCAAGTTGAAAACAAGACACGAGTCTATAAATTTTCACCCTTTAATGTACCTACTTTAACAATACAAATTTAATATTTCTTCATCGAACTGGTAAATAGGAATGTAATTAAGAAAGAAAAATTTCATAAAAATTCACGAATAGTTAAGTTTTAAATAATAGAATTTATTTCTGGGCCTAATATTTAGAAAGATTTATGGGATATGATCGAATAAATTTCATTATTCAAACACATACTGTAGTAAAAACTGAACGAGATCTAAATAAAATATATTCAATCTTCTAACTTTTGTAAGGCAACAACGACTTTTAATAAGATTCAGTATACGTCTAATATTAAGTTATCCAAATTCTTGAATTATTTCATGTAAAAATGTAAAGTTTTATTAAACTATATATTACTAGGCGTTTCGTTGAACAAATTACTGCTGACTTCCAAATCATCCCATAATGTCCGACTTAATAGAGTCTGCACTATAGTACGTCTTTAATAGACATAGATTTAGGGCTGCGTTACGAATATTAACGAGAAAGCTAGTGTTAGAGCTGCCAGCTGTTGTCTGATTTGAGAATACTCGATCCTCGAGTGCATTAAAGAAGAGAGTGTGAAACAGAGAGGAAGATTCCAGGGGTCCATAATGGCGGGGGTAATTTCATGGAGTTTTAATGAGGATAAAATATGCCTGTTAAGCGAGGACTACTGTTGACTGGGAATATTACCAAATTACAACGTTTCGCCATTAAATTTCTTCTTGTTAAATACAGACCATAAAGTCTGGCAGCGTGCTAAAATATATACGGATCTTTCCAATCACCAAATTGCAGTTTATCGACGTACCAGCTGCCTGAAGTTTCATAGTGAATCGTTACGATCAGAGTGCGTTCAGCCAAACCATTCCAAACCGTGTTGGGAGACATTCTGTTCGAATGAAAATAAATTCGAGAAGTACTATAAAACGTTCAAATACTAAAATATTTGAATATAGGGTACTGTGGTATATAATGCAGATTAAATATTATGCTACAAATTTGACACTCGCATAAATCGAAATTAGCACACAAGGAAGGAATATTTCCACAAGTACAGTTACTGCATGAAGAAAATTAACTTTTAATTAAATGTTTCCAAATTGATTATTTATCCAGCCTTCAATTGCTTTAACACTAACCGTACCGAGCATAAAATGTTGGTTGTTATTTCATAAAACAACCCTGAATTTATTTAGATTTCTCGCAATTTTGCTATAACATACATATCTTTGAATAAAGAAATTCATTTAATAATTTCTAATGGATACATTATAATCTCAATAATTATACAACAAAACATATGAAACCGGTCGTGGTACGATTAATGTTAAATGTGTCTAAACAAACATTCTTAGTGACCACGACAGAAGGTTCGCGTTTGCACGATTCCTAAACCTCGTAGAACGGAACATCCACCTGACTTTTCGATTACGTGGAATTCGAAGGATCGTCGCTTCGGGTGCAGTTAGAATAAGATTGCATTCACGACGCAGCAACAATGCCGTAAAATAATGTTCCTTACGGTGACCGTCTATACGGCAACATCACGCGAAGCTTTTTATCCGTTCATTCCGAACACCGTACCCGTTAGTTTTCGTACATCTCCGGGGACATTAGCGTAATATCACGTAATTCGAGCAACACTTTAACCCTTCGCACAGAAAATGTCATGGTTCTACGATAATGCGGTCGATTATTTTGCGGTGGTGATGTTGCTAACAGCATCGTGCGGTTCCGTATACGGCGCTCTATCTTTGTATTGGGTCGGTGTGAAAGTAATGCCGAGTTTTTAACCGACGGTAAGATAAATGGTTCTAAACAGCCGACATATCTGACTTTGAAAATGGCGCTATAATAAGCTGCTGTAGCCCATTTGGGACTATCTAGCCCCGTTTAGGCACAGTTCATATTTAGCGCCACTTAACTTGTTTGCTTTTAATATTTACCGCTATTCCTCAACACTAAGTGTACAGAACACTAAAAATGCCTGTTTTACATTACTATAGAATGATAACAAGAATAAGTCTATCTGAGTTTTAAGCTATCTTCTCAATATATACCCAAAGAAATAAAACTTGAATAATTCCTCACTCCCATTCTTAACAATGTTAGAGCCCATCATTTTGACAGGTTTACGGAACACTAAAAGTGCCAACTTTTATACTACTTTAGAAGAACAACAAGAATATCAAAAACTATGTCAATTTTGAGCTATCTTTTTTTAAATGTACACAAAGAAATAAATGTTGAAAATTCTTCATGGTATTATTATCTAACATTAAACCTAGAATGTACTTTTAGTAACCATTGTTTCCATATTCTTAGAAAATATTTTAATAGAATGCGTCGAAAAGTGCGCTAATCTGTGAAATAATATCTATGGAATTTTTAGAAAAATGATTGCAAGAGAAGCTTTGCAGATTAATTTATGGGACAAAGGAACGGAATTATAAGAATACTAATATAAAGAATAATATATTACTATATTCCTCTCCTAATCCTCCTAATCACGCATAAAATTTTCAAGATTCATTTCTCTACTGAAAAATACCTCTATCTCAAATGTATCTTAATTTGACATTGAATTAGTCTCGATCATAACTATACGTTTTGATTACAAGTAGAGTCACATTTAACAAGTGATGACCGTGAAACCATAAAGACCGCGACCTTGACAACAATTTTTTCTCGTCATAATACTTGCTCCTTCAAACTAAATTAGTTCTCTTCGAACGTTTTTTCGACAGGTTTTAAGATGCCGAAATTAGGTGGGTCAGTACGAATGTCAGTTCGATATTAGCCAAATGTTATCCGGTCCATTAAGGAGAAATTACTAGAGCGAAAGTCACAAACAGACAACCGTTATGAGCAGATCGATCGACCTGAATACATGCACGTAATACATAACGAGGACCTACATAAACATTGATATTTCATCTAGGACTTATCGGGTTACCGTGTCACCATTAATCTAAACGACATGTACAAAATGAAAAAGAGAGGAAGGCAGAAAGTATCTTACAAAGACGATCCACATAAGAACAATTTAGTAAACCTACAAAGAAGGCAACAAGAATTAAATGATTTTACCTTCCCAAAGTATCCTTTGAAAAATCCTCAATAACAGTAATCTCGGACGAAGCCAGGACGATCATGGTAAAGCTGCACTCCCATATCTCGACGTTGCCCAATATTCTCTGAATCGAAGACTAAGCGCACACTCGAATCCTCAACATTTAACACACCCTTAACATCAACAGCAACTCAATAATCCAATAGTGCGATATAAAACTGCAGAATTTACTTGTCGCGATTATAGTACAATGATCACACTGAAACCACAAAAATCACGTGCCCGGTGTGTTCTCTAACAGCAAAAATCTAACGAAGCTGCCAATTAATGACGAACGGGGAGTTATGCTAATGGAAGAGGAAGCCGGAGTCCTCGCTCAATATTCATCAAGTCCGCGACCCTAGGTCAGTAACAGGCACCTCCGAACACGCGGAAACCAATAACGTCGACATCAAAGCACAATCGGAACAAGTCAAGGATGCCACCTTTGCAGAGAACCACAATGATTGAAACTTTCGGATTTCTCTTTCAAGGTAGTCCGACGGTTTTTCGATCTTTCACGTCACATTTCCCAAACAGCTTCGGACGTTTCCTCGAGACGGACCGGCTACGGCTCCCCGAAACAATCACCGTTCGCGAGCATCCTAGACTAATTGCTCCGTGATCCGAGATTCGCCTGGCGAAACGCAAACACTGCCGGGAACTTCCCGATCAAAGGAGGCCCGTGAAATGAGCAGCGCTTCGTGACGCACCGGAGCCCGCGATGCACTGTGTTGAAGGGGAGAAGAAGAAGATACGACTGAAGGTGCTCCTCGGCGTTCAAGGCGCATTCACCTTAGCTCCACGCACCTGTGTGCACGCGTGAGCGAGTCTCAGCTTTCTCTCTCTTTCTACCTCTCCTTCTCTCTTTCTCTCTGTGTAACGAGCCCATGCCGCCACGAATTTCACGATCGCCCCGCGAGTACAGTAGGGCTCACCGGGATTCTCGTCTAACAGGTTCAAAAAATCGAAAAATTTTTTACACACATCGAAGATGCGTCATTTCAAAAATATGCTCCCGAAATCTGACAGCTTGATTACAAAGAATGAAGATTTTACAGCTTGTTTAGTTAGTGATCAAGATCCAGAGTCTATTTATAATATTTTTTTCTTTTGATATAATATTCATTTTCCAATTTTGCAATTCTGTATATTTTTTTTTAAAATATTAATTCAGTGTCAGCGTAAATGATCAAACATTAAGATAACTCTTCATTTTTCGCTTTTAGATAACTGTGATACTTGCCACGCTATACATTATACGCTAATATTAACTACTTCGTTAACACGGTTCACAGGATTTTAATAATTGTCGCAAATTAATGAAATAATCGACATAAAAAATTTTTTCATATAGTTTGACATTGCCGACATATATGCCAACAAGTTTCACTTCGACATTATAAATAGTTTTTGTAAATAATCGTATTAAATTTTTGATTTTTGAAATTGTTCATTGGTACTACGTTTAAAAAGGTAAGATAAAAATGAATAATAATAAATAATTGCATTAAATTTTTGATTTCTGAAATTGTTCACTGGTACTACGTTTCAAAAGGTAAGATAAAAATGAATATTTATGACTTTTTACCCTCGCAGTTCCTCTATGAAGTACGTCTGTTTTCTTTCCTCTAGTTTCCTCTAGTAGTTTTATTCTTGCTCCTTGTCAACTGAGATAAAGCTCCGTAGAGCTGGAGACACTACACTAGGTATGGGAAAAGTGGGGATACATCGTGCAAATTTAAGTATAACATATCTAGTCAGATTCAAGTGAACACTACTGTACTCTACGAGTCCTTCTATGGTCCACTTCCGCAACCTTGATCTTACCGCTGGAAAAGATAACGATCGTGGTCGAAAGTCACTGATTATCAAGTACGACCGGTTCTAAACGGCTGAGGTCGTATGTATAAACGCGTGCCCCAACGCGATGCTGGAATAAGGGAAATATTTTTCATCGATATGCCGCGTTCCACGGATTCCCGTGTTTCTTAGTTTCCAGATTTGTAGAGATGCTAGTGGAAGGGTTCAAATGAGTGGCTCTGTTAATTGGGCGGCTTTACTTTTCACGGGATTGTTGGCTCTAATGATGATACCAGCAGTCTTGGCTTGGATTTAGAAGATGCATGTAGCGTGATTTTAATTCACATTAAATTATGTGTGCCTTCTGGATAACCAATAATAAAATTAGCACAGGCCACTCCTTTTTTGGATAAATAAAAATCGATTTATATGTGTTCTTCTAAAGAAATGATTGGTGCCTTAGACACTTAGTAGAACCGAAACAAGAGATCTTTATTATTATTACTAAACTGTAGATCTTTATACAAAATAAAAATATTCTGCATTGATTGTGGGAAGCAGGTACAAAATAAAAATTGATTTCATCTCTTAATGTCTTTGTTACGTTAAAATTTACAGTATTCTTGAACTTTTCTAGTATTACTGTTTTATTTTTCACCCAATTTCTTCATGAATGCATAAAGATTCGTAGTCTAATTATTACTGTCGTGAGAATATGTATGTTTAGTCATTTATAATGTCTCTTACAAATAAATCATCTACACATTATTATTGTTATATGAATTAAATCATTCCATATTCATGGAGTTTGGAGGTTGAAATAAAAATTAATATTTTATACGTTCTCCGTGTAATTTTGTATGACTTATAGAATGATATTTAGAAGAAAAAAGGTTGGGATTTTGTTTTCAAATATCATCTTCCGAAACAGTAACAGAAAAATCGCATTACTTTAACCTAATATTATGGGGGGCCTAAATTATAATGTACTTACAGACACATTGTAAATGTACTTTCATTACAGTCAACATTTCTTATTTTGTGATTTATGACTCTCGTAAAATTCAGGTCGAAGTCTTTACGAACTGTACGACGCTCCTTTACTTTTCCCTGCATCGGCTATATTGTGATAATTAGCGTCCTACATAAGCAACAAATATTTGCAGCATTTACTTCGCGTTTCTTTTTCGATAACTGCAATCTTCCAGTACATCTTTCAAGCAACAGTACATACAAATAAAATTAAATTGCACTTCACCAAGCAATTCCATCCATGATACTAAAAATATCTCCATATTTACATGCTCGAGGGGAGAAATGTTCACTGACTTTCAGTGATATTTAAAATATAAAATTCCTGGTTTAAACTGGGTCCGGAAGAGAAAATCATTTTGTAATAAAAAAACGGTCTGCGTCATGGTACTCTGTAATGTTCAGTAGCGATGGCAGAGAAAAATAACTTCCAGTATTCAACAATATTTTACGTTTTAGTTATTGGTAAATATATACACTTAATAATATTTTCTGCAATTACGTAAACCAAGTAATATTATTTATAAGACAAATATCATTTTCACAACCATTCTGCCGCGAATATATTCTGCAAAAATGTTTGGTAGTCCAATTAATTTCTGCTAACTTCAGCTAACAACGTTAGCCCAGGGTCCTAAAAGTAACGGTCCGCCGCTGCGACCAAAGATGAGTCTCACTTTAACAAGACTATTTTTGCCCACAAAAAGTACTTTCGAACTTTTCTCCAATATTCGCAACTACTTGTTGCCACAAAAAATCGATTCCCGTTTCTCTGAATTTGTGAAGATTTCTTGAAACCGCCTCAGATTTCCACAATGTAGCAAATAGTTGTGGAACGAAGGTTGAAGTGAACGAGTTAATAAACTGCAGACAGTTATTTTACTCGGCGTGAAAATTTCACGCGTGTAAATGCCAAAGACCAGGGAAAAGGGCAATTAAGCTCATCGGAAGAAGACCAGACGGTTGGACGCGACCTTAAATAGTTCCGAGAGTAATTAAAATGCTGTTAATCTCGGTAATGAGAGCGCGCGCATGCTGACGGCGTTTTAACGCAATTACAATATGCGCCGTACAGTCACACTCTGAATACGATGAAACTCGAGATTTAAATAACGTCTGCGATCCTGTCGGGTGATACACTTCATTCCGCCCGCGTAGAAAGAGCTTCTACAACCTCCTCTCCTCCTATCCTAAAAATCTGTTAACCAAATCCACGGAGTTTCACCGGCGGAGCGCACAGATTAATCACTGTGATCGAAAGTCGTTCGACCGGTGCGATTTCGTTGAACTCGTTCCTCTGCGAAAATTCACACTTTGAAACGAGTTCTTCATTTTTTGCCCGATGAGAACGCTGGAGACTTTTTGTGGCTGAACAATCGCTCAGGGAACCAAAAATTTTTAATTTTTCCGAATATAATATTGTACAATTCGATGAACAAATGATAAAACTTCACATTCTAGTGAATCCAAAATTCAATGTATAGAGTTGCCATATTGGTTTCGCGATGTGTAGGATGTAGTGAGCTCATTCGTAATTTAAATCTGGATTAGATTTCCGATTCCTCGCGTTAGAATTGAAAGTTTTATCATTCTTACGTCGAATTGTATAATTTTACATTCAAGAAAGTTGAACATTTTTGATCCCCTGAGTGAAAGTTTCAACCTTTTTATATCGTTTCGGAGTGCAAGTAATAAATTACCGAGACTGTAGATACATTTTATGAGAGTCTGGTTGTAAAGAGATTCGTTTATTGCGACATTCGACGGAAATTCAATTAATCCGCGGCAAGTGTCCACCGATGCGCAATGGCGGACGTTTTCAACTTTCTAGCGCGAAGTAAGCAGGAAAAGGGACGCGGCGGTGAAAATTCAGTGAAAGACTAACAAGCTTTCAAATCCGTAGGTACGCGCGATATTGAACAGGCTCTCGACAAATAGCCGACACGAGCTAGCTCATTAATTAGCGTCGTCTAGCCAAGTGCCCGATTGATTCGCAGACAACGGCAAAAAAACGCATCGACGTGCGAAGAATTTTGCATATGATCCACCTACAGAGCACAGGATGCAGCTAGGACCTTTGATGCATAGAACAAGAATTACTTCCCCTTCGTTAGTAGACTGCGGATTTGATGCAGTCATAATAAAAATGGGTATATGAAATATCAAGTTGTCTCAAAAATTCCTTTCGCAATGTGTGCTTGTTCTATTGTGAAAAAACCTGCGTAACAAACAACAGGATCACGCTGTATTAATTTAACGATACAATTTGATAGTGTCAGTCAGAAGAATTATTTTCTCAGTATATTTTATTTCTAATAATGGATACAAACAATTTAAAAATACAACCTGACTCACTGTTATCACGCAGAGAATTCACTTTAGGTCCGCTTTGATCCAAACTGTG
Source organism: Lasioglossum vierecki (assembly GCA_028455595.1). Classification (NCBI taxonomy): domain Eukaryota; kingdom Metazoa; phylum Arthropoda; class Insecta; order Hymenoptera; family Halictidae; genus Lasioglossum; species Lasioglossum vierecki. Next base: position 14,988,037 of record CM052341.1, read on the forward strand.
TTCAATGTAATTGTAATAATAATAAATAATAATAATAATTGATCTTGAATGAGGATAGTAACAAATAAAAGTGTTCCAAGTACCTATAGTAACACAAAGTTCAATGACAAATTGTATTGCCTGAAAGAAGCCAACAAACCAGTCCACTGCACGTGGGTTAGTTGAAATAAAAATGACTGGGGATTCGAAAACTCGAATTAGTAAATTCTGGGACAGATAAACTTGAACTGGACCAACTAAGAATTAACAGTTCGTAATCGGATTAAGTCGGTGGACCCGAAGTGAGCGAAGCCAAAACAAAACCAAGGCTACTGGATTCGAATCGGACTAGCAAGGCGCTGGCAGACTTAAATCCTAGTAACACGGGATGAATAAATAGGAAGTGAAGGAATTTAATGTGAAAGGAGCGAAATGTTCTCGATTTATCTTTGCCAATCCAATCTGAGCGTGCAGGATCTAAGAATATCGGTCGGAGATCTTGTGCTCCTGATACTCGATTCAAGGAACCACGGATCGCCAGAACCAGGACATTGGCTAGTGGTGCATGTAAAAATCTTAAAGTTGTCTAATTTATGCACAAAATCCAAGAATTCTATCCCCTACGTTAGGTGAATAGGACCGTAGAGTTCTTACGAGTCGATTTTTCGATGAGTTGACTCGATGAAGGTTTCTGCCCTGAATGAATACACAGTGATCCTTACTCGATATTGTCAGTTCTTCCTAGATGATTCAAGGTATCCCACTCTCGTGTCTAATGCACTCGAGATGCGAGCGACCCAAGATAACCAGCGATTCTTAGAACACGTTCCTCTCTCGATAACAATCGTGACTCAGACCCTAACTTGCGTCAGGATTAGGTAAGACTATGATTCAAGATTCTTCATTAGTTTTAATCCAAGTCTTTTTCTCTAGGTTCCGCTAACTCATTTTCTTTGGGTCTAAATTACTACATCCCAAGCCTTTCAATCCTAGGCCTCCTCAAATCAAATCATATTAGTAAAATTTGAGTCTAGTGACCCTTAGAATTTTTAGATGCTCGATTTATACGATTAGACTTCATATTTGTAAGATAACAGCATTTCCCAAATATTATTTACTACATTAAATCAATGCTAATTTAATATCAATTATATACTTCAATATGCCATTCTATATAATAAATAATTGTATATATTCGTGCTCAATTTTTAGAAACTTTAAGACCTTCTTTAAAGAAAAACCAAGCAGCTTTTGTAATATGGAAATGCATAGTTTGTAAAACGTTGGGACATAATTGTAGACAACGGTAATAATTAGAGTGCAAAAAATAGAAACCAAATTGCATGCTATTTTTTCCCTTTTACCATCACGTTACCAGTAGAAACGCTATCCTTTCTTTAATATGTTTAATAGGCCAAATATAATATATTGACACCGTTATAATCTTTTTACTATTTTTAATTCACCCGATTTTGACATCTTGATTTTCTCGTTATTATTCTGCTCGCGTCGAAAAATGTTTGAGAGGAAATTTATAAGATATGTATAAGTTTATACTAAATTTTGTTTTTCTTTTAAAACATCATATTTTCTAATACATCAATGATACCAAAAAGTATTAACTTAAAAATTATTAAAAGCTAATAGTTTAGGAGATATTTGAATTAAAAAAATTCTCAGTCGCTTTGTCAGCACATCAAGGTGTGAAAATCGGATAAGACACCCTGTACATGCAATTGATTTAAAATGTAACCATGTAATATTAATGATATAATGTTTGTTTCAAGCCATGCAAATTATGCGTAACAGGTAACAGCCAAATATTTGAGGTAACAGATGTTACACAAGAATTCTTGTGGACAGGCAGCTGATAGCTTGACGGAAAGTAACGGAAATGTTTAATCACGATAGGCCATTATCCCAGTGGCACGCACGAAATGTTGCTCCCGAAAAAATCCAGGCACTTATGATCCTGACAGAGTAATTTCAGCGTCGCGATTCGGACCGCGAAATGCCAACTAGTACAGCATTGCTTCCAGTGTAGGATCGTTAATTACGCCGACAAGAAAACGTTACAGGTACACTTGATTCTTTACCAGTGCATAGTTACACAAGTACTTGCGTAATTCCTGGACCATTAAACGACGCCTCAAGTGAGAAAACCTAATTAAGCCTGATTTCAACTTGAAACTAAAGCGAGAATAATCTCTCAAAACTCACGCTGTGCGGACAAACTTCGTTAAAATATGTCTAAATTGGATAATGAAGTACGTGCGCAGAAGTTAGTAACCGAAGATTAACAGTACTATTATGAACTGTTGGTAGATTTACGATAATAGCAACATCAGACCTCGTTATCAGAAAGTTAGGTATAATAACTTTGTCTACAATTCTGTAAATAAAATTCGATGTGACTCTTGTTCGATTAACTAACAAATGGTCTTATTGCATATATATGTACCATTCTTATACATTTCACATAATAAATGACTGCTACTATACAAATGATAATTTCTACATAACAATAAATAACCAATAGTTTCTACTTTTCCAAAGGAAGAACTCGGTGTCTATTATAAATCTGCATATTACACTTTTGCTGATAATAAACAAATATATTTCACAAAAATAATAATATTTGTTAAATTCCAGAAAAAATAAAATAACCAGAAACTCGTCCACAATTTAGTCTACGAAATTGTACAAGGTTTTCCATTAAGAAGTGATGTTTTAGTTATCAAAAAACGCTGTTTTCTTTGCAATTAACAATTTTTTTACAATTATACAAAATTTAATTTCATTTTAGCAGAATTTAAAATAGCATCTCTTAACGAAAGACCCTTCATGGAATTTTGCACGCGAATATTGGACAACGACAACCAAAAAAAAAAAAGAGAAAATGTAGACAAAGGTAAGGGAACGCGCATATTACGAGTGCATTTATGTCCCAAATTGGTGGCAGGTCTCAGTTTCATTCGAAACGAAGAAAGTCCAATGTGAATGTCCTTTTTACCAAGGACAACTATCGGCCGCAACATATGGCATGTTGAAATGCATGCGTATCAGTAAAAATAACGGGATCAAATGATCTTTCACTGGAACTGGTTTCCGGGATACCTTGATGCCGAGTTCAATGACGACGAAGTGCAAAGAAAGCGGTGAGATCATTGATTATGCCAACTAACGAACCATGAGTGTGTGTATCCCTTTTGTGTTTCTTTCTGAAACATGTCGATAGAAACGCTCTAGAACTATTTTCTATTATATAAAACTATTCTGATTGACGAATTGTCACAGGCACAATAGTGACCAAATTACTGAAGACTATAAGTGACTCAAAAACGTATAAACTACAGCTTCATCTAGTACCATCTTCTAGAAGTTAGGAAAATCATTGATTATAACAAGACTGCGAGTTAAAATGCATATGTACATTTATGGCAAAATAGGTGGATAGAATACGAATAAATGAAAATATCAAAACAAAAAAGTAGTGTAATGTCCTTCTCCGCCTATTAAAACGATTAAGAGTAATGCATGTTCGTTAAATCACTGTTTCTCATAATTGGTAAAGATTTGCAATCTAATTATACCTAACGAGCCATGCGTAATCTTTGGAGACGTGAAAAACGCTGTAGGACTATTTTCCTATTAGATTGAGTGAAATAATTACGTTTGATGACGTGACTATAATAAAATAATGACCGAACTGCTTGTGACTATATGACTCAAAAAACGTACAAACTACATCTTGATCCCGTCAGAAACAATGTACATATATGAAGTCTGTTTTTGCACACCTCAATGAACTGGTGAGCACATAAAATGGGTGTGTTTGAGTTTCATCGTACACCGTCACATTAATTGAACCTGAACGGCGGAACAACGTTCTTGAGTGACAGTGACTTTCGTTCTCTTGTAAAGTGAGAGTATAATTACACGCTTAAATCTTCATCTCCCGGGATGCATTAAGTGAAAAATTGACGTAGTCAGAGATTGCATCCACTTTTCATCTCTGGAGTTTCAGTTTACTTTGAATTGCAATCTTTATTATTCGTAATTGTTTCAAAACTATTTAAAAAACGCATACGTTAGGTGTCTAGATGATTAAATTTTAAATGGATATATTGGATGAACATTTAAACCGAACATTTTAAACCGTACGCGATTGAATAGTGTGCAGTACTTTTTACAATGATTTAGAGCATTTTCAATATCAATCAGCAGAATGTCTGTTCCTGTATAAAATGTTTTGTGAAAAGAAAACTAAAATTCTTTACCTGCTCCCACTGAAACTCATACCTGCACTGTGGATTTTATTGATTTATAACAAAAATGAGTAGATACTGTATGAAATTAAATTGTTACATTATATTCGAGTTTCTTAAAGAAAGATTATATTTCGTCTTTTGCGTCCTACGATTGGTAAACTTTTATTTCGTATAAAGGTCAACAGCCTACTCATAACATTAGACCGTCCCTGTTTCAGATCAGGCTGTCAAAAAGTTATAACTAGACTGCGGTTCTTTATACATTTGTGAAGAAATTAATTGGTTGAAATATAAACTAGTAAAAGATTTTAAAAATTCACGAATATTCTAATGTTGCTTTTAATGTAACAAAGTCGTTAAAGGATGAAATAAACTTTTGATATTCCTGCTTCCCACAAAGAATGCAAAATATTTTTATAACTCTTTCAATCCCTGCAATAAACAATCAGTTTCAATATTAATAACTAAACCCAATATTAAGGCATGCCACTACATGTTGTCATTTTTTAAGAGCTGTGGTCTTAGTGTATAAGTTTTTTTTGTCTATACTGTCCCAACAACTCACATGTCTGTTTTCTTATATGTATACTGTATCTAGTAACCTTATTCCGTTTTGTAATACTTATATTATGTTTTATATGTAGCGTATTTCCAGCATAGTAATTACATTTATGTTGAAATAAATCTCATATGAGATTTTTTAAAATAAAAAAAGAATAAACAATCAGTTCGACTGATCCGTTTCAAAGATATTACTACATTTAAATATATTTCGTCTTTTCATTTCATTTTTTTGGAACATCTATAAAGTTCCGCAGCCCAGTGGCGAGTAATGGACGCGTTTCCGGTTGCTCCGGAAACGGACCGGAGCAGGTCATTCACTATTACCGGTAAACTGTAGAGTTCGCGAGCGTGTGGTGTGCGTGCAGCGACTCCGTGAGCGAGAGGCGCGTGCTGGCCGCTCGAATGCGTGAGATGCGTGAAATGCATTAGACCGCGTGGTACGCACGTGTCTAAAACCAGTTTCACGTGAATCTAAACGGCTCCCGCGAAGCGTATTTCCCACCGGAATGCCCGAGTCACGAGCTTCTCCCCTTAGGTCGGTCCGTCGCGCCGCCAATTCGTCACGAACGCACGGAACGCCATACCCAGATCGACGATAATAAACGCGCCACCGGTTGAAAATGTGCACCGACGGTGAGTATGTGTTTTTCGACGCGTCGCAATCGTATTAGCAGTCTCACCACGCGAGAAATAAGTCCGGACACGTTCCGCGGTTCTCTCATAACATGAACCCCTACCGCTGTACTCAGGAATAATTTAATACCGAGGAGCTACCTTTGCGACATTGACTTTCATCGTGATTCATACAACGTGCTGGTTAATATTAATAAAAGACGATATACACTGGCCATACAGTTTAGTAGGTTTACCCCGGTTCGAGGGAAGTATCCGTTGATATATTAAGACATCTAAAAATACTACTGACAAATTGTGGAGACGGTATTCATAATATTCGTTAAATATGAAAAATGTTTGAACATAAAGATTACATGGCCTCGTGCACTGAAATCACACGAAACGGCACAAGTCCTGTGGTATCGACTATCGAATTTAAGGACCATCTAACCTTCCTAGACGTGTGCAGCTTGACAGCACTGCTAGCTGAGCGAAGTGAGGTTAAGTATCGACACAGCAGACGACAAGTTAACAGAAATTCGAGGAAATGATAATATAATTTCGTGGAAATCCTCGAGATATGTGAATCAGAGGAACGAATACTGTTTGAGCGATCATTGCCTGGACACAGATGATCTGCTTATTGTTTTTTCCCGATAGTGATTCGCGAGGAATGAAAAAGAGCGTGCGTTGGTACTGGGAAATCTTGACTGGAAGATCGTTCGAGGAACGAAGAAGTCGTGTAATTTCGGTCAATTAAGCTATCTGACGGCTTGTAATTGGCTACAATTCGTGGTAAAAATAAACAGAGCGAGTTGACAGCAGTGCTGGCAGGGTGGCACAAACGTGCGTAGATCATCTGAGCCGCGCAGATACACTGATCGTTTCCGATCAGAAAACACGTATTTCCCGCCAAAGGCTGGCCGACGATTGAGTACACACGGCTCGCGCGGCTCGGGAATTATGTAACTATTGTTGCACGACTCGTAAATAAAAGCTACTTACCGCTGATCGAGGCGAAAAACGTCAGGATCGCGCGCACACACACACGTTACGCCTCGCACTGCTTAAGACAAACTGCCGTATCGGGGCGCTGCTGCCCGCCGCCATCTTGGATCGATCAGTCGGCTGCGGAAAAGAGCGCCATCGTTTGATTTTTCAAACGTTCCGTTGCACACTGCGCAAGTAACAATTCTAAGCTTAATAAATTATTTCAAACGTAAATTTGGTTTTCGATCGTACATTCTGACCAAGAGAATTTTAAGATGTTTTCGGCGCAACGGTTCGATCAATTGAAACATAATAAAGCAATTTTACAAGTTAATTAAACTTTCGACGTTTCGATAGTAATTCCTATCATTCTCAAGAAAGACAATAAAAAACTGCGTCTGAACTTTCTAACAAGTAATTTCCTGATTTGGTTAACGTTCAAATTTAGAATTTGAATTGCATATTGTCATTGCTTTTCTTTGTTCATTTTACATAGGAATTTAATTAAAAATTCTATGGTAAATGATAGTCAGAGTATTGTGGTGGCTTACTGATTTGAATTACCCGCCAATTTCCTTGGTGTGTTTACTGTGCCTATCGATTTTCCGTTTGATTGCGATTCTCGAAGATCTCACGTGTTGTTCTCAGTGGCTTGACAGACACCATGAAAGAGACTTGTATTTTTGAAGATCAGTTCCGTTTTTAACAATTTTTGTATAAAGCAGGTCAGTGATACAACAAGAATTGTGATCTTTTAATCACAATTTTGATCGTGTTCAACTCTTTATATTTTAAAAATGTTTCAGACGCAGTTTTTTATTGTCTTTCTTGAGAATGATAGGAATTACTATCGAAACGTCGAAAGTTTAATTAAATTGTAAAATTGCTTTATTATGTTTCAATTGATCGAACCGTTGCGCCGAAAACATACTTAAAATTCTCTTAATAAATTATTGGTGGTGAGGTTTGTTTCTCGATCGGACGATGAATATAAGTTTATGATTTCGGCGCGGCTCGATCAGTTTAACACAACAGCAAATGTGCAATTATTTAATTACGTATCTTGACGTTTCGATCCCTATGTGGATCATTTTCATAAAGAAAACATATATTGCGTCTAAAAGAGAAAACAAAAAGAATTTTTAATATGGTATATAAATTGAGAACCACAGTTTTGTCAATAGACAGAAACGATAAATTGATGTACTTACATGCTGTGTAGCAGAAAGAGAAAAAAGAAGAAACGTATAAAACAGCACTAAGAAATGTCGAAAGACAATGTGAACTACATGGTGGCAGATATGTGAGATTAATAAATTATTACTACACCTAGGAAAAATTAACAACAATAGTTCCATTCAGGGATAGTAACGTCATAGTTGATATTGTTCAATTGGACAAACAAATTTACATATTCAACTTAACGATTCCTTTGCTTTATCTAAAAACAATATTTCTTCTTTGTAAATATATCTGCATTGAACTGACAAAAGCATTTGCAACATTTTTCTTGGATGTCAAATGCATGTATCTTGTACAATAAATAATGTAAATAAATTTTATAGGAAATAAATAAGAGATTACAGATTGAAGAGTAATCTTGCAGTCTAGACTGCAGATCTTTATGCATTTATAGCCTTAGTCTAAGGTTTTGACAATTTTTATAATCTAAAGTGCGTAAAGATCTGCAATCTAATTATTATATACACTTTAAGCACTAATCTGATATTTATTCTGTCAATATGGAAAGAAAAATTTGGTTTCGCTGCTTTGCCGCCCTCTTACGGTGCTGCCCTGTATACAGTATACAGCCGTATACAGTATAAGCTCTCTGCATCATACTCATCATAGCACTATACGGCCCTGATTTGAATCTACAAAAGCTGTTACCGCTGAAAATGGGATTCTAGTGAGTTTTACTTTTGTAAATATTATCTACACATATTGAAACACATATTAAAGAATAAATATTTTCAAGAACTTTTGGAAGAAATTCCTTTAGAGAGACAATTACTATAAAAAACATTACCAAATTCATGTATTATAGGAGACTGTTAAAAAAATTATCTCGATCCTTTAACAGTTTCATGACAAGTTCAAGAATTTGCTATTCATTTGTGACCGATTTAATTTTGTTAGATAACAAATTGTTCTATACAGAATGACTTTGACAAAATCGATGGATGAGAGGGTGGAGAAAGGACAAAAATCATCGAGTTTCTTGCAATCATTACTTTCATTTAATCTGCACAAGATCAAAACACAAATATCAACGAGCGTCGCTTGACACGCGATTATCGTTCACACATTTCAGTCAGATACGAATATACACAATGATTCTACATCATTTTCGCGAACAACGCATTGCAGTTCAAGGCAATTACACTGACGATTAAATAAATAACACCTGGAGGCATGTCGGTGCGCATACTATTCCGTTGGAAAAGTATAAAAACAAATGATAATTTTAAATACGACAAATGCAGAGTTTTATGTTCACTTCAATCAATAATGATTCGAGCACAGATACAATATTCCGTATGGTACTACATATACTGTCTCCCTTTTCATTTCTCGGAATTTATTGTTTTTTTTTTGTTGTTTGTTTTAACTTATAGTATTTTTCACAATTTAATTCACCAATTTTAAATAACACACTTCGTTCACATACATAATTTACCTACGTACATAACTTATTGGGATCATTGTCGATAATAATTAAATAGTAGTGTAGAGAATTATATTATATTTATAGATTTATATATTATGTATATATTAAATTAAACGCTTATACCGAGAATAATTTACCAAGTGGATCACTACACTCTGCATGACTTGCGCACGTGTAAGCTCTCATTCTTCTCTCACATGGAAGTTTTAAATACACGTAGAATATTCTTCGAGATCTCTCTACACGTTTTGGTAATTTCTATGATCATGAATAAAAACGGCTTACGTAATACTTAACAAGTATTAGAGTTCCACGCATCATCGGTTTCTCACTCATGATTTGCAGCTAGTCGACTCATACTATTTGATTCCTCTTGCATTAATCATTTCACTGCGTCAATTCCACAGTTGCTCTAATCATAAGAATTCCCAAAAATCGATACATACGACAACCCTTACTGCGAATAGTGATGATACACGCATACCAAACTATATATCCGTTTGTCTGCATATATGTATGTGTAATTAGTTGCATTAAGATCCAACAAGAATCGTCGATTCTCATCGATACCGAATAGAAATTACGAAATAATTTCTGTCCTCTCTATCTATATGGAATATCTTTAGAAGGTGTGCGCGTTACGGCAAATGCCGCAACCTAACGCGAATTCTTCTCCGGTTGGCGGATGTTTCACGTGCAATGGACATTCATCCCCTTCCAGTTGTTTCCCTTGGGGTCCTATTAACAATAGTAAAACATGAATGTAGAAGACGAAGGATTTAAATGATGTTTGACCACTCCACTTTTGTTACCTGTATGTCATGTACCTGGACTGTACGATTTACTACTTACATCTTCAATATTATTAATAAATTAGCTTACCAGCAGGACACGAGGGTAGTTTGCTCTTCGGAATGATGATGACACGTTGAAAGTCTTCGTGGCAGGAATTACAGAAGTGGGTGGTACCAAAACAGAAGAAGACAGCCACCGAGCAACAATAACGACATTTATACTCTAGGAAGTCTGCCGCGTGTTTCGGACACATCTGAGCTCTAGCCACATCACTGCAACCTCCGCACACTAATTCAGTAGGGTCGAATGTTTCTCCGCCTACTTGTGCGTCACACCTCGCTTCACCCCCATAATAGGCCTTTTGACACTTGTAGCAAACATAGTACGCATAACGTTCCATTGCGTACGCAGCCGGATCTTGGAACCTTGAACTTGATCCAAATGCTGCTTCGGTCCTGCAACGCAATCATTTTTTTTAAAACCTGAAGAACACACAAGTCCCAAGATCTATGTTTGATACTTACTTGTACAGTCCTTCGTACTCTAATCTCATCAAAGCCTTCCTCCTGACGTCCTCGTAGAGCTCGTTGATGCTTGCCAGCTCCTCAGCCAAGGTAGGATGTTCCATGGGGATCTTGCAAATGGGGCAAAGAGAGAATCCAAAAGTGATCCTTGGGCCCACCCACCGTTTCATGAGAACGTGCTTGCAGCAGTGCAAGTGGAACACATGACCACATTGTAATTGAATCGCAGGCGCAGCTGACAAAGCTTCCGTGAAGCAGATCATGCACATGTCGTCGGCGTCTTGCTTCAAGTCGTTGTCTGATAGACACCTATGCAGACAAGGCAAACAGGTCTTTTCGTTGCGGACGCCACCGCAGATGTGTCCGCATGGATGAACCTTGCTGCACGCGTTCTTAGCGTGTTCTTGGCAGTCGTTGTCCGTGCAGATGTTTCCTATTGCCAGCAAACCCGTGTTCCCAGTGATGCCGCAGAATCTGCACATCCCGGAAGTAGCCCCAACTGGTTTTCTTGGTGTACCATCGCGGAATTCTACCAGTGCCTTCAATGTTCTGCTGTCAGCGAGAGCCAGGATCCAGAAGAGCTTCGTTCGACCACATCCTTCGTGAAGGTCAACCCGTATCGCCTCCTCCTCTTCTTTGCACACCTGTCTGATGTGCATGCGAGCTTTTCTGTGCAAGTGCAAGATTCTGTCACACTCCCCACATAAGTTTCCGCAATCATTGCATTGGATGATTGCTGTTGTTTCGCCGTCGTCATGATTGCTGCATGTTGGCTGAAGAAAACAGAAATCGTAAATTAAGTTCTTGTTGTTCTTTAAACAAAGATGTCATAATAAAGGATAGAATCTTACTCGAGGTGGCGGAGGTTGTCCCTCTGAACCAGTCCATTGACCCGAGGACAATCTTTCGACATGATCAGAGTCCAAGACACATAAAGAGGAAAGGGCTAACCACAATGTTGGAGTTCGAAGACATTCCGCTGGTTCACGACTCGTTTCATCTAATCTAGTGAGGTTTAGAATGTTCTCGGCAATAGCTGCTTTCGTCACAGATGCCCATTCTTCCGATAGTTTGCCCTGAAATGAATTTTACGAAGTCATGAGTACAATGTTTCAGTACCAATGAGTACAAAATGAAAAAAACACTAACCGATGCCATATCCTTCAGGAGTTGGATGATCACTTCAGCTAACTTTCGAGTCATGGATCCCCTCAACCACCATCGAGCCCCAACGTAACGTTTCGGATGGATACTGGTAGCCAACGAAACAGTCTGCAAAGCTTTCCCATTGTTCTCCTTCCCTTTCACTTTGACCTGAACGGTTAACGACTTGGCGATGCAACTTAGGAAAACGTCAAGTATTCCTGGAGCATTTTCATCGAAATCAGCATTATGTGTAAAACTATTGTTTGCTACAGAGACGATGCTGAAGTCTGTGGGCGGCAAACGACCGACGCTTGTTACATTGGCTAGTACTTCAGGTTTGATTTCTGGTAAAATTCGTTTTAACAGAGCTGTTACCTGTGGAAGCAGAAAGCAATTTTAGTTGATATCTCTGCTGAAGTTTAAAGTAGATGTTTAAGAAGGATGAAACACATACTTGACGCTGCACTCTGGCCGATCCTGTGTGCAACAAACTCAACAAGTCAGTTAACAATCCATACTGATGCGACAAGTAATACTGTCCAACGGCACTACCGCTCAAGGCAAGAACCATAGACAACATCTCGAAACAATATGTGTCAGCTGCTTTTGATACATCACTGTTATCGCTCAGTAAACTGTTAGTCGGTGTTGGCGAGTATAACAGTGCTTCCCATTCTTCCCTCAATCGAATCGTTTCTTTGCGAATAGCTTCAACGATATGTGTGCAGACTTGTTTTTGCAGATGTGTCAGATTGTTCCTGCTGAACAAAATTCCAACCATGTGCTCTCGAAGGTCGTTACTATCTTCCACATCTTCGTTGGCACCTTCTGTAGCTTCCATTTGTTGTTGTTGTTGATCTCCTTGTATGAGTTTTCCAAATACCTAGCAAATAGAAAAAAGCTTATTACAAATTTTAAGACAAAGGATTAATAAATTCATATATACGTAGGATTTGCATATTTCAGTTCAATCTTCCCGATCGAGTTGAATAATCGATCTACGCGAGCAAAGGTAAATCCAGGGTTGAACTCATAACGATTAATCATAATTAAATAATGTAATAAAATAGTAGAACAGCGATTAATTTGGACAAAACTCGGAAACGACTGTTTAACTTCGTGATCAATGCGAGACTCCCCGGTGTCGTCTTCTCGATCAGCCTTGTCTTTCGACTTTCGCATTATTCACATGTTTTTGACGTAGTTTCGCAATAATTTCACTCTCAGATAGACACATACTTTTAGAAATAGTAGAGAATTTAGGCATCCCACATACAACATACCTGAGAAGTAATCAATCGGAAAACTTTCAACGTCTCTGCTTCGCAATTCCTCTGCTGAATCCTTTGTGCACTTAGTTGTTTCCCTACTTTTAATGATTCTCCTTCGATTTCACCCAAAATTCGAATTTGCCGGACTCGTAAGGAATTGTCTGCGCCTTTCAATTCGAGGCCAATCGCAACGTGCCGTGGATCTGCATGGTAAATGACGTCAGTATTTTTGATCATTTAAGCGAGTATTTTAGATATATTTATTTCATGTTACCGTTAACTGGACAATTGATCCAACCAGCTGAGCGACTCTCGATCTCCACAGTTCTTAGTTTCAGCATTTCGTCAACGTTATTGCCCGTTTGGAATGTTACACTGGATACCTTGTGCTGTAACATACTCATCGTAAATAATACATTCTTTTTAATAAAGTTATCGTAAAGTTATTTAATTTACAACTGTAGAAATTGTAAGGATCCATTCATGACAAAATTGAACACATTGATTACCGCGCAATCACGTCTTAAAAATTCCTCAGGATCAAGGTAATTTAACCATGATAATCAAAACTACAGAGTTAAAGATTATCACAGGAATTACTTCTTGAACTCTTTTAAATCGTGCAAAATCTCAATGAAGTTTGTATTATGAAAAAAATTAATTGTTACAAATAGGCGAATTCTCTGAATAAGTACATCTTTGCTGTTTTCATAAAGCAATGTAAATTTTTAATGTTATCTTTAGTGGAACCGTAGATCTAGTCTTAAGAATAGTACAAAAGAATTCGAATAACCTACCGTTAAGTCACGGCAATTATCGATATGAATATAAATCATGCGAGGAAGAGAATGAGCACCGCAGGTAATAGTGATCGTCTTCGTTTTATTGCGATCCTCGTCACCCGACTCCCAAAAAGTTTCCGTAGAATTGTCAGTTAAATTCCCGATCATAGCTTGCCTGCTCGAGGCTTTAATTTTAATACCAGGAGTTAAATCTTTCAGGACCTCCACGGAACTAGTTATCTGCTGGGAATGAGTCGATTGATGACTTTCGTGCATGCTCATCGTAACATCCTCGTCCTCCTCATATCGCGACAGTATTTTGCTAATGTTACTGAACACGTGACTTCTATGAAGAAACATATGATCCGCGGGTGTAAATTTGATCCCCCAGCATCGAATAGCAGCTTGTTGAAGAGGCGAGCCTGAAACAAATACGTATAAAATTATTTAATTATTCTCCTGATAGTTGAACGCAATTTCAAAGAGGGGAAATACTTACCAAGGGGTGGTAAAAGCATCAAATCGGCAATAGTTTGTAACAAAGTGTGAAAAACTGTTGGCAACGGATTAACAGACTCGCCTGCTATCACCAAATCGCTTAGGGGATGCTCGCACACGTCAATCATATCCTTGAAAATTAAAAAAAGTGTTAGTGATATTGAATACAGATTAAAAATTTTAACATATGAGCTCTTGATTAGTTAATCTTATTACTGGATTTAATAGAAATAGCTAATAACACTGATCTATCAAGGTATTCTATTTGCTGTACTAAGTATTCCAAGTCGGACATTGTTCATATCGAATCACGCTAATAATATCATAGTATGCATTAAACGCTGACATACTCACATGTTCATCTCTTTTCTCGGCTCGATTGTCCTCGTCGGTCGAATCAGCGGGCTCCGGTGTCGCTACTGGTGTCAGAGAAGCAGAGAACCACCAAAGCAAGTCATGCAAACAAATCGGTTGGGTTACACTCCTTAGCAACCAATTTAATGCTTGCATCGCGTACACTCGACAAGCAGCACGTCTCAAAGCCTGCTTCATGGCGAGCTGTAAATGCTGCAAATTGTGTTGCTGAAGAACAAACAGCATCACTGGTCTCATCAAAATTTCTATTCTATCATTGTTGGCTGCTTCAGTTTGGCTCGTTGATACAATCGCTGATTGATCCATCGAAGGTACCAATTTTTGAAGAGCAGCGGATGGATAACATAACAGAGACAAACCGCTATCTAAACAAAAAAAAACAAATTCCCAGGTTACAAAGATTGAATATACATATAAAACCATAAATCTCTAGTGTTCTACATACTGTTATTCATTTCACTGCTGCTGTTATTCCTCTTTCGCATGATAACGACTCTGCCATCGTTAGTGTTTCTGGCCCAAGAAGCTCCAGTAGACATAGACACCGATCGATGGAACGTGCCCCTGCCTTTGCCACTTTCACTATCGCTGTCACTCATCGGATATTCTGACAAAGGCTACAAAGGAGAAAACATTAGCATTCTAAATGACACAAGAGATAGCAATCTCTTACCCTTCCGTTTGTGCTGTTGAACATTGCACTACTCCCATCGTAAACTGTCTGATGACCATTCTGCCTTCTCAGCGCCTCCTCGTAGTACCTTTCATCGTGACTCTGCGAATGATGAACTCCCAGGGCCTGCAAACACTGAAACGGACCAGTCGGTGGGAATGGTCCAGCTGCATCCGGGGGACTATAGTTCTCAGCAACAGACGACAGTGTCTGGGACGGTCGCCTTTGCTGTTTCGGAATGTTCAATCCGGAAGCACTGGCCAGTTCCAACAGAAATATGGCATTGTTCTTCATGACGATGTGTGTCTCGTTGCCATTCGGACTAGAAATCGGCGACAGTATCTTCCCGGAGCCGTTCTTCCGTTTCGTAATCCCCGTCAAGAACTTCTTCGCCAGTTTGAGCTTCCGTGCTCTCAGATACTTATCGCGGCACGTATCACAAATTAGGTACCACGAGCTTCCGCCCACACCGCCATCGCCGCAATTCCCTGCCCAGCCTATGCAGTGAGTCCCTCCGCTGTTATAACCTTTTCCTCCCGCGTGCCATCCGCAGCCAGGGTGCATCATTTTCATGTGATAAGTCACCGGATGCGGAAACATCAGGCCACAAAGTTCGCAGATAGTCTCTCGTTCTATCCCGGCCAACGCTTCGGATCCGATTCCCCTGCCAACCGGTTTCCATTCTTTTTTCTTCCGGTTGCCTTTCTTCTCGCGGTCCTTCAGCTTTTCCTCGCGAGGTCGTTTCTCCGGGACCGGTCTCTTGCTCAACTTCACCGTTTGAATCTGCGATATGGGGCTCGGCAGAACCGACTGCTGCTCTATAGCCTGAAGACAGTTGGTACTCAACTCCTCCCACAGAAACACCAAGCTTTTCAAGGCCGGTGGCAGCACCGCAACCGTTTGGAATTCGGGAACTGCTCCGAGTTTGCCATTAGCCTGGCCTTCATCTTTCGCGCTAGAATCTTGTTTCTTGCGGTTTCTGTTCGCGTTTGCATTCGCGGCAGACCGCGTCAAGGTCTCTAACGTGCTAGGCTGTATATGCAGGTAGTTCCCAGCGTTGGTCACTTCGACGGAATGTCTCTGCCTTGCTTTTTGCTCCTGCTCTTCCTTGTCATTGGGTTGTACAATCGCCTGCCTGGTCACAACGAGGGCTCCTTGCTTCGGTAAACTAGGATGAAATTTAAGGAAACTGGCGCAAGCCATGGCGTCGTGCACAATACCCTCATGCCAGAGAAACGCCGCAAACACAGCTCTCAGACATTCTCCGACCGATGGGCTGATAGCTTCCTTCACCTTCTCCTTGCTCAGGTTCAACGTCCGACTCGGATTCGGACTTTGTTGCGAACTGGCTGGAGACATCGCTCTTTTCGCTCTGGTCTTTACCATCTTCGTGTGATCCCTTCTGCTCAGCTTAGGCGACTGCCGCTCTTCCTTCGGCCCTGTGGACCCGATGCTGAAGTGGAAGGAGATGTTTGTCTGCGTTTGTGCCTGAGACATCTTTCGCGGACTTTTCTGCGAATCCTTTGGAAAAAGGATAGAATTTATTGTCGTATATTTGGTATTGATTTGAATTGGGTGGTTCAGCGAAGTTTCACTTACTCCATCCTTCTTCGGCGTGTCCGGCGGACTAGCTATACTACCCTCGGATCTTATTTGTAAAGAACTACAGCTCGGGCTCGGAGACAGGTCGCGAGTGTTGGCAGTTGTGCTCACAGCACTGGGAGATTGCGAAGGATCCCTCGTTATACTACTGACCAAGGCACTTGTGTCGCTTTGCGTCGAACCCCGTCGCTGGGACGTGGCCGTGCTGTCCATCATGCCACCAGAAACTTGAAAAAGAGAGGGGATTCAGACAAATTAATTACATGGCCTTGTAGAAACCTAAATCTAATCTCTTTCTCTGCTTCCTAGAGCAAGGGTATTGTCATCTCACGTTGATTTCAAAGGCAATGGACATCGACAGATGAAGTGTACTATCCTTGGCTAAAAGAATTCGATGGAAACTCTGTTGCGATAATTATTCAAATATTGGACATAGAAAATTGTGTTTGACAAATTGATTCAAATTTTTCATTTCTGTATAAAGACAAATGATCATTTACGGGATAAAAAGTTAAGAAATTAGGCTTTCAAGGTATAATTCAGAATGGTTTTTTAATATACCACTATTTCATCGATAACATAAATGTTTCTGCCAGGGATAATAATAGTTCATCCCGTGTAGCGTTCTTTCGCAAACTTCATCGACTATGGATATTTATACAGAAGTTCGATGGTATCGATTAAAAATCAGTTTACTCTATTATGTACTTTAACACTTTATCTCCTAAGAAAGATTTAACAGCCTTTTCAAAATTGCTGATTAATAATTGAGGACTTTTTAACACGTTGGTTATCAAATCTCCTAAAAATGCCACCAGTTCAAAGGAATTGAACTAAATTTTATTCGTATATTTAGATTTCCAGTATAGGATCTTGTTTCATAAAAGAAATAAATGTAATAGAGTCATCAGGAAAGTACAGTAGAAGTATAGTGGAAGTAAATAGGTTTCCGGTAGATAAAGCGTTAAGAGATATAAAATAGAATGTAATAAATGTTTTATATTTGATAGGAATGTATAAGATCCATAGTCTTCCATATTAAATTCGTGCAGTATTTTGCGTATCGTGAACGAACGTAACAGTGATGACTGAATGAGATTGTGAGAGCTTGATGATTGACCATGAGACGAGACACTGATGTGTTAAATCGTGATTAAATACGTGATCGATGCAGCAGTAATTATGTTAGTGTCGAGTCAGAGAGTACAAATGTATGTTGTTATTCTTACCTAGTGGGGAGAGGCCGACACTTCGGGGGGAGCCGCAGAGCACAGGGCTGCTACTGACACTATCTCCCCCTGCTATCAAACTTCTCCCACCTGACAATTTTCGATCAATTGTAGAATTTATACGTGACGTGTTATCGTTTAAAAATACTCTAAATTTACTCTGTGTAAGTATATCTATATATAATATTACATTTATAAACTCGTATGCACTATTTGAATCTCTAATTGGAGAAGGGATGCTGCCGGCATCTGTGTCTGTGATGTGTGTTGTGCGTGCACAAAACGAAATATCATGTATATCTCCAAGTACTGTTTGTATCTGCATGCAGTTTCGGGTCTCCGATAAATAAATAAACACTACGGTGCGGTTGCATTCTTGAAGGAAAACGTAATCGGTGTGGTGTGAAGTAATAAACTCCGAACAACACAAAACGCTATAACACTATTCTCGACTGTACAAAACTGAGGATGATTAGGAAAGGGGCGAAGTACCTGGTGCATGAGCAGCAGGAGGGAAGAGGCAATTACCAGAACCAACTGGCTGCCGACTGGACCCAGCTAAGAGCAACATTACTATATTGTTATAACTAATCCCACAAGGGGTCTGGTTTTAATATATTTATACAACCTACGATATCATTCGTTTCTAGAAATAGAGAACATCGGAGAGAAGAGACAAAAAAAATTGGCTTAAGGTAAAAAGACGCAAAATGGTGAGTTATACTAAAAGATAATTCATTCCACGGAGCAAGGGAACGTGGAACAGTATACGGTCTTATAAGTGTCAGTAACGGGTCTCTCAGCTTCTGAAATGATTCCCTCTCCTCAGACCAGTTACGGTGCCGAAAGTGTGAAGTAAGACACACACATGAATGTATGAGGTTAAACGATGAGACCATAGAAGGAGAGAAAATAGAAAGAATCGCGCACGTAGCTCCCGTTTCGTTTCGTTACATTTAATTTAATTTATAATGATTGTTTGCGAATTGCGTATACGTACCGGGTATTTGTACCGGGCTAGAGGACGGGCTGTGAAATCTTGGTGACCCACCTTGGGGATTCTTCGGCGAGGAGCTTCTCGACAATCTTCTCGGTGTCTCGGGTGGCGTGGGACCGTTGCCATTCGCTCGGCTCTCGCCGATCGCTTTCACTAGCTCCTTCACGGACACGCCGACGAACTCGGAAAAATCCCTGCAAATGCCAAAACTATATGACGAAACTAATCTAACTGCACGCATCCCGACGGTTCATTCTTTTTATCCACCTGCCGGGCGAGCTCCTCTTCTCCCCGTGACACTTGTCGTCGCCTCTCAGCCACTTTTGAAGAACGCTGAACTTCCCGCCTCCACCACCGCCTCCGCCTCCGCCGCCCTCCCTTTCTCTCTCTTTCACCACCCTCTCTTTGGAATGCGGCTTGGAGAATTTCGGCGAGACGTCCGTCTTCTCCAATGTCGGCTTGTCGCTTCCTGAAATATAATGCGAGTCGACGGTCAGTCGTGACGGTATGACATGCGTGCGAGTAGAACTCGATTTCATCGAATTGTACCTGGTGAACCATGTTGATTGTATGAACCAAAAATAAAGAGATTCGTGTTGCTACCTTCGCCAGACTCCGCTGTGCTCGGCGTGTAATTCTGCTGGGTGAAATTGAAGCCCTCGTGACTCACGGAAGGCACGGAGAAATCGAAACCTTTATGACTAGGTGAAACGGACGGATCGGCTATGATCGGTTTCTTTTCCGCCGCATCGTTCTCGAGTTCGAGCTCGATTTTCATGAAGGTCACGTATCCCAGTTTGGTAACTGCGAGGGCCCAAGCCTCGCCGTCCGCGATTCGACCTCTGTCGAAGCAGTACTTGGACATCGAATCGTCGTCGAGGCGGACCCAAGTACCTTCGCTGTTCACGAACTGAGAAACAAGCAGGTAAAGTTGAACAGGGTCATTTCAGTTCCATTTCCCAACCCTTGTACGTTCATTTGTTTCGCGCTTTAGAGACTGTTCTTTAGAGACTTTAGAGACTTTCTCTTCGGTTTAATAACTTCTTTGTTTTTAATTATTTCCTTTAGAAACTTTGTTACTTGTCCACACATTTGTGACACTTTTCTGGTTAAAATGAATCCAAACACGATACACGTCGGAGCACATTTACTTGTTTAAATCACGTTTCAATAGAGCCTCAACTATCCGAACTGGTGGTAATCCGCACGTAAACAGTTCAATGTAAACCGATCTATGTATAACACAAATTATCATGCACACAGGTTACTATGTATATACTAACATATAGACTGAACGTAATTTTGTAGCTAGGCGACTGCTCTATTATCCGAACATTCGCGTTCCATTGACTAGTTCTACTATGTCGTTGATTAAACAAGTAAATATGATTCAAATTGTGTCACGCTTGGTATCATTTTAATCAGAAAAATGTCACGGATATGTTCGCAAAATTCGCATTGAAAAATCATTAGAAACAAAAGAGTTTTATTATCGTTTTAACCGGTGAAGTTAACGATGTTTGATTAAGAAGGAGACACCGAAGAATATAATTAGAAATGAGACTAAAAATAGTAGATTTTAAAGCTACAGGAAGCTATAGAGGATTAACACAAGAAAGTCTTGAATTGGTGTGGAGAACAGAATCTTTTACGTTTCGAAGGTCGTACGAGGGTTGAAACAAATGATACCAAGACCCACATATTCCTGAATGGTCACGGTATTGCCAGGCGCCAATATTCCCACTGGTGCTGCCTTTAAATTTGGTCTGCTTCTAATATTGTGGCCGGAAGCGCCGCATCTTACGACCACCATGGTCCTAGCCGCGTCGGAGGTCACCGTTTTCCTTTTGCTGAAACGTGAAATTGTGTTTCGATCGACACAGAAGGTTAACACCGAAGGGGTTTCAGTCTTTTTTGCGTACTCATCGACCACTTCTGGCCTCTTGCGCGAAATAGTCTCCTTGATGACTTGATCTAAAATCGATTTCGGTTCTTCAACTGGAAGAAGCAGGGTCTTTCCCAAGTGTTGATTGTACTGTAGACACCAGGCTTCCAGATGACTGCTGTTGCAGTATTGCTTTATCGTGTCCGCGTTCAATCTCAACCAGACGCCATCGTCGTTATGAATCTATAAAAATGGAACGGTTAGGAAACAGTTTATTTTCCATTAATCCATGAATGATTCAAGAGTTGGGAGAATCACCTCGTCTATGAAAGCTATAGTATCGTTGACTGAAATGAAGCCGATTTGCTCGCTTTGTAATGAGGGATGGGCTCTGATCCTGAGACCTGCACTGTTCTTAGCTACAAATTTTCTCAGTCTGCTTGGCTGATGCTGTGGTTTCTTTACGACATTTTGAGTTGGCGGTTGCATCCTTTGCGGTGGTTCCTTTACCTCCACTTTGTAGCACTGGAAAATGCACCATATAATGCCCATTGATTGCTAATTCCATATATTCTTAATTCTTATAGTGGCAAACCAATAGTGAATGTATTTTTGAAATTTCAGTTATGAAGTGATGTATTGTAATATTACACTTCAAAAAAACTTTACAAAAAAATGAAAACATGGTACATGAAATGTGATGAATTAATAAAACATGGAAATGGTTAAGGTTCTCAATTTCGTTGAAATATTCGATTATGAACCACAATCTGTTAAACGAAACTATGAAGTGAAAATGAGTAAATGCCTGAGAATCTTTTGGTCTGTTAATCCGAAGATGGGACGAGTGTTGAAAGAACTTCGCAGCGAATTTCTTGGAATATGGCGAGGGTCGAGTACTCACGTCTTCCATGTTGTATCCGTCCACTATGATCATTAGGGAGTACCATCCGACAGATGATGGTGTCCAGGTAGCACTGTAGCTTCCATCACCATTAGGTCTGACCAACATGCTCTCACTCGACCTTTTTATGGCCGGCGACATGTACCGTAGCTCCTCGAAGGAATAGTTCTGATAAGCCTTCATAATGGTGATCGCGTAGAAGCAAGTCTTGTTGTTAACCGTGACCTCGTACGGTACGTCCAGCGAAGGCTGAGGATGACCACCGAACGTCATCGGATCCGGCTGAGAGATTCGTCGAATTTTTTTCCCTTGCTCGGAGTTTGTTAACGCTTTCTTGTCTATTGGTACTGCCTTTACCTCCACCTGCAAAAGATTTCTCCATTCGAACAACTATCGGTCTCACACTCTTCACACTTTACTTACTATACTATTGGGTGGTAAGGAAGTAATTTCAGTATTTTAAAGTGAAATATAACCGAATTTCTTTATTCAAACCATAAACTTTAATCAATAAAATATATTCTTTTTTTTGTAAAAGATCATCGAACAAAAGGGAAAATCTTGTTCATTAAAGTTCATTGCTTGAATAAAAAAATTGGATTCTCTTTCACATTAAAATTGCTTGTTTTACCTACTTTATACTTCATTATTACTAGACTGCGGATCTTTATTCTTTTATGGCTCTTGAAAATGTTCAAAAAATGGTAGAATATAAAATTTGTCAGAGTTTAGTACGGTTCTTGTTTATTACAAATCTACAAAGGCTACGGTCACTGAAAAAAAGATTTCATTTAATTCCACTTTCTTAAAATTTGTCTATAAAAATTGAAAATTGCATGAACATCCGCAGCCTGATTGATAAATTGAACTATCGATAGTCTCAAGTGAATTGTGGATTTGTTACATCCTTTGGTAAAGTCACTTTCAAACAGTAACATCAGACGTGTTATGTGTTGTGCATACTTGATGCAGACAACAATGGACAGTACCACGCCGTTCGAGCGTGACATGTCAAAAATGTCTCAAGAAGTTATCTAACGACTTGATACATTCAAAAGAAAAGAGAAATATTTAAGAAGAACACCAAAAGGACATAATTTATAGAACATCCAACATAGGAAGAAATGATTCTACAATTCGTACCTTCAAGTTGGGCACCTGGACAATGTCGCCATATTGGTCCTTCGTGTAAATGGTTACGATGGCCGGCCACCCGCATTTCATCTCGTCCTTCGAGTACAGGACCTCGCATTTCGCGGGATCCACGAAACTGTCCGGTTGCAGCCATCTTGCGAGACGTCCTCCACTCGTGCCAGCTGTGCACGAGACGAAATCCCGAAGGAAGAGTCGTTCGTTCGAGTGACTACTGTGAACAGCAAAGAAAAACCTCTCATTAAATCGATGAACGAACACGAAAAATTTTAGTATCAAGTCACTGAACTGGTCGAATTCATAAACGTGCGACGAAGCTAAAAATTGAGTTGTTCGTTCATGCGACTCTGATTACATCGACCAATCTATTAAACGCTAAACATTTTAATATCACAGTTGCTAAGTTCGTCATGAACGGACGGCGACGCAGCTAAAAATTGATCATGAGCGTTAGCAAGGGTCAAAAAATAGATCCAAACGAGGATCGTCGCAGGTTGTCGACTCGTTAGAACGAGTTTCCGAGTTACAATGCCCCTAATTGGTGATCCGTTCCGCGGGTCTCGTCTGGATAGATCACGAGCAGAGGACGATGCTCCTCTGCCAGCCAGACAATCGTTGCTTCCCCTAGCGAGTCATCGTTCGGAGTCATCCCTAATAAGGCGCAATCACATTGCAATTCTGTTCTCCGTCGCGATGGGTTCGCTACCTATACTCTGCCATCACGCCTCGACCGATTTCGCTTGCGACACGAACAGCTGGAACGACTTCTTCGAACCATTTAAACCTCCTACTTCCAAAGAGCCGCGTTGCCAAACCAGTATCCAGTGAACATCGATACATAATTAATTAAAACCGTGACACCCGAGAGAAACTAAATCTGCCCGGACCGATAACTCTGTCAATTATTTACATACAGCTTCGTAACCTGATAAGCCACCCGTTTTCACGATGAGACAGATTGTGGAAAACTATTTTCACTTCGGAGATTGCTGACTTGCAAGATGTTTATCAAAACACTAAAGCATTGGACCAATTGAACGGAGCTTGAGGCTCTCACGGGCACATAACGGAAATAGTCTGGAGTCAATGAGAATACTCGTGACACAAAGCGGAGTCACGTTTGTCTTATTTATGGCAGCTTCATGTTGCAAATCTGGGGTGTCAAGGCGGACCATTTTTGTTTAAATTGTTTCGATCCTTGTTTATAATTGTTTCTAGACTGTTGTCGTCAAAATTATCGGATCTTCTGACATTAGAAACTTAATCTTTTCTTTACATACTCGTAAAAATTGTGAATATTTGCATACATGATTTCCTAAAAATTACGAGACCTTTCATTAAAAATCTAGTGTTGATGTACGAGCAATCAAAATGGAATAATCTGACAATGAGGTGCTACTAATGGTCTAGTGTCTTTGGTGAATAATTATAGCAGTTTTTATGACAACAGTGTATAAAAGTTCGTAAATATAGATGGAATACACACAAATACATCAGTCAAATTTCACGACAACGTGTTATTTAATTCAGTACACATATATATGTTTAGACTTTTTATGTAATTTTACATTATTTAATCCTTTCAACTCAATTTCTTCTCGGTTCTCCTCAAACTCGGTTCCTACTTACAAGATTTAATATTTTTGTTACATAAAATTTGTATGACCAAAACATTTAAGAATCTTTTTAATAACAAATAAACATATTCGCTGATAGGTACCTGAGAAAATACCAAATATGTACAAACAGTTAATAATTGGCGCACGCTTTAGCTCGATAGAGCGACTTACGTAAAATAGAGGTATCAAAGCAAAAACGACATAGTTCAGGGGATCTAGAGCTGAAAGGGTTCTGAAAGGCGATATCAAAAACACGACTAAATAATCATTTAAGTGTCTTGTATAAGAGGGTATGAAAATATTGCTGGTATAAGCTACCAAATTTTGTTTTATAAAATCTGTATGAACAAACTTGCATACCAGATCCTTTGATTATGTCTATAAAGAACCAGTAAATTTTTTCGTTGGTAGGTGGGCTGAGAAGATTTTCCAAACTTAATATTTAGCACAGGCGTTGCCTCGCTAGATCGGCCAACGTAGAATAGAAGCATCAAAGTAAGAGCGACATAATTCAGATGATCTAAAAGTAGAAGGTGTTCGGAAAGGCGATATCACGGTAGTTTTATCCGTCGTGGGCGTCGATACCAATTCTTTAAGACGGTGGCCAAAGACTATCCTAGATGAGGGTGTCGTCTTACCGATCGACCCGGTAATAAGAGCCGGAAGAAGATCGATGGACGGAATGTGAAACGCGATCGAATGCCGGAGGACGAGCGACAAGGATTGCGTCGAGGATCGAGGTGTACGTCGCGTCGCAGAAATTGGGAATGGCAGCTTTAAGGTCAGGCTCGATGTGACGTATGGTCAGCACGTGGTCATTTCGGAAATGGCCACTTCAGCCCTGGCGTCAGGTGTTTCCGGATTCGGGAGGAGCGTTATGAATGAATGGACGTTTCGCATGTGTGACGCAGACAGGCCGAGAGACGCCGCCGGGCCAGGAGTTGCACGGACACGCGCAATTTCTCATGGGAAATTAAATGGCCAGGCTTCTGCTCATAAAGCGAAGAGCTACGTCGCTGTCTACCATGAAAAGCGACGTGGCTATGAAGAGACGCTTTCGCGGACCGAGTCGTCCCATTTTTACGGTGCCCTGTGTGCCGCGCTAGCTTTTCAGTTTTCTACGAACCGGTCATAAAGGAAGCTATTTTGCCTTCCAGCGGCCATGCTGCGCACCCCTTTTCGCGTAATTTTTGGAGAGACATTAATACAAACGCACCGCGCACCTGGCGGATTCAGGACCGTTGCGTTGGTTAGCCGAGCCTTGACAATTCGGACAAAGAATTTGTTACGTACGTGTAGACTTATGCTGAATTATGTATTGGAGTTGTAAAGATAAAGTTTTTTTTTAAATAAAACGTAGTGCTTTTAGGAGGTATGAGTGCTACGAATGTTCCCGTTGCTTGGGGAAATATGTAAATTTGAAAATACGACCTGTGCTAAAATACTTTTTATCGGGAATTTCAGAGACTTCTGAATGCTCGACATTTGAGTGGTTATAAAGAGAGTAATAATTAAAACATGGTACAATTAATTACATCCGATCTCTTGAATTGCACTTATTGAAAGATTGAATTTGTATCGAGTACATTAAAGTGTACGAGTTCATATTATATGTGCTCTACTAAAATTCTTATCGGAACATCTTTATAATTTACATAAATGTAAAATAAATCTGGAACCAGTCATTTACTCTTTAACCCTTTTCATCAAAAATTTACCCTTCAAATTCTAGAATTCAGACATTTCTTCTAAACTAGAACATATTCTTGAATTTTTAACGTTTAGCAATTAATTAACCACAAAGTTATTCGTGATGTAGGAATTAGTTAGGATTATAATACAATAATTCTTAAAGGTACCTCAGAGGGGACAGTGAAGTGCAAAGATTAATTGGTTAAAAATTTATAGAAATTATTCTTTAACAGAAATTCACGAAGTGTCGAAAATTCGTTCGCTTTCTAGAACAGAAATAACGCAATGCAAATATTTGTGCAACACAAAAGATTTATTAGATTACGTTACTGACAGTGAATTGTTGAATTCATGATCAAAGTTGCTATTACTGTTGGTACAGTTGGAAAAATTTTTTTGTGTAATGAAAGATTTGCACAATTCTAACTATTGGAGGATCTATTAAAAAATAATGACCCCGGTAACGTTCATCACCTTCCCCAAAAGTCTCTACAAACTTGAAACGCATGTATGTCAATACCATCGACAACAATGATTGCACATCATCCGTGTGACGACGATTCCGATGAAAACATCACGCGACCGTAACCGCAGAGGACATCGCGAACACTATAGAAACGGAAAAAATTGCAAATAAAACGCACAAACCGATATCAATTGCAGTCGGCCAAGCACGGGTGCCCTCGAATGACCGTGTAACCTGCTCCTACAAACCGCACACGAGCCACTGCATATTACGTAAACCTCGGTCACGACGATCCGTGTTTCGCGATGGTCAGAGTCGTTTCGCGGGTAACTTGGTCAAGGTCAGTCCTCGTAGGGCACAAAGTGCGGCGACCCTGTCGACCTGCTCGAAAACCGGTGCGCCGGCAGCGGCAGAGGAGCGGTTCCCTCTGGCTTGTCCCGGTCATGGTGAACCCTGCCGAACCGGTGCCCGAGAGTTCTCGCCCCTCCGTGCAGTCGTGGCAGGCTGGCTTTTATCTTCGAAAAGACACGAAGAGGGAGAGCACGCGGGAGCGTATAGTAGTCAGGCGAAGGAACACAGTTCTTGGTGGGGAGTAGACACCGATCGTGCATGCCACCGACCACAGTTTCAAAGCAACCTCCGCGATGATCGCGTCAGCTGGCCTCTAGTCGCCCCACCTATACGGAAACGAGACGTCCGCGCGCGTGTTTCGACTCGCTCGCGCGACTATCCTAAGCGAGCAGCAGCAAGTCCTCTTCCAATCATCGCCAGGCAGAGAGTCCTCCTCTTCGCGAGCTCTCCGCCGAGAGGAATCCGGTTCCCCAAGATCGAGGGTAACGATCGATCAGCCTGGAAAACTCTGAGAGAGCACAGTAACTCCCTTTGTTCGATCCTCATCGCTGCCCGATGAAGGCGGCTCCTTGTAGGATCGATTCGAGGCAAGATCGGCGCGGCCAGATGTGAAAGTTCGAAAGTAGCCGGAGGATCGACGAGGATCCATATCGATGGAAGTGTGCACGGTGTGTCGTAAATGATGTGAGGTAAGATCTACGACGCGAGGAAATCGAAGCGGATCGATCGCGGCCGACAAAGAACGCGGCCCTTTGTTCCGGGTGATCTCGCTCGATCCCACGATGAGCGGCAGAAGGAGAGTGTTCAGTGCCCTGAACGGGCTCAAGTGTGATCGTGCGGTCGTATGCTCGGTGTTCATGTGGTGTATAGTAGTTCTGGCTGGTAACGTCGAGAGTGCACCGCCCGGGATATGCGCGATGGACGGGTGCAACTGCACCGTCAAGGCACACCGTTGGATTAACGTCAAGTGTGTCTTCTCCAATGATCAGGTGAATGAAACGCTATGTACTTCGTCACTAACCTACCGCAAGTCGTCGCGGTTGCTACGTCGGCGATCACGTTTCGGTTCGCGAACGATCGATCGATCGATTTACTGTGTTTTGCCGATCATCGCCGAATGATATTCGCGACCGCCATGATTACAGCCTCGGCTGGTAACCTGCGACGCAAATGTACGGACGATGACTAACTCCCTAGGTTTCCAACTTCGCTCGTTTGGGATTATGACTTTCGGTATCTGCGGTGAAACGGACCCTGCGATCTAAAAATGGAAGGTCCTCTCGACTGCGCGAGCTCCGGTCTCGCACCACTAAACCCTGGAGACAAAGATCTTACTCCAGATTTTGGGCATTTCAGAACTTTGTAGTTTCGTCAAGTTTGTCTATCAAATATCAAACGTAATTTTACGGTTCACTGAATACACGTGGTATTATTGTATTCTAATAATGATGTGGATCAGCATCAATAACTCTAGTATAGGAGATTGCAGTCATCGAACACAGAGTTATCTATAATTTAGACATAGGAAACAGTTTCTCCCTATGAATTAACTAAGTCTAGCGTTGAAATATTAAATTTCATAATTCACTGATACAAGTAGCATTTGAATAACATAACTGTTGCGGTATCATCATCTTTCAGAAATGACAACGTAATGGGCATCGCTAACAGTACGATAGGAGACTGTTACAATCTAACACTTGTTCATGATTATGCTGTAAGAGACAATTTTTCTCTTTGATCTAATCAAGACTAGCATAGAAATATGAAATTTCATAATTCACTGATACACATGGCATTATCATGTTCGAAAATAGACATCGTTGATCAGCGTCGAGAACAGTTAAACAGCAGTGTGTTATCACCAAACACAGACTTGTTCAAAGTTGCAGGAAGCAATCTTTCTCCACGAGATAAACACTTGTTGCGAGGTATTGTTATAAAAAAAATGGTTTCCTTTGTAAGCAGATGCGCTTATTTTATCGACATCTCGAAATTACCCGAAATTGTGAACGGTCGGCGTTGAAGGTGAACGCTCGCGAGTTCTGCGAGCTCTGGAACGGTGAAAGTTTCCGGAGCACATGGACCCCTGGAGATCGTGTTCCAGTTGGAATTAGCATATAAATCATTGGTCCGTGAACATGTCGGGAATCACACAGCAGGGTGCGCATGGTAGACTTCGGCCTTGAACACTGTACACCCGACTTCTATGAGGCACGTTTCGGAGCATTATACATATCCGGAGTTCCACTTGCTGTTGTCTCGTTGTCAGCTGCGCTCCACTGGACGCAATTCAACCGATGCACCATACGCCCCGGCTAGGAGACCATGTTGCAAAGGGGAGCAACCGGCTGGGGCTCCTTCCTTCGGGAACTTCCGCGAGAAACTTAAAATCGTGCCAGACGCGCCCGCTGTTAACAGAACGGTTCACACGTCCCTCGGATTTTCATCTTCACACGTTTCGTTTGAGCTAATCGGTCATAGTACACTGCGGCTTTTATACATTTATGACAAAAATGGAGAGGTGTAATTTAAAATAGTGAAAATATTAGAAGAATTTGAAAATACTATTATATTATTTGCGATCTATTGAATATATTAATTCACTCCTGTTTATTGCAATTTAAGTAGAATATTTTTGTTTTTGCATAAAGATCCACAGTCTAGTTATTAGTCTAGATATTTATACAAATTAAAAATGATTTGCATCATTTGCAGAGACAGTAGCCGCACAGAAGATGCTCTCTCTCATTAATAATCTTAATAAGTTGAAAGTAGTATATCTAAGTCCTTAAATTCTTTTAGTCGTATTAATTTACTTTATTGCAAGTTGCCACTGTCATCGATGGTAATGGAAATTTGTTGCTTTAGTCCTATGGATATTACAATCATAATTTAAACCTAATTTTCTTGAAGTCTTGCAGGAAACAGGAGAATAGGACACACAAACAATATAACAAATAAATCATCCTAAAGTAAACATTAGATTAACGAACGCCAGAAAATATTCACTCCACTTGATTCATCAAAGCTCAGAGTCTGTCAATATTCGTACACGTGTGCACTGTCATATTAGAAGCTAGGGCAAACACCTTATACCTCGTCCGGGTTGGACACACTGTCGAAAAAATGTCTGAACCTGCCCCGGTATCAGCTTACCGTGTCTCCCCTATTGTTCAGTCTGTGTAGTGTAACGAGCCTAACCCAGCCCCGAGTATCCTTTCGACTATTAGAGCGACGAGTTTGCCGCTCCGCTGGTGAATAGTGGCGTAGAAACGAGTCGTTCGCTAAATTCGACGATAAACTCCAGCGTCTAAATATAGCCGAGAAAATATATTTCGAGCGTATTGGTGCAGTTAGAGCGACGGAGGAGAGTTCGTATGTTAATTGTACGTAACGCGTCGCCGAATTGACGGTGGTCTCGATTTCTGAGGTCAGCCGTCCGGGTTAAATATCGATGCTACGCTTCTCGACTACGAACTGGGCCCCTGCTTATTGGCTATCTTTATGCCGATCTTAGAGCCGCGTGAAAACGCAAGGATAACCAGTCCGCCGCCGTTCACGTTTTACGAAATAACTGCGTTAATTATCAATCTCACAGGAGTCGTTAACCCCTCTCTGGAAAGTTTCGCAACATTATCGCGACGGGTTTGCTAATAACCATTATTTATAAGCGAACGGGAAACCGATCCCATTTAAATTGAGACAGCCGAGTTCTGCAGAAGGAACCCGTTTGGAAAGTGATAATTAGAAAGGTCAGATTACCGCGTTGAATAATGTCGACGAGCAATGGTCCCGTGACACTGTTATCGACCAATATTTTACTGCTTCTTTGTCAAGTACGTGTTCCCCGTAAGTCGGCGGCACTGCCGACCATGTTTCGCATTATTGAAAGCAATTTCTGCCGGTCTGACGAACGCCTGTCGCGACGAGCGTAGGCGTGACACGCATTGCAATGTATACCGGGTGTCTCTAATCATCGGCGAACATGGGAACGATTAGCAAGGGAACTTTTTAAGCCGCTAAGGCGACGCTCTGTTGCTTCTTTCTCGCGGTTCATTGACACCGGTTGGCCCGACACCGGGCCTCTCGCTCGGCGAAATATACTTCCTAATCGAATCAGATCCACCAACCAACGTCACTTATCATTCCACCGTCGTTAATTCCATTTACAGACCGTGCTGGCGCGCGGTTGTTTGCGTTAAATGCCTGGCAAGCTTCCTTCAACCGTGGGCTTTGCCCTGGCTGCATGCGGATCCGCGTTCAATGGAATACCGATGCGATTACCAGTCGCGATTACGTAGCAATCTGATCGATCCGCATTTTTTCCTGGCCGCAATTTGCTTTTCGAGCCGAAGAAATTGCTCGGTGATGAGGATCTCGACTGAAATTGCTGCTATCAACGTTAAATACGTTTAGCGTTTTGAATATTGAACTTTTCGTTAACCCGCATTAGTGGACTGCTGATTTTATGTATTAATGGAAAAAATTATCGGTGTAGTTTAAGACCCTCATTAACCCTTCGTTAACCCTCGCGAGTAGAATGGAAGAAATGAGTAGTGCAATTTGAAACAGTGAGGGGATTATAAGAATTTAGGGACGCAGTTTACCAATGAGGTGTATTGACGGTCGATATATTGTTGTTAATTCAAAACAATTATTATTTTGCAAACAGATCTACACATGGGTTCCTCAGAAATAAAAGATTCTTGAATATTTCATCGACTTTACCTGCACGCTTTAAATTAATAAATCCTGGTTCATTTATTACGTCAGAATTTATAGAAATAAATTTTAGGTATACCAAAGAAATTTTGTTCCTCCAGCTACCTTCAGTAATAAAATTTACCGTCGATCTTTTACTCCGTCCAAGAATACCGTAGACTTTTCTTCCAGTTTAGTGTACCATTAATTTGTAA
Source organism: Lasioglossum vierecki (assembly GCA_028455595.1). Classification (NCBI taxonomy): domain Eukaryota; kingdom Metazoa; phylum Arthropoda; class Insecta; order Hymenoptera; family Halictidae; genus Lasioglossum; species Lasioglossum vierecki. The sequence goes on from CM052341.1 coordinate 15,020,007, forward strand.
CAAATAAAACGAAATAACTATCCCAAGCGGATAAGCAGGATGAATTACGCGAAAGCCAGGTTAACACGTGGTAGGTACGGAAGTTCGACTCTTCTGTGCACAAGACTGTTTTGTCTTAGCTAAATGGATTATCTGAACTCATCAGCGGCGAGAATAGAAGCAGATCGAATCTGCTAGCGGGGATGATCAGGGAACAATGCCAGCTCTCAGACACGGAGAAATATCGTGGAAGCGATGACAATGCGTCGTTCTCCTCTCGGTGATTTCCAGTACGGACAACCCCTTCGACCGGAAGTCGCTCGCAGCGGAAGCCGGTTAGATTTAGGCGAACGCAACAGAGACGATTTCGTGGGACCTATCGCGGCGATCTACACGGGCTCGGCCTTCGCCTGGTGCTCCTATGAATGCGTAAACATGCTGAGTCGTGCACGAAATTCTTCGGAACGATGCTTAACCGCTCTAATAGTACTCTGGCACTAGCGTGCATCGTTGGGAAAGTGTTTCGCCACTAATCGGATCTCGCCACGCCCACTGCCTCTTAATTATTATTACTGTGAATTTTATGCATCTATGACGGAAATGAGAAAGTATAATTTAACCCTTTAGTTGGCATCGTTGAGTCCCAATACACAACAGCTATTCATCTAGTTTAATTGCTAAAAGTTAAGTACATAGACGACGAATTCGGGACTCCAGATCAAAATAGACCCGGGAGCCGTCGCCGTCGGAAGAATTTCAATATTTGGCGTAAGGAGTAGTTGCAATTCTTGTTAGAGATACGCAACAATTGTAACAAAGTAATAAGACAGTGAGGATTATATTTTTTCTGGCAGTAGGACAAATATTTGATATTTAATTTCTTCTTCTAAAATTGATAATATTTGCCTAAATAAAATGTGCAACTTACACACGCAAGTTTTGAAAAAATCTACCTGAAATATAGTTTTTAGATAAATATTTGACAAATACATTGTTGTCAGAAACCGTTTCTAACAACTCGTAAATGTCTAGATTGCTGATTTTGAGAATGCTAGGCAATTAGAAAATTTTTTGTACTCTTTGGTTTAAGATGTAGCTGTTACATTCAAATATTAGTTTAGTTTCAAATCCTGAACAGGCATTAAATTGCTATTTAGACAAAAATCAGTAGAAGAAACACAAAACAATGAAAATATCTGACGATTTGAATAATACGATTATGCAACTCGTATTTCTTGCAATTGATTTGGAAAATGTTTATTTTACACAAAGAACCGCAGTCTATTTATCATCATTCCAGCTGAGGGTTAAAACAGGAAGTTTTAAAATTATGGTATTTTGTAGTATATAACATTTACAATTCGTTACAGACGCAAAAATCTCTTGAGAATGATCCTCACCAGGATCAAAACGTCGAGATTTTAATTGCACATGTTGTTATAAATTAAAAAGAATTTTTTCTATTTTGATCGAACCTGTGCGCCGAAATCATACTACATTTATTTATAAAACAGGAAGTGTCTGTCAAAAACCTCCGTACGTCAGAAATTCAATCATAAATCATAATAACTACATCCGTCGCAGATGATCCGAAGATCGCACAGAAACCTTCTTCCCCGTAATCGATTTCCATGCATTAACGGTTTCAATAAAACCAACAGAGGATTACGCTTTGCATACCGAGTCTCCTCGATATTTATTCCGAATGCATAAAAATGTGCAGTCTGCTTGCGTCCCTCGGTGCGCACCGTTGACCCAGAGAGAGCCGAAACTGTGACCGCGACGCTTCAAATTTGCCGCGCTCGGGATTAACGTCCGGCTGTTCCCTGACAAATGGCCGTGGGTATCGGTAATTCAATTGCGAACCGATATCGACGCGATCCGCACAAATGATCCCGTCAATTAATAACGGAGGCAACGCGTGCCCTCGATTAATTCCGCCATTCCGGCGTCGCATCTGTCCGGTCTCGCGATACAATAACGCGATGCAAACGTTATTACGATCGTGCCGAGCAAATAACGTCGACGATCGGAAACGGCCAGTGTGGCCGTGCGAACGATAAAAGCGGAGGCTGGAGACGAACGTTCCCTGGGTGTACTGTGCGAAGATCGGAAGTTGCCGAGCATCCTCAACCCTCATCCATCCCTTCTGTTAAATGTCATATTTCCCATAAAAAGGGAATTATCTTTGCGATTTAAAGACATTTATATCTACTATAGAATGGTTAATGTTCTCAGCACAATGTTTATTACTTCATCCTATACAGCAATTTTGCAAATTACCAAATTAAATACTCGACGTTTCGATCTTCGTTTAGATCATTTTCAAGATTAATTAGAATTGCGTCTGTAAAATATTATGCGATTTTCAAAACACTTGATGAAATTCATTATAACATATGTTATTCAGAAAAATTACCCACTTGCTTTGTGATGAAATTAAATAAATTCTTTACTACTGTGAGGCACATGTTAAACGTATATCGGTTATCGAGACACTGATTTATATCTACTATTGTCAATACCAAAACATGTGATAAAGTCTTTCAATCACGGTGTGTAAATATATTTATCACTTAATTCACAATAAAATAATTAGCAATGCTAACTTGTTTCTTTGTCTCATTTGATGTTTTACCATTGTGTCGATATGAAACACGAGGGACACATTAATGTATTATTATTAAAAATCTGATGCTTGATCCTATCTAGTAGATTTGATGGTTCTCGAAGGTAAATGTACCATTTAAGTTGTATGTATTTAACTCTTCGTTACTCAGATGATAAATGTGTGAAATTAACAAATTGACACTAGCTTCGCGGGATAAAATGACGAGTTCTAAAATTTTTAAAACATAAGACTTAACATAGTCACGAAGTACAATATTTTTTGGACATTTTACATAATTGTTCATGATTATATTGTATATTTGCTGGTTTATTGGTTAATCTGTTGTTAACGTAAAAGATGTTTATTTAAATTAATCATCAGTAACTAATTGCTATTATCGGTTAAAATAGTCCCAGCTCCGACGTCAGAGAGATAATTAGAAACACACGACAAAAGTCACTAATAAAAATGGTTCAATAAAATACGTCATCAATTCTGAATAAGATGAGAACATACTGAGTCCAGTTTCTCGTTGATCCCGGCTCTTGTAAGCAGCTTATTCGTCAGCCATATGGGACACAACGTCGAGTTCTAATTGGCAGTAATTATCGAAAACGGTTCGCTGAAAACGTCTCGATCGTGACCAAGGCTCTCAGGCGTGGATTTCGCGGGAAGTTCGAAAGCTGTCCCCGGGGACAATGGTCCTCGAGAACCAGTCGCACCTCTGCGGGCCTTTTATTGGTGCCGTTGGTCGTCGGATTAATAAATTGACGGTTCGCTGCGTGTCCGACAAGAGGCAGAAGGGTGCGGGGGTGGAGCAGACCGCGGTGGGAATTTCATGCGCACAAAACCGACCACGCGATGCTTGCTGCTGCAAGAGGACACCGCGTCGAACTCTCCTCGACCGCTGGCCCAATCCTTGCCCCGGCTCAATTTATTCACAATAGGCTCTTTCAACGAATTACTGTTCGGTCCACGACGAATCTCTGGGTGTTACCGAGCGGTCGGGCCGCAATCATGCGGGCACTGTGTCGCGTGAGACGGGACGCGAGGGGAAAAATTATGGGTGCCGTTTATCATGTGACCCTCCGCGCAGCACCGTGGTCATCCGACTTCTCGCCCATCCTAGCAGGCCTTGTTTGTTCTCGCTTTTGTGGTTTTTCCACGATTTTTTGGATACCCTTATCAGACAGCAGCGATAACGCGCGACCACTGGATACATTATCGAGGGATTCGTTCGATAGGATTGAGGATTTTTTGAATTCCGTCTGCGGGACCTCTAACCTTTGTAGCTGTCGATTGTTGTGAAACTCGTGGAAAATTCATTAGATTCGAGACTCGGCGGCTTGATCTGATAAAACGATAATGGACAGTTTACATCACTCGAACGGAGGGGGTCAACGCTCGACTGAACTCTTCTTGGATCGGTGAATATGAAAGCAAAAATGTCGTACAGAAGTGGGAGAGAAAGAACGTCGATATACAGTACTTTTTAGAAAGATTTTGTTAGGGTTGTCTGCATAGATCAGCGATTTTCCATTGGAACAGTCTATTGAATTGGTGCCTGGAGCAACGTTGGAGATGTGAGATTTTCCATGAAACCTTGCTTTCCAGTAAAATTTCCACTGTATTTCATCCAACGTTGATCCAGCCAGCAATTCAATAATTAAATTTTCGAGTAGAACGTAGATATTATGCATTTATAAAAAAGATGAAGTGCAATTTAAAACAGTGAAGGAATTATATGATATTGGGTATGTCGGTATATTATTATTAATAAATCAACATCAATAAATTCTGGTTAATTTATGATGCCAGAAATTATAGAAATAAATGTTTAGGATACCAAAGAAACGTTATTTCTCCAATTCTCTTAAGTCTAATAATAAAAATATCGTCGATATTCTACTTTGATCAAGAATACAATAGACTTTTCTATTTACTCATCCAGTTCAGGAGTAAAGAATTTGTGTGGACTCCACAATCTCCGAGACACGCCCAGCACAAAGTCTGCTCAACAGGTAAAAAAATCGTCCCCGGTGAACGCACTTTGCTCTCCCAGAATTGACAAACATTCTTCGCACGATTTCATCGTGATAATTGATAATGTCACAGTTCGACCGGAATCGTGATGGGCACGAGATACGGCGTTTAGGCCGTCTCGATGAGACTCTTCTGCCCGGGCATGCGTCATTGCAATTAAGCCACGGAAATCCTTCGTCGGGGGAGCGGGTATCTAAGCTGACACCGGTTAACGTAGCAGATAACTTCGATAACCCAATAAACGGGCTGGATCGAGATTGCAGCACGCAGCGCATTATCGGTGCCGGGCTGGCCGTACCGGGCCGATCTGCACCGGCTGGATGAATTATTTTAGGCCAGGTCTCGTTGCACAATACGGTGTATAAGCATCTGGCCCGATTGCGGTTTGCCCGCTTTGTCTGGAGAACTCGCTCGGGGGCGTAGATATAGCCGACATCCTGCTTCGTTCATTCCCGACGATAATTCCCAGTAACACCCCGCGAGCACACTCGAGTTATCGCGATTGGTCACACGTGCGAAGTGGCCCGCTTGCTCGCCTCTTCTCTCTTGTTCTCTCCTTCCCTCCCCTGTTTTCTCTCTCTCTCTCACTCTATCTTTGTGTCTCTCTATTTCTCTTTCGCGCTTTGATACTTAGACCGCGTGATTCAATGCGCCCGCTTGTAAAATCGCGGCTGTAGACTACGCGCTACTCAAGCGTCCGCTTAACGACTCGTCGATTGGCCAAGCAGGATCCACACACGCGGTTTCGACACTCGATACGACCTTGCCTAGTTCCTCCTCGCTCGACAAGCTAGTCAGAGATTACTGTGGTTTCTTGATTTGCTACTATCTTCTCGTCCTGTAGTTTAACAAATTTTGCTGCAACTATGATGAATCGTGCTAAGTTTGTCAACCTTATTCTGAGACAATTGCGGTCGTATTGTCACTGAAGAATAAAAATCGTTAAAATTTCATGTGATAATTGAACTTGAGATGATTTTTCTTACTTTCCAACGACTTAATAAGAGATTAACTCTTGTTTTTAAACTATTTATTTCCACATTACGTTCTACACATTCCGTAGAAGCTTGACACAATTTTTTTTTCAGTCACTGCCAACTTTATTCTGACACAGTTGCGGGACAGATCGTATTGTCGTTAATAAAATAAAAATCGTTAAAATTTCATGTGATAATTAAACTTGAAATATAAAGGAGACTTTTCTTTCTTCCTAACGACTTAATAAGAGATTACCTCTTGTTTTCAACGTAATTATTTCCATATCACGTACTACACATTCTGTGGAAGTTTCTCATAATTTTTTTTCAGTAACTGTTACCCACTACTGTAGTCTAACATTTCTCTATAGAGTTGCCTAGTTCCAATTTTTAAGATCATCTTGTGCGATTTAAACGTCATGCTTCTAAAAAATTGTTACAACGGTTTCTTAGCAATTTTCTTCGGGACCTATTAACCAAAAGTACTGTAAAATGTACACATACAATGTAAAATATTTTTTATGTACAAAAGCTATGTAAAAAAATAATAAGACAATTTCAATTCCGATACGGTTAGCAGTCCTAGCTAAGATCGTGAGTTGTCGAGCACCTACATACTGTATGTTATATTATTATAAACAGTCTAGTATATGATAGAAACTGTATTCTTATAAATAGTCTAGCAGATGAGACTCCCTGAAGGGAATAAAACAGAGCTAACATGTTTCTCGTCTCTTCAACTATTCAGTTTGCAAATGCTCAGCAAGTTATAATCTCTGTACAATAACTTTAGCCATTTTAGGGACTACGTTTCAATGGGGAATTGTCATACTTAGACAGACAAGAAGGATCTGGAAATATCCATTCATTATTTGTAACTTACTAGAATTGTGCAGAAGAAGAAATAAACTGTCTGACTCCTGCTTCTTGCAATTAGTACAGATGATTCTTATCGTGCATAATGATCCGCAGTCTAGTTGTAATTTTGTATAATTAAATATGTATAATTACAAATTACTAAATTAGTATAATTACATGTCAAGCCTGCACAGAAGTGTATAATGTTGCAATTTAATCGTCATACGTTCTTCAGGGTGGAAATTCCTCAGGCTAAAAGAATTAATCTCTTTCTGTCTGTGTCGTCGAATATATATTTTTTTAAATTTGACACTGCAAATGAAACATATTTTGTTGATTTAAATTTTAAAGAAACAATGGCTGAAATATTAAACTGAACTCTTTTATGCAACTATTTCTGAGGAGCGTACAAGGTTCAGTATCAGAAATAGACTCGCGATTTTTAAACTGCAGTTTCTTTTGTCTTTGTATTTTTACGTGAATATACATACGCGTAAGTAATAAAAAAACTGAGGTCACATAATTGTGATGCCTCATAGCGTGATATTCGTTGGAGTGACTAACTCCGAGGATACAAAGGCTGAAGTTCGTTTAGCAGGTAGTCATTTTAACTTGGACAACGAGCTAGTCATCCAAAAATACTATGACTAGCATCACCAAAGTTTACCCTTTTTGTTCAACCTTTTTATCACATACTCCTACCACATTGTGCTGCCATTTGACAGTAGTGTTCGTTCTTTATTGTCTTTAAGTCCTAAAAAGTTTAGATGTATTGTCACCAACAAAATAAAAATCGTTAAAATTTCATGAGGAAATTAAATTTCAGAAATAAACGAGAAGATTTCTCTTTCTTTTCAACGACTTAATAAGAGATTAATTTTTGTTTTTAAACTAATTATTTCCACATTACGTATGACTAGCATTTCTTTTTCGAATTGCCTAGTGCCAATTTTTTAGGTTATATTGTGAGATTTAAACGTCATGCTTCTAAAAAAAATTGTTACAACGATTTCTAAGCAATTTTCTTCCCGACAGCTACTAATTTATATCCAAGACGCTGTTACTCGATTGCTTGTCTTGCCCAGTTACTCATCGGCGGCTTGTTAACGACTCCAGAAAAATACAGTCTAATTGCGGGAACTATTTTCCAACCGGTCCAACCAACACATGTCGGGATTTTGTGTTCGTCGTGAGAGGAAATGTCGCAATCTGTACACGTGAATGTTGATTAAGACACTCACAGCCCCACAGTTGAAGCACTCGATGACTTATGCGTCGGCAAAAATAATACTCCAAAGCGAAAGCTTGTGTAAACTTCCGACTAGCTTACCAGATTAAAAATAGCGCATTTAATGGATCCATTTATTGTGCTTACTTCTGTGTTCAAAAAAACAGAGTGGAAAATTAAACTTTGTAATGAGCAACAGCGACTAGCACGAGAGAAGTAATTGTTTTTCTCTGTACCGCGTTCTCGGAAAATTACTCGTTGTTTCATTTCATTACAAACATGTATAACCGTAATGTTCAGAATGTCGCTATCTCTGGTAAAAATGTATTGAAAAAATGCAATTCTCTACGAAATATTTAGGTGCATTACCAGGTAACTTCTAGTTTTTAAATGAACGAAAAATATCAATGTATAAAAGTAGAGCAACGGGGTAATGAATTTTTATGTGATATAAAAATTGTCCGCATTAATTGTAAAATACATAAACTATATAGATGTTTATTATTTTTTTTAATACTTTCAGTGGATTGAAAATATTAGAATATTATTTCTAAGTTCTTCAAATACTTCGATTCTTTCGTGTTTGATCTATTCACGTTTGCCACAAATGCATAATGTCTGTATATTTAATTTCGATTTTACGCAATTCTATCGTGACACTGTCACACTTCGAACACCATCGACAAAGTTTGTAACCATTCCACTTTTCCCTTGCATCTTATTAATGTAATAGACGTTCCATTTGTATTCTGAACGTTCCTCACGTTTAAAACAATGACCTCTGCCGACGCAACATTATTCGCGTACAAAGCAGCATAGCAATTACAGTGCATCATCCCCACACTCATAGTATTATCAAAATTTACAGGCGGTGCTCTCGGAGATCGCGCCTGGAGCTCATACTTTAAACATCTCTCATACCTTAAATACGACTCGTTGGCACGTCCGCAACTTTGATACGTTTGGCGCATGGCGTTACAATGAAAAGGCGAAACTTCGAAAATTAATGAAAATGCAATTTATTCGATTAATGCGCACGTAATAATATCGCGAGAATTTAGTGCAACAGGTTTTCGGAGTCCCCCGCTCGAGATAGTGTTCCGTAATCGACTCACAAGTTCTATTACAACGGGTTTAAATATGACGTGTGCTTCGCACTGACAGCTTTACTGAAAGAATCTTCTTTTCGCGAATCAAATAGTTGTTCATTAAATTCACGTGAAATTAAAAATTTAATATTTTCATTGTAGCACAGTAACAAAGTATATATTCAGGTAGTTCATTGAGTTTTAGGTAGTTCATTAAGGGTAGTTGCATAAAAGTGACTAGATTAATAATTGAACCATTTTTTTCTACACGTTAAACAAACAAATTATGTTTCATATACAATATATGTATAATGTCACATTTTAAAGAAATACATCTCGCAACATAGACATACTGGGATCGATCATTTTACAGTAATGTTTATTTTGATTTGAAAAACACGAATAACCACATATATATTTAATAAATTTTGTTGAAAATCGTGGATCTAACTCGTTATAAAAAAAGTATAACAGTTTTTGCAGTTAACGATGTTTTAAGAGCAAACGTTTTTAGTCTGTTGAGACTGTAAAAGGTTCAAGACAAATTACACTTCCCCCAGTTTTACGATTTCACCATTAAATCGCTCGAGGATGGATCTTTAACAAATAAAGATTAGAAGAATGTAAGGAAAGGAATATTCCCAGAAGAAACTAAACCAACAACGAGTTTCCCTTTCTAGTTCGCGCCGACGCCAACTATGCCAGTCCCCAGGGTTAAGACCAGTTTTTTCCTGTTGCCGCATTTCCGGGGCGGGCGCAGGTTTTCTCGATTTTCCGCGGAAACGGAAATTCGTTTCGGCTCATGTTACAAAGAAGGCGGCGCACTGTGTGGGAGTCTCGCGTTCCGTCGTCTTTGTGATTTACCGACGACGATCTCGGCCAGATATCTTTGCCAGATTATCTTGGACTATTCACACAAATCACCGCGCCTTCGGCAAATGACTTACGTTAACCTTGAAATAATTCAAGTGTGAAGTGTACCGCGGGAGAACGGAAGTCGAGACGATCAATTTGGATGAACGTTCTGTTGATGTCGAGGGCCATACCGCTGACAGAAGGATCCTCGAGCAGCTCTGGCTCGCGAGAGGTGCTCGACGTCTTCGAGTACTTCCACAATCTCTGGCTCTGTTTCAGAACCCGAGACGCTGGGAGAACGTGTTTCACCGAGTGCCTAATATCCTCCACGCATTTGTCATAATTGTCAAATGTCTGCGCAGTTGCGCACCGTTGCAACAGACACTGGATCCGGCGGGAATGATCGCGAGGGTTCGAGTGGCCGCTACGAGAATTGTTATAGTGGGTCGTCTATTTCCTCCCGTCCTATTCCAAACACACTTTTACGGGGTCCAGAAAGATTAAACTAAACTACTGCCGACACGTACCAGTCGTACTTCAGCCCTCCGTAGTACCCTTGCAAACACATACGGATAGACGTCGCTTAGTCACTACAACTTAGATCCCAAACATTTCTGTCACATCCTCTCTCTCTCTCTCTCTCTCCGGGGAACACACTTACTCCATGCTATTTCCTGATGCGGCGCTTCTATATTTATCATACCGTTTCTATACTATGAAAATAATTGTCGTTCCGCAGGAAACATTTATTATACCTCAATTTTTATAACAGAGTTGCATGGAAATTTATTTCTCCTATTACACATTAAAATCTAAAAACTAAAATTTAAAAACTAAATGCATAAACTCAGCAGTCCATTTATTGGACATTTAATTTTTTCAGAGAGAGCGAGAGAGAGAGAGAGAAAGAGAGAAAGTAACTTTTTCCCTTCAATTCGAGTCAATTCTCCTGATCTGATAACTTTGGTTAAATGTAACAAATGTTTCAAAATCCATATAAAATAAGGATCACATTCCGTTTTGTTACATTTACATTGCAGAGATTTTAACAATTGTAGATGACATTAATGCATAAAAGTTTAATCATGAGAATCTATAATATTTTCCTCTATAATTAATTTTATTATAATAATATTACAAAGAAAAATACATTTTGAAAACTGCAGTTACAGACTCATGAATTTTAACACTAGAACTACCAGACCAGTCAAAATGACTGGTGCAAACTGTTTTCGATTAGAAATATTAAACGTATAAATATGTTTCTTTGAGAAATTTCTTTAGTGAACTTTTCTATTATAGTACATATTTAAATATCGCCTGTACGAAATCTAAATAAATAAAATATTGTCATTATTAGAAGGCAATGTATGCCAACTGCGTTTAATGCTCGGTAGTTCTAGTGTTAAAGAAAAAGTTTAATATGCAGTACACTGTACACTATGGTGTGCAATATCATTCCTTAATATCCTGAAAATGCGTGAAAGTAAAACTACCACCACCGTCATGAACAAAATATGCTTAAACTTCAATCCAAAATATAATTGAATTTGTAGTTTAATTCAATTTAAAAATTCAATACTATATTAAAATATTAATGGACCGAGTCATTGTGAAGGAAACTGCTTCAAGGAACAGAGTTCCTGTCCATGAATGATTAATAATATATTTAGCAGCTTAAATGCAATTTCGTTCGATAGAGTCGGTGAGCCAGCGAATCGAAACTCGCCTCTAATTCCATTCTATGTTATTAAATATCCAGGGCGATGCTCGACGAACGTGTGGCAACTAATTGCGTCCAATCAGCGGCGATAATTTCGTTATCGTGACCGCGTGAAACGAAGCTACATGTATTTTCGAGCGACCGAGAACTTTGTGAATCTATTTCCAGAGGAACGCATTTCCCGTCTTATCGGTCTCTCACAAAACGACGCACCCGCTCTTTGAGAGCATCGCCTAGCACGTTTATTTTTTCCCCCGAAGCGACTAGTTTCACAGACGCGACGTGTCGACACGCATACCGAAGAACTTGACTCTTAATGGCGAAGATAACGATGCTATCTGCGTGATTCAGAACCGAAGGAACGAACGATCGGAGAAACGAAGCGTTTCAAGGTTGATGCTTCCAGCGAAGGTGCCATTCGTGAATTGTTACGTCGAGACTGGCGTGCCGAGACTGTCTTTTACGAGAGTGAAAAATCACGGAGAAAACGATCTCTGCTGTACAGAAAGTCTGATCTGAAAATATGATTCCTTGAGCAAGTAATTAACCTTTCTTAGAATATGAATAAACATTTCCATCCCTTTTTGTCTTTGACGAAATTATGATAGAATGTAAACATTATTTTATTTTTATCGTAAATCAAACATGAAATGAAAATACGTTGAGTTCTATTAAATCTCACGTTTTGTAATTTTTAAAAATACTTTCATGTTCGCAAGGTTACAAAAAATGATTTTTAGTATAGAATATAGAATATTTTTCAATTTCTCCGTTTTCACTGTTTTGTCGTGAATGCAAGAAATTTCCAGTTTATAATGGCTTCGTGTAATTATAAGGGTAGGGCTAATAACGAAATTACTGGGAGCGATAGGACGATCGCCTTCTATCTCGATCATTTACCGTTAGCAACACAGACGCAAGATCCATCAACATGTAATTATAGTATACGAATATTATTTTTAAATATTACCTCTTCCGGAAAATGTTTAAATTGTAATTAGTGCTCGTATACAAGCACAAGTTTATCAGAAAATCAATGTTATTTCGATATTAAATTATCACTAGACTCTGGAATTTACGGATTCATGGCGAAAATGATGAAAAAGTGGATAAATGTCTATGTAGCTGCTATACCTTAGAATTAACGCCATTATTTACCGGAATCCTCTTAGTAGGAGTCTCAATGGCTCACGCTGTATTAAACAAGAACTTGTAAGTTCTCTTTTAAAAAATTGCAATACATCGCCGAGGTTAGCATGTTAGGTCGTAATAAAAATTACTATTGTTTTTGAATAATTCTTTAAGAAATGCCATAAACCTTCGAAACCTATTAAACAGTGGTCATTAAGTAACGTGTGACCTTAGACAATTTGTATTTTCCATAAAAATATGCAGTCTTGTTGTCACATCAGATTAATAATTTCATAATTAACCAATTTGAGCAGTTGCGTCATTATTATATATGAAAAGCTCCACAACTTATGAAGAACAACATGTTTTGTGTAGATACAAAGAAGAGATGTGTCGATAAACAAAAACAAAAAAAAGGGGGAACAGTAGAAAAGCAAAGATCGCGGGGAAAAAGACTTAAGAAAACGAATGCTAGACAGAAACATAAGGGTGGGAGAATAAGGGCGAAAGGAACGATGAGATAGAAAAAGGAAGGTAGGAAGGGAAGAAATAAAAATAGAGTAGAGGAAATGAAGAAAACAGAAGGGATTTCCAGGAAATTCTATGGCTGAGAAGACTATACGGAGTAGTCAGTGTTCGTGAGTTCGACCTCCTGTAAATCCTTCGTCGAGATACCAAAAGTTTTTACTTTGTCGAGTACGTGAAAGTCGTGTAGGGGTTCGTTACTGTTAGTGTTCAACAAACGTTTATACCTACGTAACACCAGCGTAATTACTCTTTACACGTCTTCTAATCACACATGCTAAACATTCTAGATGGAGCTCCATTCAATTTTCTACAGAATAATCGTGAATTATGATTAGGCTAAGAATTCTTAAATAAAAAGTATTTGCATTAATTGCACAACACAGGAACCAGATAACAGTTCTCTCATTTTTAGTTTTATTAAATTGTAATCGTAATTGTTTTATTAAATCTTCCAACTGTCTTAAATCACACCTATTTCAGTCATAAATGTTTAATAATATTGTAGTTGCAACATAGATGTGTTCGGTTATCTTCAATTTTTCATTTATTTTATCTCATGTCTTTCTTTTTGGTGTTCAGATGGATCTTTGTGTAAAATAAAAATTCTCCAGGTCAATTGTATGAAACAAAAACTAAATAAAAGTGATTTGACTGATTATTTTAATAAGTCGAAATTAATATGTCAACATTATTCAATTCTTGTAATGCCTCTACAGTATTGAATTTGATCAATCAATTTTTCATAAATGCATAAAATCCACAGTCTAGTAATCGATCATGTATGTACATCAATTAGCTCGATCATGAGATTCTTGTGTGAAATATCACATGGTAGAAACCAATCATTTCGAAGATTCAACTGAACGACATCGATTTAGAGGAAAAGAGACATTGGGAAATGAGATTCGAGCAGTCGATGTTCGACAAATTCAAGGTCAAAGCGTATGATCGTACAAATTCTGTGGTTAGGTCATTTTGCCGAAGCGAACAGCTATCATCCATGCGCACCGGTTGCCTGCAAGGTGATCCATCGATCGGACATTGAACTCGGCTCTCGCTACCTGAAGTCTCATGTTCACGGGTCTCTCCTTTCGCGTGTCCGTCGACTCGCTACACGATTCGAAGCACGATAGTAGCCGAGAACGCTGGCCCGATGCTGTTCCGGTTATCGATTATCATCTTGGGACTATGTATCTCCGAAAACACTGTTCGTGCCTCTACGTATCTCTAAGAAATTTCACTCTCTTCCTTGGCACAGTTTGCGGCGGAAGTTTGCCTGGGACCGCGACTGTTGTTTACTTTGCATTATCCGGCCCTTATGTCTTGCTCCGTTCGCGGATTTCTCGCGGCGCCAACGTTGAATGGAACTCCAATATATTACGGGATACGCGTTCTTTACAGTTGTGCGGCTCGCAAACTGCCCGTGAACCGTTTTTCCGCAGCCCGGGGGAGGAGATTCCACAAATTTCACTCGGTGAAACGCGCTCGGTGTTTATCCTGACACCACTATGTTCCTCGATTTCATTTTACATAAATGGTCCCTCTGGAAAAAATGTCTGAGGTGCATAAAAGTTACATTTTCTTTGAAGAAGTTTACACGAGTTTGTGGAGAAAACATACTTTTACATTCAT
>CM052341.1:15034759-15114543 GCA_028455595.1 Lasioglossum vierecki
ATGCATAAAATCCACAGTCTGATAAATTAATTCATATGTTATAATCGAGGTGATCAGTATTTTGGAATTTCGCTCGACGCTTTTCCGTTATTGAAGTGGAAAATAAAATCGTTGATGTTGATTATGAACGTTTCACAGTCCAGACGATATCAAGCCGCGTGAAAAACAGGACGTGCATTACGTGGCGCGAGCCGGAAACGACAGACGAGACGCGCAGAGGAAAAATTCAGTACAGTTAACTCTGTCCTCGAACAAGACATTATTTCCGATGCGTCGGGCCCGGTTAATCGAATCTCGAATAACTCGATTACCGTCGTCTCAGCTCGAATTGCAACTATAAACACCGAGCATCCTCGGTAGCTCGAAAGAGGGTGGATGGTTCGCTGGCTGTTTCTAGGTTTCTTCATTTAGCCTCTGCGCTGGCGGCCAAGTTCGTCGTCGTCTGCTGAAGGAAACAGAGAGGCGTTGCTCTCCAAATACTTTCGGGAGCTTCAATCTTACCCGGTTGAGTCGTCTTCGTTACCTTTGACTTATTGTCGCGACGAAAGCACGACGACAAATGACCTGCGAATCCCGAGCCGGCTCCGAAATCTTATCAAACTACGCCCGAGAACTAAATCCTCTGTGACGCATAAGAAAAATTATGTTTCATTAATTTTATGTACATTTTATATAGACTACGATTAGAGTCAGGATTTTATGCATTATTTTTTTTAACCCTCATCCGTCCCTCATTTCACAAACTGAATCTGTGCCTCGGTGTCAAATGGACACACTGGTGAAAGATATTTTTTTTATCCAAAAACTGATGAGTTAACATTTAAATCTTGGCTTTTTCGGTTATGTCTTTCACATTAAATAAGGGACGGATGATGGTTAAGACAAAGATGGGCTCATGCTATTCAATCATCTCATTCGTCCCTCGTGTCAATTTAACATGCTTTCAAAGTAAAAACTTCTTTAGGCGCACCACGGACATAATTTCTGGGTAGTGAATGAATCTGATCCGTCACGCTCCGAGATGAAACGCTATTCGGGTGAGCGAGAAATAGACAGGTATGCAATCGCCATAGAAGTTTTCACTTCGGTCGAGTGACCTTCTGCGCACAGTATTGTTCTCTTTTGACAATTACCAATATTAACAATCGATGAATGTTCGTAGCAATACAAGCGACAACATTTGTCACAAGAAGGACTCCCGAGTATCAATCTGATACACATAACTTTCGCGTTTCTTCAAAGTCCTTCGACGCCCAGCTAATGGTTTTCTAATTGTTACGCGACACTTATGAATTCATTGTACAACTCTTTACAGCTAGACATGTATAGCATTGAATATCAAAAGTTGTGGTGAACATGAAGAAGAGAAGACGAGGCGTTACGTATTCACCTCGTTCTTCTCTTCGTCGTGAGACATAGCTAACAATAAGAACGATAAGATCGATCTAACCGAAGTCGAACACGTGCGTATGAGAAATGCAAATACGCGAGCAACATATTTTGTAAATATTTATTACGGTATTCTCAATAAAATAATTAGCAAAGCCAATTATGATTTCAATTTATTCAACGTTTCGCCATTGCGTCAATTTGACACACGAGGGACACATTAAATAGCAAATATAGGGGATGAATGAGAGTGTAAGCAGTAGAAAGATTATTAACGTGGCCATTGTTTCTTGCAATCGATGCAGACAATTTTAATTTTCCATAAAAAGGACTGTACCACCCACGATCAAGGTAGCGAAAGTGTTAGATTTCAATCTTACTTGTTGCTGAACCTCTTCGTGATCAGTGAACACAGAAGCAGGCAATCAAAGCGTGTATCAATATCTTTCTCGATATTCTCCTTAAGCGGGAAGATTTCCCAGTAGCAAAGCACGATCATCATCAAAGAATTTTTCCTATGAATTCAATGAAAAAATCAGTCTCGTTAGCGTTCGAACGTACCTATTAATCAACCGGCTATATCGTGTCTCTTCGAAGCGGAGCCGTAGCGGGAATTGTAAGGAGCTGTTCGGCCATCAGCATCCAATACAATTTCCCATTAACTCTGCAATCATTGAGCAGCGGAGATCCTCGGCAAGCTGGTCATGCTTGAGCAGAGAGAAAGAGGGAAAAAAAGGAAGAAGCTCACGTAATTCAGTCGGGTTTAACATTCAGCCGAAACGCGCGGAGCCTTTTGTTTCTCGGAAAACGGCGGAGGCAGGAGTAAAATAAAGGAACGGATTCGTGCCGTCGCCGTACCCCGTGGCTCCGTACATAAAATCAAGCTCGGCCTGGTACAAGCCTGGTGTTTCGCAGGCCTGCGAGCCGCGCGTTATAATCCACGGTGCGCTATTGTCGGTCGTCCGTCAATTTCGATTCAGCCAACGGATCGTCGATAGTTCGTGACCGGTTCCCTTAAAAGCGTAGCACCGTAGCCGGCGCCTTCGCACGGTATTCGCGGCACGCGCCACGAAACTGCTTAATTATTTATCTTCCCGATCGAGTATTTCTTCGACCGTATAATTCGGTGGTCGACGCTGCCTCGGAATACGGCTTCGGGGGTGCCTTGAAACGTCACCTTCTCTCTTTTTCTCTTTTCCCTTTCGATCCTCCGAGTATTCTTTCCCGTGCAGACCACTTTATACCGCGAGACATTTGTGTCTCCACGACATAATTTATGTCGTCGCGTTTAACGCCACCGGCACATGCTCTCGCGGAAACTATAAATTGCGACGGCCACCTCCTCGTGCTACGAGAATCGCGTGGAACAACGTTTGGATCATGGCATTCTTGTGGCTCACCGCGGCGATACGTAGGCTGGTCCAATCAATCAGCAGAATGAGCTAGGGTGACCCACAGTTAGTAATATGTAGGCTGTGTATTTAAAAACAATAGCAACATTAACCCTCCGTGGGCAACTTGGACTGATTATGTCTGGAGCGAACTTAAGTTTAATTCTTTCCAATGTTTATCTTCTTCCATTAGTGGTTTTAACATTCACACAAATATTAAGATGGGCAATTCAACACGCAGAATCTCTCCATTTAAAGAAACCAAGGTGAGCGTAAAAAATATTTACGTCACAATATTTTTCCCTCTATATCATGCAAGTTTTGTATATATAATTTTTTCATATGATCAAAAGTAACTTATACCTTCCGTATAAGACCGAAAACTTATACCTTCAGATATTATGTTTCTTTATAAGGTAAAGTTTTGTAGCTGGATAAACAACGTTTATTTTATGTGTATAGTTCAGTTAGCTAAAGTTAAATGGTTTTAGACATTTCTTTGTACAGGAGAGCAACGAACAAACGAAATAAATATTGTTTACAGACGGTACCTACAAACGTAACGCTTCAGGCATCGATCCCCTATCATCGTACACAAACGATACTTCTCTAGTGTTCTTCAACATTTCCAATACCTTTGTACCATACCTCGTTGCACCAACGTACACCAAATGAATTCAAGCACAGCTTATCAATGTCCGCGAGGTCTTTGATTATCTGGATACAAACAAAATTTAATTCCCTTTTTGATTTATCCCGACGCATTTTGTACAGTCTCGCGAGCCGTCTGGAACACAGTACACGTTTGGACTGGCCTATTTTTCAGCAGCAAACACTCGGACGGCTCATGAGGTTCGACGCTCCTCCCCGACGAACAAAGCCTGGTTAATTGCGGGTTTAATTAACATTCGTTTATTTCCCCGAAGCACGACTTTCCTCGGCGTGTTTACCGAGATCTCGTCGCGCTGCAACGCAACGCGCCGCACAATCTTAAAAGGTTTGTTTATCCTTGGGGCCGACGTGGAGGGTGGCAAGAGAGCAGGAAGGGCGTAGGGCCGCTCTTGTACAATTCCGAGCCGGCAGCTCGCGGGAATCCCTTTCTCGGTTTCCCCGCGGGGGCTGAAACTGTTCCCCGGAGATTTCGCGTTTCCTTCCGTTTGTTTTCTTTCTCTTCAGACAACGCCTCGGGGCGTGGCACACGGCGCAACGCACAGTGTACGCGCTAGTGATAGGAACGATCCGATTCTCTCTCATGATTTTCAAGGGGTTCCATGGAAGTCGCTGACACAAATTTCCCCGACATGATTTTCACCGACACCAGATTTCACCGACGATTACTTTGGCCGACAACGCCTTTAACCGACACCGAACTTAATATCTTTGCCGGTCAAATTCGTTGTCGGTTAAATTTGGAGTTGGTGGAAACCTTGTCGGGGAAACTGTCGGTAATTTTCATGAAACCTTTTTCAAGTAAGTAATTCGCTAATCAAATAAAACACAAGTTTCAAACACATTCGTCAAGTTTTATACTTAACGACCTGATAATTGCAGGAAGAAAACAATTTGTATACAACGGTCCTTTAATGAATCTCTTTGGAAATTTACATTTACATTTGACATCAGATGTTTGGATAATCTATATCCTACTGTATTCCAAATAATCCTTGTAAGATCAGAGTTTATATTAATCCTTCGAAAACCGATTAAAAAGAAGCTCCGCGGGGAATTTCTCCCGTATCGGTTCTACTAGAATCGATTCTTAGAGGTGAGTCGAACACCCCTAGTCCACGGCGAAAGTCTCACGGAGAAACCTTCGAAAGGCGAAACACCCGGCGACCGTCCGGTAACATCATTCCTCTTGTCGCTTATGACCCGGCTGACACCAAATTCGATTACTCCCTCAGGATTTTCCTAGGCCACCACCGCACCGGCTCACCAACTTCTCCCCCCACCCCCGATGAAACTCGACACCACGCGGTAGTCATCGTTCCGAAGATTCAGCCCTTCTTTTTTTTGTCAAAGCTATCGCACCGACCCTTGCGCAGCTACGTCGCCGGTTGATAACGAGGTAACAAGTTTCAGAGTTTTTTCGTGGCTGCGGACGACGGTGGTTTTTAGCGGCCGCACGAAGTTTCTTTCGCATGCATAGCAGCCGGCAAACAAAGTTTCAGTCGGTGACACACTTCGCGTGTGGAGTCCGGCGATCCTCTCCGTTGGGATTGTGGATTTTTTATTGCTTAGAGTTTATCCTTTCACTGCGCAGTTTCGTGTACGAGTTGCCATCATTCGGCGCAATCGAAAGTTTCCGACGAAGACAACCCAATAACAGTAACGGAACTCCTTTCTTTCGAATTATTTCTTCGAGAAATGTTTATCGACGTAATCGGGACATTCTTCTGATTAAAACAATGCCGAGCATGGTACAATTTGGTTCGTGTTTACCTGTGCAATTCGCGATATAGAAGAACCTCGAATATCCGAACTTTTTTTTTATTAGAAAATCTCAGAAGAGATTTATTACAACGTTAGATATAATTATACATGGAGTAAACAGAACAAGAAAACTTATACAAAGTTAAGCATGAGGATGTACAACCATTTGGTTTTTCTTAAACATATAAGTTACAACTTTTTAGAAACGAGTGAATATAAAGGCAGCCTTTAATATTGAGCCCAGCCAAAAATATAGAAACGTCCAAAGGCAGTTGGAATTTTAACTTAAGAAGTTTTTTCAGCAGCAGTAATCTTTGCGCATCATATAAATTGCACTGCCAAAGTACATGATTAAGAGTTTCACACTCATAGTTGCATCTGCACATAGCGCTGTCAATGATGCCAATCCGTGCAAGAGAGCCAGCAAGATGATAATGATCAGCTCTGCTTCTGTTTATTGATACAATAAAATGACGGGATAGATTTGTACTATTAGCGTACCATCACCGAACTGATCAGTGAAACATTATTGTGCTTATCGATTTATTGTATAAATAGAAATTTTACTCTATCGCCATTTAAGCAGGCACACAGAATCCAAATTGTACCGTGTTTGGACTCCTTTTAACCGGAAAAATCTCACAAATACACTGGCAACTGTTTCACAGAAATGAAAAACAATACGAAACGTATAAACTAAAAAATACTAGCTGCAACATAGAAATTTAAGAAAACAGACTAGCAAGGCGAACTTCTTCAAGTTGTTGGTATTATTTTCCGTTGAAACAACAACGAACCCGTTTTACGGCATATAATTTATGCAGCATCTATGCCAACAATCCCGCAATTAATTCGTAAGCGTTTGCGAGGGAGACGGTTGTTACAACAGTCGAATTCAAGCGCCGTTCATAACTCGGAGGTCCTCTTTGTGCTGGCAACTAAGCGCAGAAATAGCCGGCGTTACCTCCGTCCCCATCCTTTGAGTCAGCGCGCGAAATGGCGCGAATTTTAAGAGCGGTCTTAGTCATTCATCGAGCGAGGAGAGAGCCGAGTGGTCGTGTATCTTTCGCGGCTTACGTAGAAAACTCTGCTTGTTGTAGGAAGAGCCCTACACACTCTCCCGGTGTGGCCCCGTTCCTCTTTATTTCGAAGAACGTGCCAGCTGTTCCGAGCGATGCACCGAGCGTGACGTCACCGATGCACTCGAGAAAATGTTTTCGGGGCTCCCTGCCATGGGTTACAGGGAACCGTGTTCATAAATCTCGGCTCTTTCCAGACTTTATCGCGCTAGAGCTCAGGTGCCCTTACTAAATCCATTTAGACCCCTGCCCCATTTTCTTTGCGATTTAAAATTATGACTCGTTTTACGGGAACTCGAATTACATCGACAATCGAACGATTACATTACGTGCGGACGCGTATTCGATCGCAAACTTACTTTGTTAGTCCATTTTACACTCAACGTGTTTACGTTCAATGTACTATTGTTGTAAGAGCAATATAGAAATAATTTTAAATTACTGATGTCTTTGCATTCACGAGGAATTATTCATTGAACTTATTTCTTTGGTCTTACACTCTCGTTGTTTCTATAAAACAATGTAAAATACACATTGTAAATTGTCTGTTTTCCATAATCGTATTTTTTAGTTTCGTAGAAATTATATGAATGTTCAAAGTTCTCGGACATTGGGATTGTTAAGAGGACGAAGGATTTTTCTGAAACGGAACTGTTCTAGAATTTGGCATAGAATGTGGCAACGGTGAGACATACCTAAATACGAGACTGCGAATCTTTATGCAGAATAAAAATTGTCTGCGTTGATTACATAATACCACAGCTAGAGATTTAATTCTTACTTTAATCATTTTAACACTGAAAACTGAATTTTAATGCAGAAAATAATATTATACTTTCTTCTGTTTTACTCATTACTAATTACATACAGCCTGAAACCACTATTAATTACAAAATAACAGTGATATGAAAATTCGGCCAAATCACACTATGCGGTACTATTGTTCTAACACTGGCCTAGTCCTCATGTTTTAGGATCCGATTATCACAGCGAAATAACTAAATTTAAAAATTCCTCTTCAGAAAATAAAAGCCA
Source organism: Lasioglossum vierecki (assembly GCA_028455595.1). NCBI lineage: Eukaryota > Metazoa > Arthropoda > Insecta > Hymenoptera > Halictidae > Lasioglossum > Lasioglossum vierecki. The sequence goes on from CM052341.1 coordinate 15,042,087, forward strand.
TTTATCTCTGGAACTACCATATGTTGTTACATTGTATTCGTACAAAATAGCAGAAATATTCGATCTCCATTGAAAGGTACACAAAAACCGGTCAAATTGTTCAAACACACACGCATCGTTTCTCTTGCGAAAAAGCTATGAAAACACAGACCCTTTTGATCCCCAGTCAGCTTTGTCCTCGGCCGTATTTTTCTAATTGCAATCAGGAAATAGGCATGACTTGTTCCGGTTGCGTGGACCACTCTGTATTAACAATTTCTCTTTTCCTATCCAAAGGTCGTGAACTCGTTCGAGCACAAAGAAAACAGCAGACCAGTCACAAAGCCGTGCGTTCGTTAGCGGTCGGATGATTCACATTCGCGGCCGGTTTCAGGCGCGTTTACAGTTTCGGCTTTCGTGTCCGCGGTTACGCCGACGTAACGCGAAGCCGGTGTGCGGCTCCTGTAACAGTCCGTTTTTCTTCGTCGTTGCCTCCATCACGACGCGATTTACCGGCTCGATTTCCAGGCACGGGTTCGCCTTGAACCGGCACGACGCGCGTCGTCAAATGAACTTCCTACCTCCAAGAAACTGCACTGATTCACATGTTATGCGCTCAAGAAGTAAATAGTTGAAATCTAAGCCTCGACGAGTTTATAGAAAATTTTCTTGTTCGAATAATAATCAAGGTAGCTAAAGCTAAAACCATCCTTCAAGAAAATTTACTATACGTTGCACAATCTGGAGAGCAACACTGCTCAAGGAAACTTTAAACCAAAAATCTCCAGATAAAACCACAGGTCTCAATCTGTCTAAACAAAAATCCAAAAAATAGTTTCGGGCACTAAATTCCCAATTTTTAGAAAATTGTCTATTTCAAAATTAAAATGTCTGCAAAAACATTAAAAAAAATTTTTGAATGTATCTACTATGGATTTGAAGATTGAAGCTTTACACCGTGAGCTCAAAACTTGATTTACAACATTCTTGATCGATCTATTCAGCTATGAATGAAAAACGTACTGCCAAGTTTACATTAATATACGCTACTAAATTTATTCACTGATTTTATTCCATGAAACAAGGGAAACCTCAATCTTCAAATTTATCCAAGATTTATTAACGAAAAACTATCTTGCAGTGTTTTTACACAGGTTTCAATGTATAGTATTTTTTGGGGAATAGTGGATCGTCAATTTCACATCTTATACATCATGTAAAAATGTCTCGGAGGAAAATGAATAATGGTGTGCGAAAATAATTGCTGTACGCTTATTCCCTAAGAAACAACAGTTTAAATATCGGCAATTTCTCGAGAGTCCGAGATTTTCTTTTTGGATTCTCCGGTGAAGACGATTTTGAAAATCGTGCGGCGTCGGCTGGAAAGGAATCGTTTCCGATCGAGCGTTCAGACTCGTCCAGCGAATTAACACCCACGCGACTCGTCGTTAATTGAAGCGGGTGAACCAGAACGTGGGTTGCAAAAGGATGGAAACGGTGTCAGGGAACACGCCGGGAGGACAATGAGGCCAGTGTGCCTCCGAGTCTTTTGAAGTAACGAGTCGTGCAGCGTACTTTTCGATCGCGAACCTCGATTGACGACTCGTGCGAACCTAAGCTCGTTTCATCGAAGAACGCGTTTTTTCCTCTTCCGATTACTTTGAGAAGTAGCAAGAAAAAGACTCGGTCTCTCAACGGATTGGGTAACGCATTATAATTGGGCCTTTGGTGCACGGAAATCGCTTAAACGAATGCTTTGTTTACGTAAAACGATCTAGAGATTGAGAGATTGAGATCTTTTGCTTCGTTTTAAGCTGCTTTTAATAGTTCGAAGGTCGACTGAGGTCATTCCCGATCCGAGTTGTTTAGACAGATGTTGGAAATTGTACTTTGTCAGCTTCCTGCTTTGATATGTTTTATTAGCTTAGAATTTACTTACAATTAATTTAGAAGAATTAGCTACTCTTCTCCGAAGTTTTTCGAGACTGATTAATAGATCGTGGATTTTTTTTTTAAATTCCCTAATTATTTTAGCAAGTCCAAAATACAACACTATTTATAGATTCTTCGACTATTTTCACTATTTTAATTTTGGTCTATTCAGTTTTGTCGTGGATGCATAAAGTCCACAATCTACTTTATTATTATAAAAAAATATTTTATTAATAACAAAATATGCTAAACTAGACAGATCAATTTAAGATATTATTTATTGATGATTATACCATAATTTTTGGTATAACTTGGAATCATTTTCTATGCATTTATAAGAAATCAAAGAAATTAAATTAAATTAAAAATCTTTATTGTATTTCATATATCACAACTTTTAAGGGTGGAAATAGTTTTCTATTTATTTTCTTCATCCCACAGTGGATGCAGAACATTTTCTTAAAGGAGTATGTTTCATGTGTCTTGGGGCTAGCAATAACATAGAATTTGTGTGTGGATATTGGTTCAGATAAAGTTGGAGTCCTTTCATTTCAAGTTAAATGCAATTATACGACGTACAATGAAATCGTGTAACCATAATTTGTAAAAAAAGTAATCTAATCTTGGGTAATATTAGCTCTAGAGATAAATACGTTATATTACCTGACTCACTATGTAACTTTTAGCGATCCATATAGATACACAGACGAAATGTTCCCAGCAATACAGTAATAATGTACATAGTATCGTTTCGACATTAAACGAACCAGTTCTCGCAAAAAAGGAAGTGTTAAGTAAATCCAGAGTGTTAGATTGAGCTTTAAGTTTCACTTAACTTCCCTTTACCCGAAAGGCGAAACCGATCGCGTGACGAAGAATGATCGAGGACAGGGTGCGGCGATGCAACTGCAATTGCTTCCTGCTGACCACTCCTGACCTGTCGCTCTATTAAGAAATAAACTCGAATCGGAACTGTCGAATTACACTCTGTTTCGTTTATCAGTGTAATCTTTACATTGAAATAACGAGTGTACATTACCCGAATCACTTGATACCAATTAGTATGGATTTTCTGTCCTGTATTCTAAATATAATAGGCTATTCGTCCTGCTCGTTACAAATTAATCAATAGACTGTCAATTTCATGTATTTATGACCAAAATAATTAAAGTAATTTAAGGACATCAGTGTATTAAGATTTAAATTAATAAGTTAATTAAAAACGGGAAGAAATTTTTATTCGGCTCCTATGACTCAAGTTTACTTCCAGGTCATGTTATTAATACCTCTGAATGCGTTTTAATATCAACTAGAATATGCAAGGAAAAACGTATACATTCACAAGAAAAAAGATGCCAATGGACTTGAAAACTCTGGAAAAAATAACATTCAGTAGATAATTATATTTGAAAAACATTCACCTTGTGATAGTATTTACATTGCAAAAAAAACATTTATTATATCATCACAACGAAAGGAGATATTTAAGTGAATCGCTCTGCATAATAATTTATCATTCATTAGAAAGATGATCTTCCGTGAAGAAGTTATTTACAAAACGGGTGCTTCATGTCGGCTACTATCGGAGGAAGTTGAGAAATATTGCATTACGCCGCGAGGCGATCTTAACGAGATGAGGAACATGGCTCGAGGCAGGAATATTTTATGCTACTTGTTGTGGATATATGAGAGTTAGGTGAATCTTTCGATGCAAATGATGTGGTGCAATTAAATCTGCAGAGGATGCGCACTGGTTTCTCGGCGTTCGATGTTCATTTTGAAATGCTGTCGATCAGTACGAAACGAAAATAGAGATGGTGGGAATGGAATTAATTGAATCGATTCGATTAGTATCGGAAGGTTCTAGTTTTAAGAAGAGAACCGGTATATGGAAATACTTCGTGAATTAGACAATTATTTCTAGACATATTTCAAAGTGTGTCAGCAATGGAGAATTTATAATATTTAATCAAGCACCTTATAGCTGAAGAGATAAACTTCTTATGAAAGTCCCTACATATTTACATTGTTATAGAAGATCTGAAGAAACTAAGCAGATATTTGCTGTGGGTAGCAACTCTAAAACTACCGGGGGTTAACGCGTGATGTAGCGATAAAACTCATAAACCCAGTGCAGCCATAAAAAGAGGTTAGGGTCCTCTGGTCAACAAAGGGTATCACGATAGAAGAAAACTGACACCTAACTCGGCGCTGTTCCTAGTGCCCCTTCTTTACAGTAACTTTCCTCTCTAAGGCGAGTTTTGAAAGGTTTTCAAATGACCGCCTAGGTCTAGTCACTTTTTATTTCCAGTTCAGCTCTTGGATTTAGTACTTGCTACTATTTAAAAGACTTTAATTAATCAATTTATGTATTTTTACTTTAAACATTACTTAGAATCGAGAATATCATCAAATGTTTTTTATTCATCAACAAAAATATTTTACCTTCTAAAGAAATATTTAGAATAGATGAAATGTAAAGTTACATTTTTTGGTATTATATTTGTTAATTGATGATCATTTGGTGTCACATGATTGAAATGTTTCTACTACTAATTCTATTCAATTCCACATTCTTGAAGTCATTCAAGGTGATAAATTTTCGTAATCATTAAGTTAAATTTCACAATAATTAATATTAATAATATTCATACAAAGAAATTTTACAAGTGTCATTTATAAAGATCGACAGTATGCTACTTGCATTGTTTAAAATACTAGTAAGCTGTAAAATTTTTAAATAATAATCCTTCAAGAATGATAAGATTATGCTACACGGAATGACATGATTTAAATAATTGCGAGACAACATGAACGAAGGAACTGTAGTCAGAACTTACTAGAAGCAAAGTAGAAAAAAGGAGACACTCTCTTCAGCGCGAAGAGTATTCAACTACATTCTTCACGCGAGACCAAGCCATTTACATGTATAATTTAATCTCCGCCTCGCGGAAATAATTATCTGCGCGAAGTAGCGTAATCCTGGGAGCTGCGTCGTCCAAAGAAACTTTCCCCTCCAATTTGCGAAAAGGTTGGAAAAATGGAGTACGGCCTTCACTCGGCCAGCCGTATCTCATTTTTCCCTGTGTTACCGAAACTGCTCACCGCGCGCTGATTTATATTCGCGCTGGCGCGAAGTTTATCTTCAGGAAACAAAGAAAAAAAAGGAAAAGAGAAAAGAGAGAGAGAGGGGTGCGCGAGAGCGGCAGGCCGGTGTTCGGTAACAGTTTAGGAAAGCTCCGAGACAGCTTTCCCACGGTGTCTCGGTCCGCGTAAACAGAAAGCTCGGGAAATCTCCCCCCGAGGCCGGAATCCAAACACGATACAAGTCGCGGGAGAATTTGAAATTTACATGAGAAAAACCCGGGGCTGTCCGATGCAATGCGTCCACGGAATAGCCCACCAATGCGATGGAACGATAACGGGAGATCGACCTTTGAATATAAAACTTGGGCTGAACCGAAGGGGAAACATCTAGGACCCCATTTCCCCTATAACAAGGAGGTCAGCAGGTATTCCGATAAAGAAGGGGGCGGTTCAACTGCTACAAAAGACTACCCCCGTCGCGGATGAGGTTCATTGTAGTCTACTGGTTCCGAGGAGTCCTCTCTCTTCTCGTCAGTCTTCCGAGAGTCGAACGACAATGTCGAGGCGCCGCGTCGTGTCGATCCTCTGCGTAAGTCTCCGTCAGAAGATGCCACTAATCCCTTAATACCCTCGTATCTCCTGCTTTATCCTCGATGAACGCGAAGGGAGCAAAGTTTCTCGCGCTCGACGAACCGCCTTCACACGAAACATGAACACGGGGTAATGCTCGATAAGGGTAGTCTAGTCTGGAGTAGTCTAGGCTGCTCTTTTAGGCTCACTCTGAGAAACTACATGAAACTCTCGCACTTCCTGGATTCGGTATGCGCTTCTATTTTGTTTGAATAATATCCACAAACCTTTAGGCATCACCAAACTGAAAATTGTCGCTGTTACCAGACGGAGAATGTAAAGTAGCTGAGCACCTATGAGCTGAAGCCAAGGGTCTAGGTGACTTCATGTCAAATGTCATCATTTATATCATCATTATCATCGTCCATTAGATTGTTTATGATAATCAGGAGACCTTATGAAAAATAGATATTTTCTTTCGTAGTATGTTTGATGGGATAAAAATCATATTTTAAAAATTTCCTAATTTTTTTACGGCTTCAAATTACACGTACTCGTTCTATGCATTTATAACATAACCAGTTAAATTAACATTTTACTAGAACCTCGATGATCCGAACTTGAGATATCTAAAACAGTCCAGAGACACGCAATACGAATATAATTGAGTACAGATTTAATCCGATTATTCCACTGACGGGTAGATTCGGATAATCGAGGTTCTAGTGTATTGCGAATTAAAACAGGAACGGATGGTTAAGATTGTGTCTTGTTTTAACCAGAAAAGTGCCAGGAATACGTTGGTAAAAGATTCATAAAAAAATGATTAAGAACGAGAGCGTTTTATTATTGAATTCGAGTTGTCTCATCGATGCGAATCTTTCGAAATGATTCTTTGGCACTGATAATTTGCCACTGACGAGCAAATTAAGTTCGTGAAATGAGAAAGGGTTGAGGGTTAAGCGGACATGACTGTATCCGTAGAAGGAAAAGTGGCGGCTTGGCATCGTTCGAGGGTGCATTCTGCGGTGAATGATCGGAATCCGCGGGCGTTGCAACTGGATCTACCGTGAGTTCGGCAAGAGCGCCTCGAGGATGCAGACGAAAGTTTTATAGGTTTTCCGATGGAGCCTTTCCTCCCCAGCATCCCCGACGAGAAACTTTCTCTGCCTCGACGGGAATTTCCCGACAATTTGTTTATCTTTCTCGACGCGCTATTCTCAGTGCGTACCCGTGCGGTTCCTCGGGCTTTCATCGAGCGACCGTGGAAAGCCTGCTCTCCGGACTCTGTTTCCCCCCGTTTTTGGAGAGCTAAATGCGTTATCTCGGGATATTTTTGGCCCGCGAGATATCACAACATCCATTTGGGACCCGGCTAAGCGACCCTAACCACGAGCCGCGGCTCCCTGATTCATTGTAATGCGGCCAGCGAGCCTGCGATAAGAAATACGATCTTTTTCCATGAAACGTGTGCGTTCGCGCGCGCAAGCTAGGATTAATTAAATAATTGGTTGCGCAGCCGCGTTTGTAAATCACGGCGTCATCTGTTCGCGAGCGCGCGCCAGCCTTTCCGCTTTAATACGAAGGATGTAGGCTCCGAGCGATTAAAATAATCGCTCCGAAATCGTTTCCGAGAATAAATCATTGTATCACGGGATATGGGCGCGCTGCGAATATTTATGCAAATTCTTGACTCGCGGAATTTATTCGCGAATACGAGAACCAAAAGTGGATGCAGCTGCCCTGTTCAAGATTTTTGGACGGCTGAAACGGGTTGCGGAATTACATTTGGATTCTCGGGATACGTCAGGCATATAAAAAAGTGGTGGAATTAGACAATTTAAATCTTTCGTTCTGAGATAGTAGAAGGTCGATGCTTTCCGAAATTGTAGAGATAATTTTTTTTTAATTATGTAGTTACTAAAGAGATTTAAAGAAGGCTATTTTCGATTTCAAAATACTTTGAACTATTTGACTTTTCTTTGACAATGAGGGAAAAGCAATACACTCTATAAGTAATTAACAATATTATTTCAATTGAAAATAATGTTATAATCGATTAAATAAGAGAGTCACGAACTGATTTGTACTCCGAAAAATACAGGATGGTTCAAAAGTTATTAAAATATTTTAAAATAGATCAGCCTTTTACTTTTTTTAAATTCACATTTATTCTTTCATAAACAGATTCTAATTTTAAAGGACCCTTAGAGTTCGGGTCTCCCTGCTTTACGAATAATGAACAATTCTATAATTAAAATATGAATGAATTTAAAAAATTTAATCTTTAAGAATTCGATGTTATAATGCTCGAAATTCTCTTTTAAAATTAAGATTTTAGACTGGTTTGGTTTTTAAAGAGCAAAGGGGAGATGTCGGAATTATTGTTTGCCATGGCGTTCGCACATTTCATTAAACTGGCTCACTGACAAACGTATGGGTGTCGGGGAACAACCAGGAAATCGACGTCAGCGGAAGCACTTTTAAAGGTGGCCCGTTGTGGGCCAACAATTTCTCTCCGCTTCTCTTTTTATCTTTCGCTGTGAACCTGATTAGTATGTCAACGAAAATGCCGGCGTCGGTGTCTGCCTGCTAATGACCAACCAGTTCATCCAATCAACATTCACTACTTTCGTTTACTATTTTCAAGACCATGCGAGTTCAATGTACTCCCATGTATTGCATTCTAAAACTATCGTGGAACAACTGTTCGAGCTTCTAAACATTCTTCTGTAATTGTAATTGTAATTAGGTGCAGGTTTTATTTTACTTTACAGTTTCCGTTTGTTTCTTTCCCCCTGTTGTATTCACTGAATTCCAATGGATTTTTAGAAGCAGTATTGACATATTCTGTTTATATTTATCTCGTAGAGTTATCTAAGCTTATGCTATAATATTGACAATTGTATGAAGTTTAAAAATGTTAGTCTCTACTTAATATTAATATTTTAATGAATTTTCACGTCGATAAACTTTCGCTAGCCATCATACAACATGTAATAAAATCATTGTCTAATAATTTTGACTAAATTGCGGATTATATAGCGAAAATAAAAATATAGTGCAGGGACATTAAAAAATACAAGAATATATTGTTTTATTATTCTCGACTTACTAAAAATATTAAAAGAAGGAATACACAGTTTAATAGGTAAGACACACAACTGTAAAAACATCAAAAGAATTTAAGAATGTTGCTAGACTATTTTCATCATTAAAATAGTTAAGCGAAAAATATATTTTTATCGAACTTTTATTTTTTCACACGGATTCACAGTCTAGTTATGACTATTTAGGAAAATATCATTGCAAAAAAAGATATTAATGTATTCATTAACGACGTTCAAAGTAGAAATTCGTTTTCTTGCGTTGCACGGTTTAAGACTGGTTATTTTGACCCATTTTGCTATCACTGGCTCAAAGACGACGCGACTGCACAGAGATGTCCGTGTAGTCGTTAGCAACCCTTTTTGCTGTACGCAGAATGGCAATCTCAGAATGGCATCGATTTCCAGGCGCCTCGTCGCAACGCAACGTTATATAATGGAAATGTAAACGTGCAACCTTGAGCTATCGCGATACAGATATTCTCCGCAATAGACAGTTTCCACTACCTAGTGACTCATTTTTCCAATCGACTTACCACGCAGAATAATTTCCGCTTCGTTACCGATTCACCAACGTGTGGCAATAATTGTCTTCTCGAACGCACCAACACGTTCCTAATAGTATTTTTTGTAACAAAGAATCAGAAAATTGCTGTGGGCAGAACAGGTTCTGGGAAATAAATAAAAATAGAGAATGCGACAGAAATTTGCATCTGTTCAAGTTTACTCTGTGTGTTCACTTCGTTCTTTAAAATTGTTAATTTAGCTTCAGATTTTATACCTAAGCATCCAAACAATAGGATTCAGGAAAATCATAAAATACATTCAAACTGCTGGAACTCATGGAATTTACAATCACCGCCCTTCTCACCGTCATTCCTCTTCCACGTTAATAATTATTGCATTTTGTTTATTCATTTTCACTTATGTTTGAACGTTCAGCAAGATTGGACACGTGTTTATGTTATTGCATATCATTAGTTGTCTTGCATCCGAGACTTCTATCGCAAACATTTGTTTGAATTTCGAAAAAGCGTTCGACACGAGAGGATATAACTGTTTTTAAAGTCTGCCAATGGAACGTGTCAATAACAAGAATCCAATGAAACAATACTCCATTCACGGGCACATGCTACCAAAATCAGTTGCCACGGCGCTGGAAACCTGTTAATGACACATATGACCACAGCAGATCTATATTGAATTTTAATTGAACGCAGATTCGCCGATGACTAGTCAGCAGGTTTGACAACGCGACACAAATCGCGTTAATTAAGCTGCATTCGATTCCTAATACACAAATGTAACTGGGTTGCTTAGAACCGTCAATAATATCTATCGATGATTGAATGATCAAACGATTACTTAGCATGATGTACCTAAATAACTCCTTTCTTTTTTATAAAACGATAAACGTTTCATGAACCATTCACTTGTTGATTTCGAAGCTCGAGGCAAAGTATTTCCGCTTAATTATGGAGATTTTTAACTATTTATCATTCGCCGTCGCCGGGGTCATAATACGCGAATTATTCGATGAAATTAGTCTCCGAAGTCTATTAAAATTCCTCGAGGGATGCTTCCATTGTCACGGAATCGGTAAAGAAAGGGGAACATGAGAAGTTGAGGAGATGATATTGCCAATTAGGGGGATTTTATAGACAGCGGACTCCCCTCGTTCGAATGAAATGAAAATGCTAAAGGTTCAACCCTTCATTGCTATTAAAACCTCAATCAACCAGGAGACATGCAAATGTGCACAATTTAAACGTTCATACTTTCTCGCTGAAGATTGCAACTGTTCTAAACACCATCAGTGAGCACCTTTCATCGCAGCGTATTACTAACACTTCATTGCAATTACCAGCAGCTTCGGTTGGCTTCACAGCAACAATGAGGCTTATCAAACCCAACTCGCTTGTCCTGGGATTTAAAAGGCCAGATTCGAGCCACAAAACCCATTATATCCCTACTGCGCAGCCACAAATGCTGTTCGTGAGTCATAACATTCTTCACTTTCATTGTGATCCAGGTTTTCACCTTCACAGGTATGAACATTAATTCCCCCGACACCCTGTAGAAGCTTCAAAGTCGAGCTACCTGTCGCATGATCCACGATTGACGACCGGGGGGAGTTCGTCCACATTCTGAAGTAACCCTACGAGGGATTAGAGCACCTTTTCCACCGATCAACGCTTTCTACGGTCCAAGTCTAGGCCTATAATAATCTGTTTTATTCCCCTTTTTTTGTTGACAGGACGTGGAATTACTGGAGGGAATCATTCCGCCGGACGCGATGGAGGTAGAGGTTTCCCACTGCAGGGAGTTGAGGATTCAGTCAGGTGCGTTTGCCGATGGCGCGCCCTTGAAACGAGTCCACGTGTCGGGCATCTACAGTCTGGTGGCGAAGAGGCAGGCTTTCCAGAACCTGAGCGCGCCGAACACGCATCTAGAGGTGTCCGAGTGTAACAGCGTGATCCTGGAGAGTCACGCGTTTAGGAATTCCCGAGGGACGCTGAGCGTCTCGATCTCCAGGTGCAGACACGTCGGGATCAAGCCGAACGCGTTCTCCCGGCTGCTCTGGATCGCGATTAGGGAGGTGCCCGATCTGGAGCTGTCTAGCAACGCGTTCAAGCTCGAGGCTTCTCAGCATGGCAGGCATGGACCAGCGACCAAGGTCAGATTATCTAACTAATTACACTTTAGCTGGGTTGCAACGGACACTTTTTCTGTTGTTCTATATGCGATGGAAATCGTTGGGATCTTTTTTGTTTGTTACATGGGGAGTTGAACTTTAACCTTCCCCTCACACCTCTCCTAAGCTTGGGTACCTATTATACGTCGTTATACGTTATATCCTTTTTCACATAGGCGATGAGTGTAATATAAATACACTTGCAAAGCATATTATTATCGAAATACTTGTTTCGATATATGTATATATAAAATTATTCACAAATAGCAAAATATACAACAATTCTTCGAGAATGTGTATAAATGAAATACGTTATACGTCGTTATATATTAGTTGTGCAAATAAGTTCTTTCTCTTTGTCTTTCCAAATGTATTTTACGTAATGAAATATTGTCTGGTGACTCTCAATTTTTCTGCTAATTCTTCTTGCGGCTGGGTCGGATTTTCGTTGAGCAATTCCTCTGACATACTGTCGTGGAACTTTTTCGGTGTATCTGAACGATCGTTGTCTTCCAAATTAAAATGACCGGCTTTAAATCTTCGGTACCACTTTTTGCATGTTCTGTAGGATACAGCGTTCCCTCACACGATATATTGTTTGGGATTGTTGCATAGGACTGGAAACTGTTAAAGCGCTCATCACGATTCTTCTTGAAACCAGGAAGTAATTAGAATTCAGTCAGAAGTTGTGATTGTAGAACAAAAGCGGAGGGAACTTATTTGCACACCTAACAATTTGTAAACTAATCCACTTCGATTTAATACCCCTTGCTTATTGTTTTTTAAGGAGGACGAGAAGTTACATAAAAATATTCAAGTAATCTCTATTTTTTATTAAATGAAAATCTTTTTGTTAATGTTTTTTTTAAATTTGTTATATAATTACTGACTAACTTTTGTTTGAGAGCCTTGCCGCATAGGGTGGTCTACATAAAGTATACAATTTAATCCTTGCAAGTCGGAAGCTTTTGGCGATTTTACGCAGCCATGGCTAAATCCGTTCAAATCCTCATGCATCCGTTTTTGTACATATTTCTAATCCTCCTCCTTTGAGATTAATGTTGACGTTTGTAATAAATAAAACGCTTAAAGCAATGTTTACAAGCTTTTTTTACACTTGCTAAGATTATTATCTACACAGTTGTTAAACTGACATAATTGTATTTAAACTGACATAACCGGTAATATCGATTCTCTGTAAATTCTCTGTAAAAGGACAAAACACACCTCTTTCCTTTTCTTTTCCATTGTCATAAATGATCGAACCAGTGCGCCGCGAATAAATACGTATACTATCATTAAGATAAATTGTGATCGATAACTAATTAATTAATTATCTCTGTAAATATTCGGAAAAACAGCGTTCGTTTAAATAATTATTACTTTTTACGAACAAAATATGCGACAGTATATCACCGTTCCCGTGTTGCGTTACTTTTATTTGCGGTGCGAAACAAAAGCGCCATTAAACATTCCGCTTGCCGTCGCGGCGGCCCCATTATATCAAGAATACATTTATATCGTCAATCAAAGTCGCCGAGTTTGTGGCGCCGCGACACTCGCGTTCGCGTCCGCCCGCCCCGTCGAATATTTGATACATGCGTCCGCCACTTCAAACGTTTCGGTCAACTATTTTCCCACGACTTCTCATTGCGTATTCCAACAAAAATCTGAATATTTCAGTGTCGCGTGTACAACGGGGCTCGCGTTTACAATGTTAAACTTTTAATTTTCCGGCGTGCTGATTCAAAAAAAAAAAAAGAACACGGTTCCCGTTGCCGCAACGCACGCACTCAGTAAACTTACAAATTCACCAGCGGAGTCTGGATGCATCTGTGGTGTTGCGTGTCCTTTGAAACTTTCAAAAATCGCTAAAAGCTCCGGCAACATCACAGAATACATTTATAGAAACGCGTCAAAGCCGCGATCGAATTTTCGTCGGTGACGGTCGCGAGACGCGCGAGTCATGGTTATAAAAGGTCGAAAGGCGGGTTCGATCTAGTTTCGTGTTTACACTGTTCGCATAAGCCAATCGATTTCTATGAAATGATCGCGATAAACACCGGTGCATGACCCGGCAGTTGGCGATTCTCCAACGACTTCGTCAACTGTGTTCCGGATTCTTAATATGTATATATTTATTAAGTACAATTTCTGAGCGAAATACAAACTACAAACGTTGTACAAAAAGAACTTAGTGGAAAATAAGACTGAGAAAAGCATCCTCGCGAGAAGAAGAAATCAGCAGAAGATATAGGTTTTGGTTCTGTAAAGTGGGGGTTGTTTTAGGTCTAATGGTCAGTAAGGGATGAACCATAGGGATGAAGTTCAAAGATGAGTAAAAGAAGATAGAAAGACGAACTGAAACGCTTAGATTACACGAGTGATTACTAATGCTAGAGAGAATTTTATCGTTGGTATACAACATAATTTCGTCGGTGAAACTGAGGAACACCTAATCTCCGATTTCGATGATTTTTCGATACGTTATAGATCTCTAAATTTTCCAAAATATTCGCGAGAAACGATCGGCACGACTACAGTGAATTCTGCGCATACTTCTGCGTCTGTGGCACCGCATAATGTTGATGATAGGTCGTCGGACCCTTCAGAAACAAAGGTGGAGCAAGCTTTAAGGTCCCGTGCACAAGTGCATATGCGAAACTGCGAAGAATGTCTGTTATAACTAGTCTGCGGAATTTTATGCAACATGAAAATTGTTTGCCGTCGTTTATAACGGACGGGATCCACACGGAAATTTCTGTTTTCCTTTAATAATTTTGATGAGTTGCAACTACCCACACTAATCCAGACCTTGGAGCTGTAAAATTCTTTCAATTTATTTCCTGCTTTAAATAGCACCTATCTATTTTTATCATAAGTACATGAAATCCCCATACTAGTTATAACTCGATTAAAAATGGCTGTATTGGTCCGGGATAGAATTTTTCATCCGGACTCCTTTAAGCTTATTCGATCCCTGCCAGAATCACCAGATTCAGATTTGTCTCACAGCCTGATCTGGCGATTCGTAGAAAATTAACGGGGAACTTATCATATGTTTTAAGAGAAATGCATCTTTCTTATTGGTGCTCGAATACAATGAGTAATTTAATCATGTATGTACATATCAATTAATTAACTCAATCAATTCTTGTGTAAAATGATCGCCACATACATACCAGTATAGACAGAATTAATGGTAATGGTACCGACAGTTTTTGTTTAAATTGCTTAACATGCAAAAGGAAATGTTGTTCAAAGTGTTGCATGTTCCAAATTGGAAGGTAGATACGTAGATAGCTGTTGTATGTACATATCAATTAATTAACTCAATCAATTCTTGTGTAAAATGATCGCCACATACATACGAGTATAGATAGAATTAATGGTAGTGGTACCGACACTTTTTATCTACATTGCTTAACATGCAAAAGAAAATGTTGTTCAAAGTGTTGCATGTTCCAAATTGGAAGGTAGACACGTAGATAGCTGTTTTTCAGTGCCTCTCCTACTGATTTCTGCTGTAATCTTCATCTCGAATTCCTCCGTACAGATTATGTTCCAAAGCGTGAAAATTACGGAGTTGCCGACAGCGGTGTTCCCATCGGCGATCGCGGAGGTCCGCATGGATGACATCTCGACCAAAGTGATCCGCAAGGACGCATTCTGCGCCATGAACATCTTTACCGTCACCATCAGCAACGCGTCCATACTGGAGATCGAGGCCGGTGCCTTCAGTGACAGAGCCCTAATCCAAAGCCTCGAGTTCGTCGACGTTAGACTGACGAGCATCGAGCGAGGCGCTTTCAGAGCTGGCCACGACAACCTCACCATTCAATACTCAAGGTACATTGTTATCCTTCATGTTATAAGCTTCTTGTGTTTCCCTATTTGCTCCTTTATTTCTGTGCATAATTTCCTCAATTCTGTTTTCGTAGTTAAATACTCTTCTTTTAATTACATTCTATTAAACAATTTTATCTTTTGCCTGCTTTTCCCATTCTTTATCCCACAGAAATTTAAAATCGATCTCTTTGTTCTTTGTACGTTTTGAGTTGTTCTCGTTCTTCTTGTGTTTTATTGCAATCGAACATTGTTAGAAGAACGTTCAGAGTTTTCTGTTCTTTTTTTGTTTGCGTTTTTTGGAATCTTTACAATGAAAGAAGTTATTGTCAAATAACAGATTGTATGATTTATCAAGTCCATAATAAGTATAATAATTATTATAAAACATAATTTTATACTTTCTCTTTCTATAAATGGTTCTCTCATTACAGTTGTATTTTATTATACGAACCTCGAGGACGTATTTATTGGTTATATTTATTTTTATTATTATGGAGGTATTAATTGAGATTTTGATTGACTTTTACTGTGGTATACGCACGATTAAATCAATTTATTTAATAATTTCCTGAATGAGTTATATATCCTGTATGACTTTATTAAAACTAAAAAGTCACAAATTGTTCTTTAAAACGAGCTAATAAAAACGTGGTAATAAATGAAAATATCTGATCATAGGTTTGTACTGTATTTGTATTTTTGGTGAAACAAATATAAATAGATGTTTGGGTTTTTATGCTATTCATGGTGCATACACTACAAAAAGTAATGGCATAATAACAATGATAAAAATACGTGCTCCGGGGTGTATATCTTAGTTTTTTCACTAGACCAAGATCACCATGAAAACATTGCAAATATTTGTACTTTGAAACGGCTATAATTATATCTCGGAAAACATTGCACACGAAGAAATTCTAAATGGAGTTTGCGAAGCAGACATAAAAATCTAATATGGACAAGTTGTTATAATTAAGATTGAGCTTACATTGATGAAATTACTGTTCATAGAATATGTTGTGTTTATTCGTTAATGGCTCAAATTGAAAACCCGTCACCCTAATCTGTGTACTGCTTATCATAGCATATTGTCGAGAATTTACCGGATGTGATAGTAAACGGTTAATGACGCGTCAAGTTATACCTCAATAGCGCCATACAGTAGTCCGCATCGAGAAATTCAGTAACATTTTGTTATAACTTTTGAATCATTATAGATATTGTAATGAGACTTTCATTAAAAATATTCAAAAAATAGTCATTTTTAACTATAGGTAATGAAATATTTTTTGCACTTGTTAAACAATATTTTTCAATTAATTCTCATTGATATTTCTTATTAATTTGGTACTTTTTACTTTTCAAATATGTATTTTATATTTATGTTTCATTCATGTAACGTTTCATGGAATATGGATAATATAAATTCAAGAACAAAGACATATTTATTCAAATTTTTAAATTTGGAATATTTTTTATACTGATATAGTAAACTTATAAATGAAATGACAATGTTAACACTTCAGTCTTCTTTAAATGAACAAATTATTTCGATTTTTTTGTGGAATTTTTATGGTTTTCAGATCGGTTGTTAATATGCTAACATGTCTTTCTCTTTAATTATTTAAAAAAAATCGATTCATTTTTAATTTTGTAGACAATTTCAAAAAGTGTTCTATTCTTAAAATAAAGTAAAAATTTACCTTTCGCATGCTACTGTCTTTTCAATTTTCAATGTTCCTCATTATTTATAATTACAATTTCTAATATTTCTATGATAATATTATTGTTCACACTCCATAAGAGAATCGATTGCGTTAAGTAAAATGTAATATGTAATGTTGCAACTATCCATAACAACGTAACTTCCAGATTTCTACCAAAAAGTTCCCAGAGTTCCTACAATTCTTCGATCATCAAAATAGACAGACTCCTAACTCATTCGCTTCCAACCACTACGAACTAAAGCAGCCTCAAAAATTCAATTTCGCAGACTGTCTGAAGTAGACACTGGTGCCATTGACATCTCTGCAGCGACAGTCAGCTTCAAGAACAACGAGTTCCAGAACCTGCACCAGGGCGCGATCGTCCTCCATCAATGGAACCACATAGCGATCGACTACAATCTCTTCAGGGATCTCGAAACCGACGCGATCACAGCGGAAGTGGACGCTACATCAGCTCCGAACTTGGAATTTTCCTTCACAGGGAACCAAATACACAAGGCGCGGCCTGGTTCCCTGAAATTCGCCGCGATATCTCAGCGCGTGAACACGGCTCGCGTGGGCAACAACTACTTTAAAGAAAAGTGCAACTGCAAACTGGAGAAATGGATCCGCGAGGTGACAGGCAAGAATAGCTCAGTCGCGTGGATGATGGATTCGAGCTACTGCGTGGTGGACCAGCTGTTGGATAGGTGTTTCAACTTGCCGCAGGGGTACATGTCGATGAGAAACTTCTCGAAGATAATCTGCATGCCAGGGGATCACATATACTGCGAGAAGCCATCAGCCAAGCCAGAACCGAGCGTCAGCCCGCCAAGCGTTGGCCCTCACGTCTATCCAAGACACAAGGGCTACTTCGACCTGGAGATGAGCGACTCGGAGCAGTTGCAGCGAGAAAAGAGAATCATCGTGGTGGTCTGTATGGTGGCAGTGATCATCGTGCTCGTCGTGATCCTCGTGTCCGGCATGCTCTACATGCGTCGAAACGGAGTGTGTCCGAAATTAACGTCCGGTCACCTGATGAACCTCACCAGCTGGTTATCTCCTAGCAGTGGTATGACTGCCGCGACGTCGGCCAGGTCGATATCCAGGTTGAGTGTGCACGAGTACGCCGGTCTTCAGCCCGAGACAAGGATTCTAGAGGTGGAAACGCAGCCGGAGGCTACAGAGGATGAAGAAGAGGAGGCTGGAGGACTGTATCCGTATACCGAGAACAAAGCCACGCAGACTTTACCAGAGGAGCTGACGGAGGAGTACTTGAGGGATCTCAGAGAGAGGCTGAACGATCCTGATAATTACAACCAAGCGAGAGACATGATCGAACACCTGTACGATCTGATCAAGGTGGAGGAAAGTTGTAATAATAACAACGACAGGCAACCGAGGGGCAGAGAGGAGAACGCGTACGACGTGATTAGACCGAAACAGAGGAAGAGGGGTCCTCCGAAGCCTTGCGTCAGTGTTGGTACTAGAACACCGTCCTTGGAGAAGTTGCTACCAACTGGTGTACAAACTAGACCACCTTTGACAGAATACACGGAGCCCAGAGACCAAAAAGCTCCCGAGCAAAACCATTTGTACGCGGAGTTGCCTGGTGATGAGA
This sequence comes from Lasioglossum vierecki, assembly GCA_028455595.1. NCBI lineage: Eukaryota > Metazoa > Arthropoda > Insecta > Hymenoptera > Halictidae > Lasioglossum > Lasioglossum vierecki. The sequence continues at coordinate 15,060,633 of CM052341.1, forward strand.
CGGTTCCAAGCACCAGCAGACTGTCCCAGCCAATCCTAGCTACCCTGGCAGGCAGAGCTCAGCAACCTCTGCCACCGGATGTCGTCAATGATCATCTAATCAGCGTCCATACAAGCCCAGCGTTCAATAACTCGAAGACTGAGAATCACAGGCCCCCGGATAGCCCCAAGTTCGAGTCGTATCGAAACCAAGGAAGACCCATGAGCTTCTTGAAGGCGTTAGGCGAGAGTATACTTGGGGGAGCCAAGACGGGCAACAACAAGAGGCCTAACTCGCTGCTCTGCGAGTACGCGGAACCTTCTGACGCGACTGCTCATCTGTACTCGGAGCTACCTGAACCCCAAACCTCGACCCCAGCCAGCAAGATGGCGAACAGGCCGCTGCCCACCAAACCCGACCAAGATTCCGTGAACGTGGCGAGGGCATAACGACGCCCGTCGTCGATTGTCTGTGATATAAGTGTGTTTGCGCGCGCTCGAATAACGCGAAAAACGGACCGAAGAGATCGTATTCTCGCCAATCTTTCCTGGACCCGTGTTCGGCCGGGTGCATACTGCCGTGGATGAATTATTTGTTGCTCGAAGAGACCTTGCTCGGTTGTTACGGGACTATTTTGTAAGCTTTGTATAAAGATAGGGAAATTATCGCGGAGTCTCTTGCGTCCTCTTCCGGAGGAGCAACGAGTGGACGGCAACAACGAAGTTTTTTATTTAAACGGCTGGTACGGCAACGATATCGGCGGATATGTATCATAGATTTCTATATATTTGCTTCGTCAGGTATTATTAAAGGAGTATTTCACGTGCTTTGTCTCTCTGTTTCATTCGATCCCCGGAACCGCCAATTACGAACTCCCTTCGTCCCCCTTTGCCCAAGTCCGCAAGGAATTACGCGGTTGCGATATCCAACCGCGATTCCTGCCTGCTGGCGGCTGGCTCTAGCTCTCTCGAAACTGCAATACCCTCGACGTTGGATCAGAAATTAATCTGGGACGAAACGGCGCCGGATAATCTACAGAAACAAGCATTGTCTCGGATGGTATCGGCTCCGGTCTTTTAAGGTTCTTGCGGGAGGTGACCTAGCACATCGGTGCGCCTAGGTGTTTTGAAAGGTCGGGGAAAATGGAACGGCGACTTTATCTTCGACCCAGAAAATTCGTTTGCGTTTTAACGAGCCACCTTCTTGCCTCGCTGTTTCACTTAGCCCATGGGTAGCCAAATTGACCTTTCCCACGAGGAGACACCAAAGCGAAGATTCTCTTACGCCGAGCAAGTTTAAGAGACTGGTTTCCCTGCTGAACATTCCAGCTCCGACGAGCCTGACCGTCTTAGAGAGAGAGCGTCTGATTTACGGTTAGGGTGGTTTTCAGTGAAATACGTGGTCAGAAATTGCATGTTGTACTTGAAGTCCTTGACGTTGGATCTATGGATGACTGAAGTAAGTACTTTATGTGGATTGAAGAGGACGAACATTTAAAAATTCAGTTTTAACGGATATGTATATCTGAACAAATGAATTTATCGAATAAATTCCAGTGTATCTACCCTCAATTACCCTTAATCACCCTTAAATTAAAGAATTTAGAATTCGTCATTTTGACGAGACCTGTAATTGTAGTGTTTCTAAGTCAATTAATTGCTCTTTCCCCATCATAAATGGTCAGTTTTCTGTAATCTGTTTATCCATTAGTCTTTCAACCGAATATAATAAAATAATAAGTATCATCATTCATTGGGCACAAATCGCTTTTTTCGAAAACAAATAACGGTACAATGACTTTGGTGATCGGAGACACAAAAAAACTTTAAAGAATAAGCTTTGAAATAAAGAAGAAGAACCGTTCCTGAAAACATAGACATGAGATATATAGAATAGATGAATATACATGTATAAAAATGAGTTGAAATAATCCGTGAACATTGAGGAAAAAAGAAATCATAATTTGTTCGAAACTATAACAAAGAACAGGAAGGTGAATAGTAAAGAAATAGCGTTCGGATATGTATTAAGATTTACACTATATAATTAGTGATGACATTATTTCATAAAAAGTTCAATGATATTCAGAAGAGATACCCTGAGGATGAGAGTCTTTGTCTATCCGTCACCCAGGCTTCCGTTTCCAACCCAAATGAGTCCGACGTATTTACAACCGAATAATTTAATTATTTTAATAACAAAAGATTGGTATATACTTTCCCAGATTGTAACGTAGGGTTTATCCAAGGAAAGCATTTAAGAACCAATATTTTAAGAACTCGTTCACAAGGGATTAAAATAAGGGTTCACCTTCACACGAAAAACACAGAGTTAACCCTTGCAAGTCCTCGAAGGTTCGATCTCAAGTGTCCACACAGTTTCATCAAATTCCCATCATCGTTTAGACTATCTTCTAGACCTCGAGACACCTTACCTCGTGGAAATTTATAATTCCAGAGTCGTTGCCGACTGGAGGATCTCCAGCGTTTCTGCCGGTCGAGAGACCGTCGGTTTGAGTTCAAGGGTCGACATGGATATTTTTTCTCGTTCCACGCGTGGCGCAGTGGTGCTCACGCTGAAGAAAGAGAGGAGAGAGAGAGAGAGCTCGCACGTCTGATCTTCACAAGGAAAACGGTGTTGGTTCGGATCGGTCGACACCGAAGTCCCCCGAAAAGATATTCTTAATCTCTTTCGTTCTCTGGGCGTAGTCGGTGTATATCCGCGGCGAGACCAAACTATTCCACGAAGAATGTAAGAGGAGCAAATAGAGGCGGCTAGCTGGGGCGGGCTGCGATGCAGCTGTTGATGTTCAAACGGCTGTTGCCTTTTCTCGCTCTCTCGCTCTACCCGCCGATCCCCGGTGAAAACCAGAAAAGTTCCGGCGAAAAAGGAAATAACGTGAGGAAAAAGGTCGCGGGGGGAACGACAAAAAACATTGGATACCGCGGGAACGCAAGGAGCCGCGAAATGAATTTATCACCGCAACTGAATCCCCATTGCCGATAGTGTTTAACGTGTTGCTACAATCGGACTGCGGACCTTTGTGTAAATATGGATTTTCGGAAACTAATTTATAGAAATTGGAATGATAACGAATCTGGTTTTTTTTGGCTCAGCATGGTTTTTATCATACTCAAAAGGAGACAAACGATTTTTAACCTTTGCTCCTAACACTTTCGTTACATATTTATAATCTTTTTCATTTTATCCATGTAAAATCGAGTGCACCACATGTGAATGTTTCATCATTTTTAAATACAAAGATATTTTGTAATGTAATAATTGTATTCATAGTACAGTAATTTTTAATGGCACCTCATATGGGACAGTCGAGTGCAAATGATCAAACATACAGGATATAGATTAAGGATATATGAAGGTCAGCCCATTTTCTGGCTCCATTGATTCGTGATTCAAAAGGTAGGTCTTTCTGATGTAAAAATATTGTAGAAACCTTTTTTTTTAATATTACTACTTGTTCGAAGTATGCAAGTTGCGTGAACCACTCTGTATATCGCTGGCATGTTTTTGAAAGTCGAGGATTGCATAAATACATAGAATCCGCGGTTAGTTTTGATCATCAAAATGACGAATATTAGGTTTCATTAATTTCATTATACGTATTATGGTACTAAGGTTTCGAAAGAAGCGTGTGATTAATATGTACAATGGTCTCAATTTTCGATTAATTTGATATTTAGTGTGGACGTTTATACATATATGTGCCTATAATTATGAAAGTGGTCTATGTTATATATTTCTGGTTCGAGATGTGTAATGTTGAAACAACAAGCACTATCTGTGACGGGTCATTTAGTAAATTATATTAGTAATTATACATATTAAATTATATGGGTACATATTATGGTATTAATAAGAATACTATCACTAGTTAAATTGTGTGTAGTTAAAATTTATGAAATTAATTTAGGTAGAAATGATATCTCTGATTATACTAAAAACACACACATTATTAACACATTCCAATTACTGTATTTAACTCCTGAACTATCTATGCATCCGTAGAGAAATTGAACCACATTTGTAACGTTTTATTAATTTATTTCAAGACAGAATTGTGAAGAAGAATTATCAGGAATAATATTTGACTTGAAGTTTTAACTAGACAATATTTTTAAACATACAGCAATATTTGTTACAATTTCTCGAGAAGTATCTAACTCCTGAAGCATCTATTACAATACATTTGAATATAAATTGAACCATTTACAATGTTTTATTCATTTATTTGAAGACAGAGCCATGAAGAAGGATTTTCAATGGAAATATTTTGCTTGAACTTTTCGTTAAACTGAATATGTTCATAAAAGTTCAGCAATGCTGATCGCAATTTCTGAAGGAAATCCAACTAATACATTTAAAGCGTGTGTGTAAATAGATGAACACATTAGTATAAATTTGGCAAAATTCATGGTCTTGCGGGACCATTTCCGTTAAGAACAATTGTCACTCTATCGCCGATGCTATGTAACACAATTTTCGTTCTGGAATTCCAATAATACCAAAGGAAGCTATATGCGCGGGAAATATTCCCGAGGAAATACACGAAATCGACCGGCGTGGAAATCACGAGAAGCTGCTTCGATATTGAACGGACCGCCATTAGGAAAAATGTAGCGCGAAAACGCTTTAGCCAACACGGCCACCGGAAATCCAGCATAGTCGAGGAAACAAACGTGATATTTCTTCCACGACCAATCCCCTCTGTGTCGTATAGTATGATTTTTCGCATTTGTTGGCATCGACTTACACGAACCGTTCAACCCACATCGTAGATATCGCAAGGATTCCTTGCAATCTTTTATATTTCAAGAAAGACCTTTCTCTAATCATCGATTCAGATTAAAACACCAGCACAGGACTCTTAAGATTTAATATTAGATCATTGCATTAGTTTGTGCCTCATTTTCATAAATGTCACAAACTGTGCTACATGGCGGAGTGTAAAAAAAATTATTTACATAGTCATCATTCTTTTCTAATTGTAGAAAGGATAATTAGACAATTAGAAAAGAATGGTGATTGATTAATAAAACTGTATTCTTTCAAATTTAACCATTGGATTTTATTTTCAAATCAGACATGAACTTATGCAATCACTGATACAAATTTCAAAAATCAAAAGTATCATCAGTAGACAGCGGATCTTTGGGCAAAATAAAAATGTTCTACCTGAAGTGCAACAAACTAAACAAAAAAAATTTATTTTCTTTCTTAATATGATTAACAGATATAAATTACTGAATTACATAAGTAATAGTGCTTACTGGAAGGGGACAGTGGCCGCTATGGTGGGGACGGTTTTGTCTAAATTGACCACCACTGATCTAAATGAACAAGTGAAATTTCAGAGCTCTTGAGAAAGCACTCTCGAAACATACGTTAACCATGATACGATTAAAACCTTTGTGGTCCTTGAGACCATCCCTACAATCCTTAAAACGCCAAAGAAAACCACAGGTTCACTGGGTCTTTTGAGAAACTATAGCTCGCTGTCATCGAGACATTTAGAAGCTACTAAATATGAATATTATACACTTTTAAATAGAAATGCAATGTTGTTACCAATAATGTTACCAATTATATTGAAGTGACACAATTCTTTGTCCATTTCTAAACGTTAATTTTTGTTCCAATGTATTTAAACGAACCAAATTTCATTAAGTCTCGTTGATATCAAATTAATTTGGTTTTGTTCGACTTCCCAGGTGGCAGTATAAGTCGTTTCATTTTTCTTGTTTGCGAAAATGTATTTGTATCTTTTTGTATCATTAAAAACCGTGGAGAAATAGCGTGGTAGAAGAGGAACGTAGAGTGAGGACAAGTCTTAATCTAGCGATTCTGAAGATTAATGACAATCTTCTTCCCCTCTCCGCTTTAATCCTTTCCACTCGGAGCTATTTTAACTGGAAAATTAAACATTTCTTCCTAGCTAGAATATTTCTATTCTTTATGATTTCTTCAATTTGATGTATATGAAATTGATACAATGCCTCGCACAATATTTAAGTGCAGAGTTATTGATTAGATGCCAACATATTTAATAATGTAATCAATATTTTGAATAATGGTAAAGCAATTTTTAACTGATCCTCATCGCCACTCGAGTGCTAAGGGTTAAATAACGTTGCCCTGGCCTATGTCGGTGGACCAGTGTGCCTATGCCCTTCATAAGGCTCGCTGAACAGCGCTGTTCCGAGACAATATCCGCGGATATTATTAGCTGACACGTTGCTGAGTATATCAGATCCCGTCCAATTACAATGTTCCGATATATTATATCCCACGTAAGCTGTTTTCGCAGACTACTGGCACCACCACGAGATGGAAAACGCGTTTACGGTCTAAGCCAGGACTTAATATAAGCCGTTGACCGACTTCGCTAGTGATTTCGCTGCTCCGATAAGCTGATCGTGCCAGCGGGAGACGTCCACCGGCGATCCTCGATCGATTTTACTACTATCCCACCGCAGATTAGGTCAGGGACCACAGAAACGGGTTAGAGTACGTATGGGCGACGGTAGCACGGCCCTATCCGAGTGATGAGATGATTGCCCTGCTAATGAAACCTGATAGAGAAGCTCGCTCCGACTGCCTTGTTGCGGATTATTCTGTCGCGGAACGCAATGGATCATGCCGGTGATACCGTATACTTCCGTTTACCATGAGACTCGATATAGACATGGTCAGATGACACAGTCTCTCACGACTCGACGCTCACGGTGCCCGAAAAATACCGGTGCATAAAGCGGCTCCCATGGAAATCACCGACACAAATTTCCGCGACACGGTTTTCACCGACACCAGATTTGACCATCGAATACTTTGGCCGACAACGCCTTTAACCGACAAATAATTTAAAATCGTTGTCGGGTAAATTTGTGTCGGTGATTTCCATGGAACCTGCATAAAGCATGATAGAGTTAGGTCTACACTCGATACAGTAAAACCTTAAATGCTTTCAGGGATCGTCTACGTAAACATTGTCCAGTGCCTACTCACTCCACAGAATTGTCCTTCTCTATGTCGGCTCTCTATTGAAGTCTCGCTCGGCCCTGCCGGCGCGCTAGACGCGAGTCATAAATAAAAAAAAAAGTCATCATTGCAAACGCTGTCTGCCCAGAATACGCCTGTTGGACAGTATTTAAGGATTTGCTGTATATCTTAGTTGAAATATTTTTTACCCAAATCTGAGTGGGGGATGTTGGAGTATGCTCATGGTGCTGGAATGGGATAGTGGAAGGGGAAAAAGAGAAGAGAAAAAATCGACCAGTTTTGGTCGATTCTAGCGGCACGTGATTATGCTTGCACATGAGTGTTGCTAGTTGCCTTTCCTTATCGCGCGGTGGGTAGGTTACCTAGTTGTGGGAAGCACGCGACAGTAAGAGAAGTGAGGATCCAATATAGTAGCGGTGTAGTAGAAGTGGGAGATTTCATACAGTCCGTTGACTACCTCGATCGTTGCATGAACTTTGATGCGTGCAGACCTTTCGTACAATTACCGAGGTTTAACTCTTCTATTTTGGTAGTTGCGTTTCCTTATCGCGCGGTGGGTAGGTTACCTAGTTGTGGGAAGCACGCGACAGTAAGAGAAGTGAGGATCCAATATTGGAGCGGTGTAGTAGAAGTGCGAGATTTCATACAGTCCATTGTCGATCGTTGCATGAACTTTGATGCGTGCAGACCTTTCGTACAATTACCGAGGTTTAACTGTTCTATTTTGCTAGTTGCGTTTCCTTATCGCGCGGTGGGTTGGTTACCTAGTTGTGGGAAGCACGCGACAGTAAGAGAAGTGAGAATCCAATATTGGAGCGGTGTAGCAGAAGTGCGAGATTTCATACAGTCCATTGTCGATCGTTGCCTGAACTTTGATGCGTGCAGACCTTTCGTACAATTACCGAGGTTTAACTGTACTATTTTTCTAGTTGCGTTTCCTTATCGCGCGGTAGGTAGGTTACCTAGTTGAGGGAAGCACGCGACAGTAAGAGAAGTGAGGATCCAATATTGGAGCGGTGTAGTAGAAGTGCGAGATTTTATACAGTCCATTGTCGATCGTTGCCTGAACTTTGATGCGTGCAGACCTTTCGTACAATTACCGAGGTTTAACTGTACTATTCCAACTCGACTGAATCTTACAGTTACCCCACACGTTTTTGGTACTTAGTTCACGTTATTCTATTCGTCTTGTAGGGAGAAGTAGGGAGTAATGTCGCGTCGATAGTAACTGCAACGACGCGACGATTCGATATTAGTTATTTATTGGTTTATTTTTCGTTATTCATTATTCTGGTTCGACGTATTGAATAGAAAAGACGTGTTTGATCTCAGACGGAGATTTAAATGAATCAATTTAATTAATTGTATTCAAGATAATTGGAATTCAACGTTAAACTATTGTGTTTACGGACGTGTTATTTCTAGTTACGACTTAATTCCTACAGTCTCAACGACCTGAATACAAATAAGACATTCGTTTTTGGCGGAAATCATAAGTTTCGTCTCGCAGAAAACTTTTCTCTGCGACACAGGCACAAGCAAAAACTGATCATTCTTCTTCGAGATGCTTCTTTGAAATTGCAAGTTACGAAGATTTTATATCATAAGTTTAGTTACGACGGACAGTCTCGTGAAAGGTTCGACGTAATCGGTATTATCATTTCAGGCTTTATGGATAAGCGAAACGTTACAAGGTACAGGACCAGGTGACACCGACCTGATCGACGAACGACGAAACTTTCCGGTCGAATTTCTACCTCGGCCTGGTCACATACCGGGTGGCGCGTCCTTAATATCCACCGAGTGTTACTTACGAGCCGATGTGTGTCACGTGTCGCCAAGATATTAGATCGCCGATCTAATGGACTTTTAAGCCAGAAGAAGCTCTCTATATAGGTGTACGTGTATCGCCTGAAATTCTTCCTCGTTCCCAGTGGCAATCTTTTCGTTTTAAACGGAGCGCGTGTATCGGCGGAAACTCGATTAAATGATAAAGTTGTACACAATTGGCGAGATCATTGTGTCCACTACTTTCGTTTCATTTTTTTTATTCAGCAAAAGGATGTACCTGAGTTTTATAACTTTGTAACTATAAAGAAATTTGATCGAAGTAAATGCTATTCAGTTTAATGAGAGGTACCATAATAACAAATAGCAATATCACTTTCCATTTTAAAAAATGTTGGGGCTCCTCTGTCTCCCTCAAAAGATACCCTCCGAACATTTAATAAATATTACAATATTAACCCTCCTTCGCTAATTAATTAAAATAAAAATGGAGTCGATATATTCATTAGATTCTGAGAAAACAGCTTGCAACACTATAGTTGGTACACTCTATATAGCCGTTGATCATGTGTGGATAGTTAAGATCTTAATCGAAGTTATCCTTTTTTATTTTCAATATTAAAGAAGGGACAATTTTTGGGGGGAACTTGTATTTTTCATGTTTAAAAATTGTTACTTCTTGTTAAAGTTCCGTAGATTAAAATTTTCGCAATTATTCAATATTTGCCCAATAAAGAGTGAAATGAAAAATGGTGGTAAACGTTTCCAAAGAAGCCTGTTCGCCATTCGTGGAAGGTTTCCTCGTTGGCTGCAACAATTCCACCCACGAGTCGGCGAAATGACGAAACGTTTGCCAGTCACGTGTTGACGATCTCCAGGCAGTCTAAGTGCAGAGTGAAAGAAAGAATGACGAGACCGAGAAACAGGATGTCGCCGCGGCGAACGCGTTTGTACGCGAAGCAAGTGCGAAAACCTCGGCCCGCGATAATTATAAATATGAACCAGAAAACGATGTTCGTTCGGCCCGCTCTAGAATTCCAAAAATAATACAAACTCTCGACCTGCTCGTTTCCATGCTTTTATTGAAAAACTGCAACCAGAACGAGTTCGGACATTTATGCGAATCTCTCAATTAGCATATTGGTACACTAGATCTCAGTATAACAAATATGGTTTAAAAATATATGTATGTATTTTATGTGGTAATAAATGTACTGTCTCGGGCAGAACAATTTTTTTACTACTGCTTCATAGAATACATGTCTTTAAACAATCTTTTTGATCGTATTATACAAGGATCTTTTATGCAGTAACATTTTCATACGTTTGGTCAGCAATGGTTTCTTTGTTAACCTATATTTCTGGAAAAACATTCCCATTTATTTCAATTTTGTAATTTCTCTTATAATTTACTCTTGTAATTTGTCGCTGTATTATGTTCTCATTAGGTCGCAAATATTTTGGGCATCTCTCGGCAGGAGAACATTTCAGTTTGTTTTAATTATGTGGAATTTAATCTTGGTTGAGGTAAATCAAGTAATTCGAGAATTTTCGCGATGGTATAAAAAGAAAAATTCTCAAAATATATTTAGTTCGAATGTATAATTTAAACATCGTTTAATTATTGAAAAATTAAACAGTTTTTTTAATAGAAATGTTTCTTCTGGTTCTGTATGTTCAGGTGCAAGTGTATAAAAACATGTTCTAATTTTAACCATTTAATTTTGACTCTTCCTAAATGCATATAACCGTAATTAAATAGAAGCCACTTAAGTAAACTAATTCTTCTAACATCTAAAAAATACTCGAGTTGTTTGGTCCATGTTCAAAAAAGTTACTTTTGAGGGGTGCCTAATTTTGTTCGCGACTGTGAATGCATTGCCTGTAGAATTTAGAAGATTTTCGTTTCAGAGAATAGAAGCTAATTGAATTGTTGGCTGGAACAACGTTGAGTAATATAAAGTGTAAATTTGACAGGAGAGTAGGATGTGATGGATGAACAATAAAAGCCTAAGGAAATCTCGTATCTAGCGTCGCTCCTGCCATCAATTCAATTGTCACTTTCCGAGGATTTGATTCCACCGAATTGATATAAACACAATTGACTCGGGATCAGTATGGCCTACTTAAGTGAGGCAGAGTTAATCGGGAAATCTGAATCACCGTGTATCGACAGAGAGGCGAATTCCTTTATTACGACTCATTGCCGGGGTCTCGAGCACTTTGCAGACGGCGTATCGGCTGGAGCAACTCGTGGCCCTGCTTTCTCTCTCTCTCTCTCCCTCTCTCTCTCCCTCTCTCTCTCTGTCTTTGACACACACATACATTCGCTTCACCATTGAAATCTAAATATACACCATTATATTAATAGCGTATGGTGCGGCGATGGCAGAAGGGCCGTTTCATACGCCCGCGATGCACCGCCGATGCTTTCGGACGAATGCAGAAAACCGCATTCTACTGGCGCTACGCGGGTCTCCCGTTTCCAGGACGTGCCTCGCCGGCTGGAAAATGCGTCGCGAGTTGCTTACTCGGTTGAATCGTCTCCTCGAGCAATATTTTTCCGCGAAATTTTTGCGAAGGCAACGCCACGACCTCTCAGTCGGCGAATCTGCAACAGTTTGTCACATTTTTCTCCCATCGTTCAGGGATTGTATAAAATAATTGAAAAACCTTATTTAAAAAATTATTTAGTAGGAAGACACGTGTACAATGAATAATAAAATTATTAGAATGTTTCCTAGATAGAATATAGTAGGTAGATAGTAGGTAGAACATGAACTATAAGTATTTATGCAAAAATAAAATTTATGTACATCGATTGCAAGACACAGGACCAGAGTAAGCCTTTGTTTCTTTTCTTAATAATTTGAATAAGTTATAAATAGTATAATTGTATTTTCAAAATCGTCTAACATTTTCACTATTTTTTGTTCCATTTACTTTATTATGTGTTATGAATCATAATTACTTTTGTATGAAGTATTGATGTTTGAAAATTGTAAGTTGTAAATACTAAAATAATATTATCCACTATGTGCACAATCAATATAATTTTTTTCAAAAAGAAATTAACGAAAAAATATCGTCTTGAAAGGGTGCAGTTACATTGTTTCAAGATGACTACCTTAGTTGACTTAGGTGACAATCAGCGTGGCTTAAACATGGTTAATGTACAATTTCGTGACGAATAATCTTGCAAGTACAACACATGAATCGTAAATAATGTTTCCATTATCTATTCCCTGTAGCTATTTTCAGTCAATAATATCCGAAACATTATCGGAACAGTTTCATTGTTTCATAACTCGTGCACGCTACTGTTGAAAATTATACATCTACTAGCCTCGTTAAAAATCATTTCTACTTTTCCATTTAAAGTGCAAAACTTCACAATCAAAAATAATTAAAACTGTTAAAAACAAAAGACTGTGGTATGATTTATTTTCTCTTTGAATTCTGATTACTGATATTTTTGAGTGAGTTGTGTAAAGCCTATGATTGACAAGTGAAGTAACGAGATAGAGAAACAATAGAAACAATGATAACGGCTTCCTTGTTATTGTTACCTATTTCATTGCGGACAGTGCTCTATTGTGAAGGGTAAATGTAATGAGTAGACCGCGAATCTTTGTGCAAAATAAAAATATTCTTCATCAATGCATAAAAATCCATAGTTTAGTTCTGAATACAAGAAAATTTATTTATCACTTCATCGAGAACCGTCTTAAATAATAACCGACGACAACCCAACATACTTCTACAATATTTAAAACACCGGAGTTTACTGAGATGTTAAAATCAAATACACTGTATTTAGGTGATTATAAAACTTCAAGAAAATAAATACAGCAGAAAAGGTGAAATGCCCAGGTTCCTTGGTGGTCTAGTATATTTGGCACAGGATCAAACAACAAGTTCCATTTAATTAAACTGAAATCAATCAAATATAACCTGATGCCAACATTTCAAAGAAAGAAAAAACATTCTACCAGGTCTCCATTTTTATTTTGTATCCCTGTGGATACAAAATGTATTGTAAAATGTACAAATGTATGTATTTATTTTTCTATCGTATCCCTGTACGATTAACAAATATTATTACAACGCAACACGGGTATCCAAAATTCCGAGGCAAGCAGTACAACAGGAAATTTTTTTTATTATTATTTAACGTTGCTTTTTGAATTCTTATGTGAGAATTATTTCGCGACAGGGCAACGGGAAATTAATCGGGCTTTAATCGAAGCAGAAAGCTAAACGTGAAACCGGAAGTGGCGCGATACAAGGTGCAGAGTCGTAACGAGAAGACTTCTCGAAATTTAAACCATGCGCAGAGATCAAAGGAACGCGTCGCGTTAAAAATCGTCCGCAACGAGGAGTTGGAAACTTTCTCATAGCCGTAGCCGTGTGAAAGAGCCACGGTGTCGAGAACTATTTGAAAGATTCGAAGGATGCAATGCGGGTTCCGGTATGCAGCCCTCTTCCATCGACGAGCAGCCACCACCCCCGACTTCCTGTTCCGGATCGATTTCCCAAAAAACTGTTCGTCGAAAGGGACCACGGTGTTCGTTCACGTTGAAACTGTTAGACGCGTTCTAGTATGAAATCGTTCCTGTTCGATTACACGTGTAGCAACACGACCGGCGGTTGTTGCGCGATAATCAGCTCCAATTACAGAGGTTTGTTTTTCGACCGGGGGAAATGATTAATTGACGCAGGGCGTAGCTTCTCATCGCACCGGGAACCGAATGAAAGGGAACCGCATACTCGCGTGAAAATGCAATTTTCCGGCTCGCGTGGACTCCTTCCTTCTGGACGATTGTATTACTTCGTTGAAACGAAACCACGTGGATATCGCGGCCGAGGGAAAGCGAGCCGCAACTCGCACGCCGGATGCATTAGCAAGCGGGGAAATGGGATTTGCTCCGAACCCGATGTTACGAAGAAAAATGGAGCGGCTTCCGGTTTAGAACTGCCCGCTAATACACCGTCTTCCGGTGCAACGAAGAAACAAGCTCTCCGTATAGTGTTCTGGGAAGACATATTTACGCAATGCTACATTTTTGCTGTATCAATTTTGTCACGAAGAATGCTCGACCCTCATCCATCCCTTGTGTCGATTTTTCACTTAAAGGTATTATTCTGCCATTTTTAGAACAAATTTCACCGAGAATATAAAAATCATCAGTTTAATTAATTAAATAAAAACAGTACCTTCAAAGTATGAAGGCAGTGGATGGTCCTAAATAAGTTCATAAAAAAAGCACCAGGTAAAAACCTTTTTCAAATAAAGTCATGAGATGTTGATAACTGTGGGTGAAGTATAAAATTGAGAAAAATATAGAAAATCTATTGTTATGTTGTTTTTGACGTAAAAAGAATATCAAGGAGTAAAATGAATTTTTATTTAACTGCTGATTCCCCAGTCTAATTGTTATGCAACGGAATCTTTATGCAAAGTAAAATTTGTGTGCGTTCATTGCATGATGCAGATGCCATTTAGGAATGCCTTTCTTTCTTTAATAATTTGAGTAGGTCGCAAGTATTATACTCTTCGATTTTTTAAATCTTTCATAAATGCTTAAAATATAAAATATTTATTTAACATAGCCGTAAACATATACCTTTATATCTTAGCATTTACCTTTTTGGAACAATCCTGGAAAGAATGCGATTGAATACAAAAATAGCGAAATAAATTTTGGATTCTCTTAAAATCTTTCTTCTTTACACTGAAAATTTCAAGAGGTCGAGCATCGGTCTTCCTGAAAGATTTAAGCGGGACGTTCAAGCTAAAAAGAAGAGAGAGAGAGAAATGATTTCAATAAATATCGGAGCCACCGTATGAAATATCGGAGCGATTTTTGAAAAGTCAAAACACAAGTCATGGGGGCCAGACTTCCCTTCCTTTACCCGTGATATGTCGATATCGTGCCGAGAGTTACGGCGGGTTATATCTTGTACTGATTGATCGTCCGTTTGTCGCGAAGACTTATCGGCCAGACTCTGTCGGCCCTGGGAAAGAGTTATCGGGCCACTCGATTTTCACGAGGACCGATCTTAATAGCTTTCTCGCCGCGCTGCCCATTTCTTACGTAATGTCGACCGATTACGCTGATAAAATCGACTTTAATGAAACGATGCCAACTTGCTCCCGAGGACCGTTCGGCACGAAGAAAAAAGGGTGACACGTCTCGGTGATTGGTACCAGTTCAACAAACTACGCTCCAATTTTCTTGATTCGTGTCGAATCGCGATCTAGAAGTTGTTAAGTTAAAAGTGTTCGAGATTCCAGGACGGTCGTACTCCAGTTTCAAAGATTCCAAGTTATTCTGTATGTATCTTTGCAAAAAAAATTGACACGTTCGACAGGCTTGTGACTTGGAAATCATGCTCCATGATTCAGTGATCGAGCAACGAGATCGTTTATTCATTTTAAACTTGGGGATTCATATGCATTTGCATAGCAATTGGCTGGGTGAAACATAAAAACAGTAAACGATTTTAAAAAATCGGTACTTATTGTACAACGGATTTTATGCATTTTTCATGACAAAAATGAGTAGGTGAAATTTAAAATAGTAAAATCTTTGGAAGAATCTGAAAATAGCGTTATATTATTTTTCAATCTGTTAGACACATTCAGAAAGAAAATAAATGTTTGTTACAATTTAGGTAGAATATGTTTATTTTACATAAAGATCCGCATTTTAGTAATTTCCCAGAAAAGGGTACACCTCATCGACTTTGATGAAACTCAAATATGTTGTGGAACCCATAATTCTAAGCAATTTTTCCTGTACGTGTTATCGCCGCTCGGTCTTTCTTTTCGCGGTATTTATAAAAATAGTTTTCGTGCTCTTTCTTTTGGTTCGAGTTAGGTCTGGGTTAGGTTTGGGTTTATTTTCGTCGTATCATGGTACAATGCCTTTACATGTCTCATGTTTCAGTTTTTAAACACGAAGAGGCAAAAGAAATACAACTTATAATTACTTTAGACATTCCAGACCGTATACTTTGGCAAATGATAATTCTCTGTTCTGTCCATTTAGCAATAAGAGTAATAATTAGTAATAAAAACGAGTTTAAACGTGACAGTTATTTCGATTGATTCGCCCAATCGAAAAACCCTACATTAATCAAATTAATAAAAAATATATTAATGCAGCCGGCGCATTCTGGTTCGGTCAATTGTTATTTAAAAACACTTTTACAAATTACCACTTTAATTTCAACGTTTCGATCTTACTTTAGATCATTTTTCACAAAGCAAGTAGGTAATAGTTTCCCTCAATCTAGTTTAACATACAGTATAATATCCTAACGTATAATAATTTATAGACGCAATTATTTCTTGAAAATGATCTAAAATAAGATCGGTACGTTGAAATTAATGTGATAATTTGTAAAAATGTTTTTAAATAACAATTGATCGAACCAATGCACCGATAGCATTAATATATTTATTATTAACAACTCTACGATCGATATAAGGAAATATTTGATAATCAAGTTTCGCCTATGAATCGCCTCGAGCTATTTCAATTTGAAATTTGTTGTAAAATAGACACTTCTAATGTATTTTAATCTTGATAAGTAAATAATGCTAAATACGCAGAAACGTTCATCAAGAATGTTTAAGTAGCGATAAAGCGTTGCGTATGTGGCAAGCGTCGTCGATGATTCGCAATGCCATTTGTCACCACGAGATCAGGGTTCGGATAACGCGTCAGGTGCAAACGTGGGAAAGGACAGCGTGAATGAAAACCGACACAAAGAAGCCTCGGAAGTAACGAGAATCACGCTGGCTACGACTATTGTGTCTTTAATAGACTTTCCAGCGCGGGAAGAGGAGTAATTCCCCCTAATAGCGGCATGCGCGCACCGATCAAATTGTAGGAGGAGGGATGAGATCATCGTAGCGGAAGCGATCTTTGAATCAAGTCTAGCTGAGAACTTAATTCATCCCGTTCCCGTGGCTGGTCGCTTTCTGCCGCCCCCTTGCTGTCGCCGCTTGTAATCATAGGATTTTAATGTCCTTTGATGTGGCACGGATGGGGGATGCAAGCAGAAAACTTTGTGTCAAAGTCGTAAATCCTCGGCGACTGCCGCTTCGAATTAAACAGTCGGTAATTGTTGTAAAGACTGGAAACGGAGACAGTTTCTAACATGCAGATGTTTATTCGTACAACATTTATACGTCCACTAGAAAATTCATCTATTTTATTTGACTTTATTTGATTCGTAGTTAACGTAATAACAAAGATATTGTACTTCCTAGAAATAGGTGATCCCTGATGCAACTGTTTCCTTTGAAAAATGTTCTTCACGGTTTTGTTAATGAGTTATTTACGGAAATTACGGGCCAATCAGAGCGCGGTTACAGCGGACGGATTCCGCCTCGGACAATGCTACGCTCAGCTGTAGTTGTGCTCTGATTGATCCGTGTTTTTTGTTAATAGTTACAGTGATTAAAACGTTTTTATGCACAACAATGTCGAAGAAGGGAAAAGAAAATTTATATTTTTTGTATTTTTACATTTATTTTAATGCCTACTGCTATTTATTATAAACGAATCAAATTTTATTCCACCTAAAATGAAACGCACAAGATTCATATTTGTTAGACTTTGTTAAAAATCTTCGTCACGAATCTGGCTCGTCAAAATACGACAAGGGGTTAATACTGCATAACAAAGCGCGGAGAAGATTTTCGCAAGGCTAAAAGTTACATCAAATCATTTTAGGAATCATCTCAGAATCATTCAAGGTTTCTTGACATAAGATTGCGGTTATTAAGACTTCGTATAGTTTTGATTACAATAGGTGCTCGAATAAAGAAATTCATCCCGAAATCCAATTATTTTTATAATTTCAATGATTGTAGACCAACCGGGAATAACGGTTTGTAGTTCATTTTAGTGCAAATTGAATGAACGGTATAGTCCCTGTAAATTATTTTAGTACCCACAAATTGCAGATATTAGCCAAGTAAGAAGTTAATGTTGAAAATACAATGTTGAAAACTCGGAACACTCGTTTTGCAGTAGAACGTTTATCTTTAAATAGAATTACATTTAATGTATCTTTTGCTGTATCTTTAAATGGAATTAACATTAGGAATACAAAACCAATTTATCTCGACATGTGCTAAACATGGTTCACACCCTTATTATCGGTTGGTGGTCAATAATAAAAAAAGAGGTGAGAAACAAGTAATTTTAACTCGTCAGGTAGTTCCCAATGTTAAGTATGTCAAGGACCTTGACTCAAGGGGTTAATAAGCGATGCTTACGATAAGACAGTAACATTTTGTGAATGGAGCGATCAGTTAGTTAAAATCGAGGCATCCAGCAATAACAACAGAGTCTTGAGCTGAAAGGACTCATGAGGTGGAAATGTGCAAGCTCGACTGGTTCAGTGAGTTGCATTGAAGCGTGAGAAAACGTGCCGAAATTGTCGTTCTCGAAATGGAACGGATTGTGGAAGGAGGTCAAGGTCCGTGGATCGCATCGATAATGCGATCGATCGAAGGTCCATTTCGCTGGGCGCAATCGCGAGACCCTGTTCCGATGAATACAGAACGTCTGCCCAGAGGAACGTGGGCTGTTCAGGCTGCAGAGTAGCAACGGCGGAATGCAATTTGTACGCGAATCAAAATAAATTGCAATTGTCCTGGCATCAAAGTTATTACTGTCGCTGACTGCGTTAAAATTGCTGCAGCCTTCAACGCCCGACTGAAAATTGCGAATTCAACGGTGAACCGACCGCTGAATGCCGAAACGTTTACCTAAGTTTTGGTAGCCGCTTTGACTATTTCATTTGTTATCCCCAAAGTCGATACATGGTAACACTCGAAACTCTTTTTCATTTGGTAACCGATCGCGTGTGTCGTTGTCCAGCTCTGGAACTTGTGTAAATTAACCTTTCGTTAATTTATTTCATTGATCGACCTTCCGTAAAAGTGCTTCTTAATTGCCGCATTTGGGTCACTGACACAACTGACCGGAAACTTCGATTAATGGGATACTCCTTCGGTGAGTTGTTGGAATACAGTATTGAATTGAGTATTTAATTATCGAGTGCTGCGGAGTTACCATTAATTTTCTTTTATGAAAATATCTATTTGAAAAAAATGTCGCGTGAGTATTTAATAATCGAGTATAATTGAGTATTTAATTATCGAGTGCTGCGGAGTTATCATTAATTTTCTTTTATGAAAATATCTATTTGAAAAAAATGTCGCGTGAGACGTAAGGCATGCAAGATATCTCGCGCGATGCCCCTTTTCGTGGAGATATGAGTTACGCTTTTCACTTATCAGATTGAATGAATAAAACATTTTCTAACAATGGTTCACTTGGACGAACTTTGAGAATAAATTTTATACGTAATTCCTATTCATTGTGTAGGGAAGTAACAATCAAATTTTTCGAAGTATCTGCCTCTGGAATGTATAATACTTTAAAAGGGTTGCCCGTAAACAATGGATGAGGGTGGAATTTTTTTCAATAAGAGATTACGAACAGAAATAATGCAGATATTATTTAACAGGTTAAAATCAGCAATGACTAATTAACCCTTTGCACTCGGAGCTATTTTACCTCGAAAATCAAACTTTTCTTCTGACCCAGAATATTCCCATTCTCTATGATTTTTAAAAATTTGATAGATATAAAATTGATATAATATCTCCTACGATACTTAAATGTTTAGTAATTGGTTAGATACCGACGTATCTAATAATGTAAACAATATTTTAAATAATAGTACAGCAATTTTTAGTGATGCCTCAGAGGCGCCCTCGAGTGCTAAGGGTTAATTATTGGTTTTTAAACTGTTCTGACTTTTTCCAAGAATATGTATATAAGAATCAAAATTAAATATTGAAAACATCGTAAATAATGCAGTGAAAACATATATTGCTCAACTTGTTTGATTTCAAATCTAAAATTACTTTCTTCGTATCATACTTCTGGTGTTTTGATAAACGAAATTTCTTGAGAATACAAATTTTCAATTAAAATTCTTTGTTATCGTATGTACTAAGTCGTACTGCGAGTAACACTCTATGGATTCTTTAATTTTTCTTTTGCCTTTTTCTCGTTCTGCTTTTGCTATTCATTTTCCTCTCTTTTCCCTTCACTTTTTGCTCTTTCATTCCTTTCTCTACTTCCTGTATAAAACCCTAAGTAATGTAAATTTAGAAATTCTTTTTAAGTCTGCCAGGTCTCCAGGGTTTCCAAAAATTATTCAATATGAAAGTAAACTAAAATTGAGTCTTAAGTAATATGTATTACAAGAAAGTAAAATTTAAAACTACCGAGCCTCAAAAGTAATTGATACATGCTCCCGTATAAAAATTACCAGATTGATTTTATGTAGACTTTTTTTTTTATTTTCATTTTACGTCGCTTTTAGCTCTTTGTTAAAGTTATTTCGCGACGGGACCTACAGTTTATTAAGGTGGGTTCCGAACCATCTTTGGCACCACAGTATTAGATGGTACATGGAATATTTCCAGAGGTGCCGGTGGAGGGATTCGAAACTGCGACCACGGAATTTATTTAAACTTCGCACGGCTCCTATTGTAAATATCTATGCAATCATTTTTATTATTTCAATAATTGTAAAATTAAAAATCTGAGACCAGTCATTCTGACCGGTGGTGGTGCGTTTTGTGTTAAATAAACAATGTATACATTTTGGTTGGCTACATAAGGGTTAAAATCGTGCGATCCGCCAACACTATGGATCGTGACGTCACTAGTCACCCCGTTTATTGGAATGTTCTCAAAGGAAACGTGTTCTTCATTTTGCGAGCTTCCTCTACGCGACGCAAGCCGGTCCCAATTCGTGAAAACTCGCCTTTAATAGGAAACAATCGTCACCCAAGTTTTTATAAGCGACCACCGTTGGGGCCTCTTGCCCCCTCCCTCACCCTCGCAAGGATCGCAAGGATCCGACCGCGGCTCATTATATTCCCGAAAGTCAAAGTGATCGCACGCGTCTTTTATTATTTCCGAGCTTCCCTTTGACCTTGTCAACTGTGTCGATTATTACCGGAATACAGGAAGTATACGACGCAAAACAAGGACTTTTACGTGGTACGTACCGTTTCTGTATAGCACCATTCCATAATAATCACGATTATTTATCATAATTTTTAATCAAATTAATCCTGTGTTCAAGCAAATTATTTGTTTTCCAATGGATTAAATTTATTCTCGAATCGTATTACTATCTCGCGATAATTTACTCTTATGTCACAACTAGTTAGCACGTTTTTATTTTTCATTTCAATTTATGTCGTGCGAGAGAAATGAAGTTTATTTAATTCTTGTTCAAATTAATTTTGATTCTTTATTCAACTTGAATTACTTGTTTCCTATTTATTAATTCGGATTTATTCTTTCATTGAAATTAAATGAGTTTGTTCTTTTTGTTAAAAAGACGATATCGAGATCGAGACCGCGACTCAACGTGTTACGCTTTCTTCAAGCAGGAGAGGACGTTGAGTACCAATATATCTTTCCACTTAAACTTTGTCATTGAACATTTTCTCTTCAAACTATTAATGGGAAATTAATTAGTAGTAAATTTATCTACTTTGGAATAAGCTTAAAGTTCACGGTGAAACTTTTCGATTATTTAATTCACACGATAATAGTTTCTAATATGTTTAATCGTGATGATGAAGTCCAACTTTTTCAATCTTTTTTTTTAGATATTTCTTTATGAATCCATTATCTGCAACAATGTGTATGGTGTTTCATAATTTATGGTACAAACTGGAAAATCAAGTATAACGGATTTGTGTGGGAGGCTTCGTGTTCGAGAAAATTCAATTTAAATATCATTCTGGTCTATAGTAAACAACAGATGTTACGGATTTCAATACAGGCCACTGTTACGACCGTTATTGTATGTGGGACAATGCCAAGGCTTGTTTACTACCAGAATACGATTGAAGAGTAATAAACGTAGAGTAATAAAATACGCTGATTATTTTATTACATAGCGTTTAATGTATTCTTCAATCGTATTCTGGTAGTAAACAAGCCCTGATATTATACCACGTAGAAAAATTGTCGCCACAGCGGTCTGCACTAAAATCCGTAATCATCGGTTATGTATACAGAGCGCATGAACAACTCGACTGATATTTCAATTGAATTCACTCGAACACGAAAGCCTCCCACGCAATTTTGTAATTTTTGATTTTAGTCTTGTTCCCAGCTATAGAAAGATATTTTGCCTGTATGGATTTCCGGTGTTTAATTTTAATGAATTGTCTTTTCTGGATATTTCTAAACGAATTCTAATCTGTTCGTTCCGAATCAATATTTTGAAGACAACGTTAATCCGATTGCGACTTCCCCCTATGTTTACGTTGACCACCCTTGTTTCAATGTAAATTAATTTTAATTTTGTATTCTATTAGAATGATTTATTTCATATGAATTTTTGGATTTATTTTTCCATGGTTGATGAATTGAAATTAAAGGCATTTGTTTTTTCTGTCATAGAGCCTTAATGGTATAGAATATTTTGGGGCTACTTATCTGAATATTTGAAGCTACCTACCACGATGAGCAAAGACGACATCGATAGCAGAGATCGAGAGCCAATGTCGTGCTTCCTTCAAGGGGGAGAGAATGTAAGTATACACCAAAATACCTTCACAATTAAACTTAATTAAAGATCATTTTACTTTTGGAAGAATTAGTAAAAAATTATATAGCCTACACAAGTTGAAAATTTTTCCATATTTCACGAGTTGAATAAACTTTTCATATTACACAAGCAGGATAAATTCTCCATACTATATTGTATTAAAAAGTTTTCACTTCTTTGCTATTTTTATTACAAAAATCACTTAAATATACTCTTTATATCGTGATGGAATTGTATAAATCGATTTTTTAACGTCTTGTTTCTTTTTTTTTACTCGAGGACTAACGCAGCTTTCTCTTTCCCCACGAGAGTAAACAAACATCTGTCTTTTTTATTGTCAGATTTCATTAGTAGTTGATTTTGACGAGTACAGTGGCCGTGGAAACGCCAAGCGTTCCTACGGGTAGTAATCTGTTTCCAAGCTAGGTAGGGTCTTTTTGTACGTCGTGTTTTTTATATTAGATAATATCAACTTCGGTATTTGAATCTCCAACTTACGAGAAGATGAAAATCTTCTGTAATTTCGAACAAAATTACTAGAGTCACTTTTTGTACCAAGGTAATTGTGTTTATTCTAAAATTAACTTAAATTGTACCACGTACAAAAAGACGATTCGCGACGGATACGATTCTTTCTAAATTTCAAATAAAACACTCAAAATAGTAGGGTAATAAAATTGAAAAACAAAGTGTGCAACAGGTTAAACAGAGTGCAAAGGGTTAAGATCGTGAGACAGAAAAATATATTGGGTTTACTCCTGCAGCTTGTCTGTGTATTAATATTTCTTGTCTGGAGTGACGTTATATGGCTTATAGAATATCGACGGAGTGATTGAGGAAAGAAACCTCTAGATACGGAGAGTTTAATGCAGTGTAGATAGATGGCAACACGATGCAGCCGGTTGCATCAAGCGATTCGTAGAATGTTAACCGCGGAACGGCAGGATCAACGAATTAGTATTGAATTGCTAATAAATTGCAAGGAATACAAATATTTTTAAGTAAACAGCAAATTGACACGGAACATTTTAACCAAGCCGAAATAGAATTAACAAACATGCTGATTTATCGATTTCTTTCCCGTTTAAACAAGCAAAATTTAATGCAAATTTTTAATACACAGTTTAATTGAAATATATCTAATACACGGTAATTAGTATTGCAAGCTGTCACCAATAATCACCAGTCACTTTGATAAGGTATCGGTACAAAACTAGGATAGCCAATATTAATTAATAGCACACATCAACTACATATGCGAGAATACTTCTCTCAAATATTGATATATTGATTTGAATATCTACATTAATATTAAAAGCGTCGTCATAATGTTGAAAGACACTTGCTGATAGAAATGATTATGTATTTTGAAAAAGTATGGATTTATTTCCGAAGAGACTTTTCGCTCACTGACTTGGAAACATGAAAGTACGGATAAGTAAAAAATCTGAAAGTAAAGAGCAAATTTATTTATTCGCTGCTTCGTATTGTATCGGTATATTAGATTATGCTCACGAATGGTCGTGAAAATAAAATTATAATTTCCAGTATTTAGCACTTGTGGCCAAATCAAATTTAGTTATAGTTTCAAAAAAATTTCTGCTGCTAAATAAATGATACGTTTAAATATTTGAACGTTTCTTGTCTGATATCAAAATCTTTGTTGCATTTCAACGCGCTTTTCTGGAAAAAAATTCAGTAAAGTTTTATTGTTATTATAACCTCGATGCAATTTACAAAATTCTGCATTTTACAAGTTTCTAAACATTTTTATGTAGTATAAATACATAGCATTTCTTTCTCAACGAAAAAAAATTAGTGTAGACTCAATTTATTTTAATCTCAACAAAATTTTACATTTCCCAATCTTTTAAATATTTGTATGTACTATAACTGCATAGAGATCTATCCTTGTATCTACTTATTGGGTCGTATTCGTCATGAATGGGTTAAAATTCATATGAAATCATTAAAACGAACAAACCTATCGCGTTCTATCCCAACTGAATACCTCTTGCAACATTAATTCATCGTAACAGCAGCGTTGCATTATAACGAAAGCATCCGATCGCGAATCCGCTGGCAACAATACGAATCCGTCACACCTGGCGCGAGACGAAATTACTCGCGCGCCTCCTGGGTTGATTAATAAAGCTCCTAATTTACGCGCCTCGTCCGATCATTATTGCTATTTTTACGGCGTCGTTCGAGAAACATCTGCGTTCCGGGAAAAAACGAGTTCAATGCTGTATACTAGCAGATAAACTAATTGGTTCTACAACCCAGATCGTTTTATCTGGGCTGCACTTTATGTACTTATGGAGAGTATATGACACTCTAAAATTTTACGCACATTTTTAATAGTTCGATCAGTTCTAATAAAGTTTTTATTCAGGCAACAGTGAAATTGTTTAATAAAGTATAATAATTTCTTCAAACTGCTGCATAAAAATATAATTCTTCCTAAAAATTCTCAGTCCAATTGTGTATTACAATTGAGTAATTATACTATTTGTAGATAAAAATTTTACAACAGTGAGAGAAATTTAAAATACAGTTTAATAAGAGGGAAAATTACGTAAAACAGTTTAATGTTGTGTAATTGAAATATTATTTGTTGTGTAAAGTCAAGAAATGAAAATAATGTTTCTTTAACAGCAAGGTTCGTCACAAGAGACTTTATTCGGCTGTAATACTTGAAGTGATTGTAACATTTTATGAAAAACTGTTTTAGAATATTTTCAGAAACTTTCTGAAACTCGTAGTTCAAAAAATTTACTTTTTTGTACATTCGTTTAAAATTTCTAAAAAAAGGGGGTTCATCACTTAAATTAATTGAACGTCTGGTGATTTAAAAATGAAGGTGTAAATAATGCAAGCTGGTTTATTAAATTAAAATAATCAAGTATCCCGTGGCTTGCAACCGGAGAAGTAGGTAATGTTGGTCGATGCGGTGACCAGCGCAATTGCGAAAATTTCCGGCTCGTAAAAATCACGATACCGGTGAATCGTGCAGCGCAGGATACTGATTCCGACTCTAATCACAAAACCTGAGCCGAGGAATAAACGCCCTTGGTGAGCGATAATCGGCGCGGCGCGGCATTGTGGAAAAATGGCCGGTTGTCGAACGAGACAATTTTTCACCTGGAAAATTCGACCGATTTCCATCGGGAATCACGCGGCCCGCAATTCGTCGAATCCCTGTCCGCGCATATTGATGCGTCTCGTATGTCTTCACACGTTTTTACAGTCCGCGAAATGCAAAATAGGTCGGGTGCTGACCGGTCGACGATTATGCTCGCTCATTGTCATGGATTTTTAAACAGAGCACAAATACACGCGGGGCAAATATTGAACACACTGCGCCGGACTGCGCCACTGGTGATTTTTGCGCAACATATACGGGTGTGATTAATGATTTTGACCCCACATAGCGGCTCGTTAAGAAGTTTTCTTACTCTGGCTCGAAAATACCAAATTTGCATTTTTCGCTTTTTATCCCTTCGCACTCGAAGCTATTTTAACTCGAAAATCAAACGCTTCTTCTGATCTAAAATATTTCCATTCTCTATGATTTCTTAAATTTGCTTCATATGAAATTGATATATCTCGTGTAATTATTAAATGTTTAGTAATTGGTTAGATATCGACATATCCAATAATGTAAATAATATTTTAAATAATAGTACAGTCATTTCTAGTGACGCCTCAGAGGCATCACTCGAGTGCTAAGGGTTAATAAACTGCATATAAACTACCTTCCATAAATATTTCACCACCTTCAATTAATCGAAAACATATAAAATATATTTAACCCTTCAGTGCATGATTTTTTTAATTGGGATGTAAATTTAAATTTTCCCAATGTTTTGTCTGTTCTAATTCCTCATTCGTGCAGCTATTCATATAATTACTTAATTGTTTTATCAGACTATAACTATTTAATATATTTTTTTAAAAAAATGTAGATGTACTTTGATCGTAGAACATAAAAGAAAATATTCTAGTAGCACTCTTCAGCCAAAAGAGACACATTATAGAGATTTTAATAAAAATAATGTAGAAAATGTACAAAAACCAAATAGCAGTAAGTGGAGCTGCACAGGAGCAGTAATTAATGAAGTTGACGAGTCATTATAAATTTTAATTATGTAGGACGTAATAAAAAATATACGTTTGAAAAATACTTGGTCACTTCACCGTGCAGAGATTGCAATTATTTTTATTGTAATTGACAAATACAGCCGTATAATTCCTTCGATTGTTTCAAAAGAAGACGAAGCATCAATTTGTTGGAGCTCCGGAAAATTCGAATGAATTTTAATGCGTTACATCGATGTCCGTGTGTATAGGCGAGTTGTATAACCGAGCCGACCACGATTTACGATTATCGGGCATAATTCCGAAAACCGATTCACGCATTACGCATTCATTTTCCATTCCACGGAAAACAGCTATCCCGCGTCGATTTGTATTATTCAGCTGGGCTCTGTAGTTCGTCATAATCGGCCGTGTTAAATAATGAATCGGGCGACGTCCGATGCATTATTTCCTCTTATATGTATGCCGCGGTGGAATTGATTATATTTGCCTTCCATTAGAAATCTCCAGCAAACAGTAGCGGCTCGCGTAAATAATAAATTGGTCCCCGTTTCCTGACGACTCAACGTTCCGTCGATCATATAACGTAACCAACTATGCGGACCTTTTTACTTTGGATTTTACCCGCGTTGACAATCCGTCAGCGAAGCTAGGTCAATTGTCAACTGTGTGACAACATCTCTTCTATTTTAAGATCACTTCACGAATGCGAGGATCACTCTTGATTAAGTGAGAAATTTTGAACGTTCACGAAATAGAACGTTCTAGTTGGCTAGCTTGCAAATGGACATTTACATTTACATCTTCGTACTCTGTGATCGAGGGACAGGTGGGGAATAGAATTCCGTTCTCGAATAGCAGATAGCAATTTATTTGTATCGAATATGTATTACAAAGAAGTGCTACAATCCCGTGGCCAAATTACAAATTATCACGTTGAGTGCCACGTCAGTCACTGGTGACTGACACCTACCTTTCACTACTACTACAGTACTTGACAGTACTACGATACCTTACTGCGATACCTGCGCGCGCGGCCTGACGGCGAAGTCTCTATAAAACCGCGTGGCACTCAACGTGTTAATATTTCCCGAATTAGGAAATTAGCTGGTCAAACACAATTCACCGTCCCAAGTTTGTGCAAAGAATTTAACATGGTTTTAAAATAACAGAACCCGATTCATCGTCTCGCGGCGTCGTTGAAATCCATTTCTTTTGATTTTTCATACCTCGGATAGGTGCTCTCTAGCTCTTCTTTCCTCGCCGGCGAATACAAGGTAAATCAGCGCGAGTATAAAAAAATATGGAAACTCCCTTGGAAACCTAATTTTCGAGCCTCAGGTGCACGCACGCACGCGAGTGTAATATGCAGTTACATTTTTCTTCCTTAATGGAACCATAGGGCCTCCCTTCAATGGCCTTTACGTTGCGTTCAGTGAGTGCAGAATAATAAGGTGGGACTCAATGCATGAAAGGTGTAGTTTCTATCAAAAAGATGCAATTACACGTTGCACTAGAGAAAATAGAAAGATAGCCCCCATTCAGCTATTCAATTTTTTGCTCGAACAACCCAGTCCCGTCGGCCATTGAGAAAGGAGACGAGCCGTGACCCAGTTTCGATGATATTCCTGTGGAATGCTGCACTTATACATGTTGCGAAAATTTTCAAGGGTTCCTTTCTTCTATCTTTTCTTTGTATCTTTTAAGAGAACTTTAACCCTTAACCCTTGTGTCGTCAACTCTAGTGTATAGATTATTTAACCCTTTGCACTCAGAACTATTTTAACTTGAAATTTAAACATTTCTTCCGATCTAGAATATCATACAATTCCTAAAAGTTTGTAATTGTTTAGATACTGATATATATATATATATATATATATATATATATAATATTGCAAACAATATTTTGAATAATGGTACAGCCATTTTTAGTGGTGACTCAGAGGGGACGATCGAGTGCAAAGGGTTAAATCCTTTTTGTATTTAACATGCTTGCACACATTCTCATTATAAGACTGAGAGAAATTTTGTAATATTTTTTAGAGGAACATTAACAAATTGTTGAAAGAAATATAGTAAATCAGTACCATGTTGGCTACACAAGGGTTAAGCAGTACAATGTTTACCACTAGCTCTTTTCGGTACCAAAGTTATATATTTAAAAATATCTCATACGTTTTTAAATTAAACATTTGTCGAACAAGAATAAAATTTCGGAATATGCAATTTAACATTAAACCTAATGAGCCTTAAAGTAACTTGTACATGTTCTCTTGTAAAAATGACAAGATTGATTTTATTTAAATTTTGTTGATAAAGATATCTATACAACCGTTTCTTATAAAATCAATTTTTTTATTTGAATAATGGTAAAATTAAAAATTTGGAACCGGTCATTTTGACCGTTGGTGGTAGCTTCAGTGTTAATAAATTATTTATTTTGGGAGGACTGATAGCGATAAACACTGATTACGAACCATCTTGATTTGTTTATTGCATTGTACACAAGCATGGTTTTTAAACATGTATTTATTGCGGGCGCGATAGAATCAAGAAACAAATGTCTAAAACTATATAAAAAATTGTTCCGTCGAAAAAAGAGTAGTTAAATCAATTACAAAAGAAAATTAGAAGACGCACCATCACTTAAATTTTGCAGCGTTTACACAAGAGTGCCTTCTTAAAGATTTCGAACAGAAGTCTTCCAGTATTATCAGAAATAATAGACGTATATCTGCGAAGTGTCGCTGTACGGTTCCAATCTGCAAATATAATTCGTTGAGAGAATGTATTTTCTGGGAATTAGACGATAAAAATTCACAGGCTCGAATCGAATGCAGAAAAATACGGTAAAGGGAATTTTAATTTCGTGGGGAGTGGATTTTTTCGCCGTCCACGGAAGTAGCTTAATTTTTTGCCAAGATATTAGGGCGGTCTAATATTTTTTTAAATCAATGGGTCAAGCTGTTTAAATTTCTCGTTCGTTTCCACTTCAAAGATGGACGTTCTGCACTTGACATCACGAGAAATGATCTTGTCGACAGCAAAAACGATGGTCAACTAAAGATTATTTAAAAATATTTCAAGAATTTCAAATATAGGTGAATAAATTTTGTTTTTCTTCGTTATTGAATTATCAACAAAATTGCGTTAGTTTCAATCGTTTAATTCGCCATTGTTCCAAGATTTTAATTCGCTGTGAACGCATACGCATCATTCGCCAACCTATAAAATAATTTTTTATATAAAGAATGTACGAAAGTACACTGCAGATATGCGAACAGGAAATTACGAAGAACGGTTCAACAGAGAAAATCTATTTCCTCGGGGGTTCCATCAAGTTAACCATAAAATAAAATTTTCACGAAACTCGCAGGAAGATTTTACTTCATTATATTCCGCACACTTCTACGCGGAACGAATGTACAAGATATAGTGTGTGTCTACATATAAATCAAAGGTACAGAAATTGGAGCAAAATTCCATTTTCTTTTGCTGTTCAAATTTTAAAAGACTTTTTTGCATTATAATTACATGGAACCCGTTATTATCGCAACTCGCCATCGCTAGACTGCGGATCTTTATGCGTTTATGGTACGTGCAGAGGTTCTAAATGCGGGGAACTTGCATATTAACCTCTCAGCTATGTAGTCTGATTTTTCAAATATAAATTCACGCTGTACAGCAAAAATTTCGACCTATTTTATCGATTTGTGTGCAGCATTTTTCAAACGAATTATCTAATTATATGCAAAATTTTATTTCGGCAATATCTCAAAATATTGTAAGATCCGTTTTAGTATTCTGAAAAATTTTAATTTATTAGGTTCTTTTTAATCCGTCCCCACTGTAATTCCTGGCTCTCACAATTAATCATTTGCAACTTTGCTTTACATCCAAGCTCTTTGGGTTCGTCAGTCATTTGTAAAACTGTGCAACTGTACAAACATGATAAAATGAAAATCGTTACAAAAATGAGAAAATGCATAAAGATGAGCAGACATTTAGTCGATCTTAAGATTAGAACTACTGGGTGTGCCAGAAGTTCCTGATATTTTCTTCCACAATTATTGAAATGATAGAAATGCTTTCATGAGAATTGTTTTAACGAATACCCTTTTCAAGGTACTGATTGCCCATCAAACAGAGCCGGGTAAAAAATATTTCAATTAAGAAATATAACTATTTGCAAATACTATTTCTTACAACTGTGTCACACGAAACAGTAATTTAGTATTAGTCTGTAATTAAACATATGCAACACAGTTGTGAAAAATAGTATTTGCAATTATTTGTACGTTTTAGATGAAATATTTTTTAACCAGGTCTGTCATCAAGGGATGGCACTGCGAGTCCTCACTCAGGCTTTCGCCCCTACTCGTACGCTTAGATTCTGGCGGGAACAGTCAAATAGAAGAGCAGCGTTTATAGGAAGGCTGCAAGTTTCTCTCTGTCACCTCCTGATGGACGATCATGTTACAATAAAAATTGTGGCAAGCCAGAATAGAAGCAGCTCTATAACTATTATAAGCCAATATACACTGCTGTGCAAAAGATATTTACTAGAAAAGCGTAAAAAAAATCAAATAAGAACACAGTAAGTTTTTAAAAAATATTCCGTTGTTTAATTAAATAGTTCTGAGAATATATTTTATTGCAGATTATCTAATACTTTAAATGCAATAAATCAATCATTGTATACAATTCACGTTCTACATACAGATATTGTTTGGCATTATATCTTGTAATTATACTGGGTGCTTCTTTCTTTTGCACAGTGGTGTACATCATTTATAGTGTTCGGTAGTTCCAGCGTTAAATCCACGTCCACACTTTCCTGATCTTTAGCCCCTAAAAGCTCGTCCACAGAATGAATGGGTGCAACCACAGAGCATCCCCATGGGATCCACAGGAGCAACAGACCCACAAGATAAACGCGGGGGCAGTGTTGGCACAGTCTTACGCTGAAATTCATGAGCAAGAACAACTATTGCAGATACTGATTGTTTCCTCGCAAGGAGGGGTTCGACCAAAAATCGAGGGGGTGGTTGAAGGTCGTAAGGTTCCCGGGGGGCAGGGATTTGGCTCTCCGCACGAAGGGATAATTAGTACGATGATGACCGGCATGGAACTGGGGTGGTATAATGAAACGAAAACACACCAGGCGCGTCTGGGTTTTCGGTAGGCAGCGTCCTGCGGACCACGGAATTACACGACCACCCGATATAATATTCCCTCTTTCGGGCCGCGGTGGGATTGATTATGTTTATCTTTCATTAGGAACACCGGGGGAAACGGGGCTAAACCTGTGAATAATGAATCCTGCGATTCTCTTCCGCGGCGCGTTACGAACATGCCGCGAGCCACCCCTCGAGTCGCCGCAAGAGTCAGCCGGAACGAACACCGGTGACTTTTTCGCCATCAGACCTCTTCAGGGAAACGAGGCAATCCCGCGGCTAGCTGAGAGGTCCGCAAAATTGAATTGATCCTTTTTGTTGCGGCG
This sequence comes from Lasioglossum vierecki, assembly GCA_028455595.1. Lineage (NCBI taxonomy): Eukaryota > Metazoa > Arthropoda > Insecta > Hymenoptera > Halictidae > Lasioglossum > Lasioglossum vierecki. The sequence continues at coordinate 15,092,704 of CM052341.1, forward strand.
CGCCGCGGTTACGTTAATTGAACGACCGTGGATCCGAATTGCGCCGAATTTCTGGCGCGTACCCCGCGACTGCTAACGGGATTTTGAAGCTACCAGAACACGTGAAAACCTCAAATTCAAATAACCTTTCTGTTGTAAAAATTGTGTTGGGATTTGTATGTTGGGCGTGCAAATTAATTTGTAACTCTCTCAGTTGATCATTTGGAACTTCATCTTGAATTCAAATCTTTCAACCACTATGTATAGGGGAGAGTATCGAATTCAGATCAGCGTGTTGCGACGCCTCCGTTGGGCCTGATTTATAAATCATAATAGGTTAGTTAAGCCAGATTCAAAGCATAATTTCTAACCAATTACAGTAGTATTTCTGTAACTGTCGTTAAAAAACAGATTAAAATGAACAGTTCCATTTCCTTTTGCAAAGAGTCGTGTTGGAATTTGTGTATTAGATTTACAAATTTATTGGTGGCTGTCGCAGGGGTCGAAGATACACTGATCCTCGTGTGTACATTGCGGCGTTACTCTTTGTCCACACTGAAGCAACATGGAGCAAAATTTTCTTGCATCTGGTTGCCTTCCTCTGTTTTCACTTAATAAAAGAAACCTTAGACGATTTTTAAAAATTTTATTTTCTTTATTTTATTATAATTCAACACATTGACTATTAACTGTCGATGTGATTGGCAACAGGTCAATAGGTCAGACCAGTCCCAAGTTTGTTTTTCTTACTATACGACACGATAAAATTCTATTATTGAAATATTGTTTTGGTACAATATTTTTCATTCAGTCAGATAATTTTCAAGAATTGTAATCATATTAATTGTGATAATATCAACCTCAAAAATTTCCAATGAACATGAACCAATGAATTACCAGTGAAAGAGTTTATTTAAACATTATCAAGTTCACAAACAAACGTTTCCAAGTTCGCAATCAAACAGTTCCAAGTTTATCCAAATCATATTTCCAAAGAATTGCAGGTAGATCAAATTCCATATTCCAATGAATATTAACCAACGACGAATTACCAGTGAAAGAGTTTATTCAAACATTGCCAAGTTCACAAACAAACGTTTCCAAGTTCGCAATCAAACGTTTCCAAGTTCGCAATCAAACGTTTCCAAGTTCGCAATCAAACGTTTCCAAGTTTATTCAAATCATATTTCCAAAGAATTGCAGGTAGATCAGAATGTCTGGTAACACTGGAATATATGCAAAGTAGTATCGCGTCCAAGTATTTGACGCGTACCAATTTTAGTAAATTCATCTAAGCGACTGATTAGAGCAAAAGTTGACCAGCACCTTTTACCTGTAGCCTGGCCATAGTAAATGCTACACGATGATCTCCTTTTATAGATAGCGGTCGAGATGCATTTATAATATCTCAAAGCTTTCCCTCCCGTAATACATATTTTGATCGGTATCGGTACAGTAAATTATCGTTACCGACACATCAGCGGCCGTCATTTCCATGCGACTCCTCAATCGTGTAATGTTCTATTCGATCGTAAATGCAGTTAATTAAGAGCCGTGAACAAATGTAACAGGTCGGAGAAGAGAGAGGCAGGGGGGAAACTGTCGATTTATAATAAATCGTTCGATGTTCGTGACGGGATGTGTGGCGTGGATTCGGTAATACCGCGGCGGTGTCGGATGATTTTTCGATCGAGCGCGCCACACGGAAATCCAACAGAGGCGGACAGCTTTGGTAGACAAAGGGGCCGGTAATGCAATATTAACGTCATTCATTCTGCTACGGGGAGAATATTGCACCGCGCCGAACTGCGCCGGCTGCGCTTCGCTTCGGCGCGACGCGGCGCCTGAAAATTATTAACATCCGCAAACATCCGTTCCGGAGGTGCCTATGCAAAATTCAACGGGTGTCGAAACGTTCCCCGATATTTTTGTTCCGTGAATAATAATGGGCATTTTTGCTAACACGCTCCGTCAAGCCCTTTCTCAATGCGTTCATCTTCGAATACAACCGAAATGATATATGATATGATATGACGCGACGTTGGATTTTTGATGTTGGATCCACGGGGATCAGGAAAAATCACTGTTTCATATTACGAATAAATAGTGGATTTTTCCGCGAAATAAAAATTGTATTAATGAATATATTGCACGAAATAGAATTGTAAAATGGATGTATGAAATGTATGCAATATAATTATGTAGTCTGTCAGTAGAATTTATTTCAATAATAGCCTTTATAGATATAATTCGACCGGGGATTTTATACATTTATGCTAAAATTGAGTGGATGTAATTTCAAAGTGTATAAATTCATTTGAAAAATTTAATACATATTAAGCATACAAAAAAGAAATTAACTTTCTAGGTCACTTCAATTGCTTGCACTCTAAGTAGAAAATTTTAATTTTGCACAAATGTCCGCAGTCTAGTTATAATATTTTATTATATACAATGAATTCTCTAGTAAATTATCAAATTTTTAATTCTCCCAATATCATGTTATTAGTTATGATTTTAAATAGCAACTTGCACAAAATTAAATCGATTATTATTTACCAGATTTACAAAATCGTGGATATATGCAAGATAAATGTTGTACAATTGTTTCCTGTTTTAATAATTTTCATAAGTCGAAAATAGTGGAATATTATTAAATTTCTTGAATATTTTCAATGTCTTGAGTTTCATCTACTCACTTTTATTATGAGAGCATAAAATCCACATGTGCATAATGAGTTTTACTGTAACATGTGTCTATAGAAAGCAATTTATTGAATAATTCCTGCTAAATGCATCCTCACAATAATTATTAATTGAAATCGACATGTTTCATGTTTATAAGAATTAATGAATTCAATTCTTTTATATATAGTTTTATATGAAAATCTCATTTTTTAGTCAAAGATTGTTAAACACGATGAAAGTATTAAATTTTATAAAAGGGAAAAATTCATTTATATAATGAAATTTGTTGATATATTAACTGTCGATATATTAATGTCGATTTTTTCTATTTAACTAATAAATTAATAACTACTACAGAGAGGACATGATTTATAATAATTTATTCAATGATAATTTCATATATGCATTTCAATATGGAAAATAGAACATACTCGGAATACTTTATGAACGACGAAAGGAATTGAATGAAAATCCCAGATTTCAGATTCAATTAATAAATATCCTGATTCGATGAAATGAATTACAGGTATTTTTAATCCCGACGTGCGAGAGCGAAAACGTTTGTCAATGGTCTGGCAGAACTGAGGCAACCGAGAAGGTAGACATCCGGTGAACGAACGAAAGAACGAACTTCGAATCCCAGTACAGCAATCCAATCTGTCGACTCTATTTCTCCCTACAAATTTCAAAAGCGGATTTGTCCTCGTATCTCTCAGCTCAGTTTTCCCGTCATTCCGAAGTTCGGATTTTATACACAGTCGAAACACGGTGTTCAGATTTAAAGAAACGGATCCATAACCTAGATCAGTCGATCAGTGAAATAGCAGGATAAAGTTTAATTTATATTTGATTTACTAACCATGCTTTAATTACTGACACTGCGAATTTTATGCATATAAAAATTAATAGACATTTTAAAACAGTAAAATGTTTGAAAGTATTTAAATATATTGATACACATAATTGTATTCAACTTTTTAATATTATTAAGAAAAGAAAGAAATTTCAATTTGATGTGTTTTGTAATGTATGCAGATAATTTTGATGTTGTATAAACATCTGCAGCTTACTTATTATAATTTTTGTTATAAAGCCTTTACTTTACTGGGACAGACGTACTAATATAATTGATAATTTGTTGCATGAAAACTAAATTTCACGTGCGTCATGAGTTTAAAACTTCGAATTAAAAATCGCATTTTTCATCATATAAATAACGTTCATATTTACAGAATTTAATTTGAAATATACATCGCGCTTGGAAACATAGCGTTCTCGTATCGACAAACACGTTCAATCAAGTTTTTGATTAACAAGACCCATAATTATTAGATTGCATTTCATTTGATCGAATTTTATTTACACAACGTTGTTGTTGCCCTCTCAATCCAACTCGTATAGCAGAGAATATTTATGGACACGAGAAACAGTTATAATAAGAATATAATGAAACAAATAAATAATAATTGAAAATTAAGCCATTGAAACGTGAAGATAAATACGAGCACAATCACTTTACAGTTAATCACTCGTTATCTTCATGATACGCATCATACCTGTTATATCTCATTCAAGTTTATTATGTTGCAATATGCACTTCACGTTGCATGTTTTTATTCTCTCGATATTTTTCTGGTATACAATAATAATTATAAAAGCATAGTCAAAGCGTAATTTTTTCTTTTACTTTAATTAAAACGTACAGTAACAAAAATGTTTAATTTAAATGTTTTTTATGTGCAAAATACACGGCAGTGTTTAGATTTTATTTTAGACAAGGAATGGGAGTTCAAAATGGACGTAATTTTTTTATTATTATTACTATTTTTACTTAAAATTTTACAATGTAAATTAAAATTTACTGTTTAAATTACGACTTTAATCTTCTATCTTCCTTTAGAAATTATTTTAATACCAAAATAGTTGCACTTATATAATACCTTGGAGTGTTACCAGACATTTGAATTGAGCTGCAATGCTTTTGAATATATTCTCAGTTAACTTTGTTGTAACATTTACGACATTAAACGGATCTCTTCGTTACTAAACATTCCCTATGACTGTCAATGTCAGATTCAGTTATTTGCTTTGAAGCTTCCAAGTCACCGTACCTTATTAATCCTTGAATAGCGAGACTAGAGTACATTTTGAATAATAAAGCAATCACTCAGGATTTGATTATATGCCAACACATTAAACAATCATCAAAACCAGAGATGGCATCTCTTTCTGTAAACATCTGCCCGGAATTGAATTAAAAAATTAATTAGCTTAGACTAGGCTGAGATACACAGAAACAAGTTCCATCGTTAACCCTCCTACGCTCTTTAGAAATAATTGAATAAAAGAGCCTAAGACAAAATTAGGCAAAAATTTTGTTTAAATGAACTTTTGGCCTCAGGTAATATCACGTTGATTTTTGTTTAGAAGTATTAAATTTTATAAAAGTAAAAAATTCATTTACATAATGAAATTTGTTGATATATTATCAGAATGAATTTTGCAACAGAAGTGTTTTGAAAACTATGTCGATTTTCTCTATTTAAAAATATCAAAAATTTTATTTAAATAAAATTTTGGCCTAAGGTAATATCTCGTTCATTTTGCTTTAGACTTTAAATCAATAAAGTATGTTTCATTTATAACGTCACACTTTAAAGAAATACATCTCAAACACAGACAATGATTCACATAAAACAAGTGGGCACAAAAAAGTATTTAAAATAGAAAATGTTGCGCGAGGATTCGAATAGATCCAAACACCACTGCCACGAAATCGAGCGAGAAACTGAGCGTGACGGATCAGATCATTCACTGTTCAGCAATTGTGTGTATCAGGGCGCCTAAAGAATCACTTCTCAAGTATCATTTCAAGAAATAAATTATGCAAAAATTACTAGTACTTGAGTTACCTTGGGTAAACCAGTTAAATGTGGCGATCTCTTCTCAGAGCGCGCACCTATCTGTGTTGCGAAAATCAAGCGATGACGCCAGTGCATACGGTGCATGCAAATTATTTATACTTTTTGTTTGTTCGTTTTATTTCGTCTTGATCTCCAAATATTTATAATTTCAATAGCCAATGTTAGCTAAATATTACGCATGACGAGTGTACTCGTCATGACACAAAATACTGCCATTTTTCCATGACGAGTATACTCATAGATTACAGGTAATAGGTTAATAGGTCCCCAAACAAAAATAGTCTGAATACAAAAATAGATAGTAGATATACAGGAACTCCCACTAATATTTGGACACTCTTAAAAAGACGATAACTTTTTTAATATTGTACTATACGATTTGAACTTTTTTCGGAAGCTACAGCAATTAGTTTGCTACAGGATGTGAAAAAAATTTGTCAAAAGTTGCAATTGATTGGAATTGTAGTATTTTTCTATAATTATCAATCACAATTTTTGACAAAATTTATTTTCACATCCTGTAGCAAATTAATTAAACTTCGCAAAAATGTTCAAATCGGTATAGTACAATATAAAAAAGTTATCTTTTTGGCAGTATCCGACTATTACTGGGAGTCACTGTAGTTCCGACGTTACATGGGGTTAGGTTCGGCAGAAACTTTGTCCATTATCGATATCGGCGGTGGAACAAGAAAACGGCGACTGACTTAAAGCAATATTCTTAAGAATATTACAGCGAAGTGGGGGCGTAAATGGAACATCGGGGTAGTCTGACAGTGAGAATTAAAACCGAAAGCAGAGAAGGAATAGAAACGGGACGCGACAGGAAATCAGGGGAACGAACGGGCGAGTCGACGACGCCGACGCCGACGACGCCGTCTCCGACGTCGACGACGCTGACGCTCGTGTCTCGCCGAACAATGAACTTCAACTAATTAACGTCAGGCCAGAAAACAAACGCTTAAAACGCAAATTCCTTAATTTACCCATCCGCTCGGGATTCCGTGTCGCGATTCCGGCGCAATTTATTTATCGAGACAAAACCAGACGTCGCCAGCCGTAACACGAATCTAACATGAATCACTGCCGTGCATAAAGCCCATGGGGCTGCTGGCGCGGCGGATAGAACAGAAGAAAGGGTAGGGAAAAAGAGAAGGAGAAGCGAAAAGTAGAAATGAGGTCATGAAAACTTGTTTCACTCTTGCTCTATTCTTTCTCGCCGGAGGTGGCGTGGTTATTTTCCGAGTATCGCGTCGACCCTCCCTTAGAAACATACTTTTCTCCGCGATGCGCAAGAAAACACTGGCATTAAGCTCGTCTGCATACGGGAACACTGGTGCTACGACGTTCGCACATGCGATATATATCATTTGTTTTGTTGATTTTTCAATACTGTCCTAACTACTTCATATACGAAACTGTGAACACATTAAGTGAATTTATTAGGTTGTTCCATATAAAATATCCTATTTGTAACAGTAATCTCTCAAATGAACAGAATTTTTTCCTAGATAACATTGATTAACCAAACTAAGCTTCTTCCAGTCCATATATTCTGTGAATAAATTCTAAAATTTTTATTAGGCTAGATTATTACGTTGTTCCATATAAAATATCCTATTTGTGACAGTAACCTTTCAAATGTACAGAACTTTTTCCTAAATAAAATTGATTGACCAAACTAAAAAGTTAGATTGTCAAGCAATTTACGATACACGCTCGTCGAGAACAGCAATTCTAATTTTAAATTTTCAATAACGGTGTAAAGAAAAAAATTAATTGAAAGAAAAAAATTAATTGAAAGCAAAATTAAATTGTAAAACGTTTCGAAAATAGCATTTGAAAAGAAGTTTGAATTTTCCGTAAGGTTGTGTCGGTGTATTTGTGTAGATGTTAACCCTTAGCACTCGGAGGTATTTTAACTCGAAAATCAAAGGTTTCTTTTGACCTAGAATATTTGTATTTTCTATGATTTTTTAAATTTGTTACATATGAAATTGATATAATACCTCATACAATACTTAAATGTTTAATAACTGGTTAGATACCGACACATCTAATAATGTAAATAATATTTTCAATAATAGTACCGTCATTTTTAGTGACTAATCAGAGGCACCACCTGAGTGTTAAGGATTAATTTATTTTTAAAAACGATGCTTCAATTTCTGCGTCATCTGCCATTCACACACTAACTATGGTCGACGTTGACACCGGTATAAGGAAAAATGGGAAATGCGACCGATCGTTCCGGTGAATGCAAAAATTCGTTTAAACGTCCCAGGGTGGGAACGAGGGTGTGTTCGCGGTGCACTAGTTGCCACAGATAAAAAAGGGTTGGTAGAGAATGGTGACACCGAAAGCTGGTGAGCCCTTTTTCAACGACGAATTTTCGCTCGCAGATCGTTAATGTCGATAAGGTAGTGATAGCGTGGCACAGGTGATTGAACAGCTCATTCGTTGATCCCTTTTTTCTACGTTTATCTGCGTTCTCCATCGATGACTACCCCTGTAAACCTTGTCAAGCTCGACAACAGGTGACAGCGGATGGAATTACGGACTATGTGGAGCGCGGAGCTTTTAGCACCACAGATTTATTTCTTGTGAAATATTACTTCAAAAAGATATGCTTTATCATGCAATGAATTCAGTATAGAAAGAGAGGAAAATAATAACTGAACTCCGGGTTTTATGGATTTATAGCAAAAATGAACAGGTGCAATTTGAAACAGTGGAAAAATTAAAAAAACATTTAGAATATTAATATATCATTTTCACCATACAGGATGTCCCAAAAATGCTGTACTTTCTCCGAAGGGGTGATCCCTTCATTTGAAGTAACTTTTTCCGTTGCAAAAATATTCTCTGTGGATTTGTTAAGGAGTTATTAATGAAAAATGTGGACCAAGCGTTTTCGTTAATAACTCCTTAACCCCTTGAATCTCTGGCAGACGATTTAATTTATTATCTTTAATTTTTAAAGATTTTAATTTTAATTTTAATATTTAATTTAATGACTTATAGATACTGCTTTCATAAAAAGCATCAAACCTCAATAATTTCTGGCGAGTCCAGCTCGTCATTGTCAGTTTGTTCAGGAAAGTTTATGACGAGCTGGACTCGTCATTTCCGTTCAAGGGGTTAATCTGGTATGGGGAACATTTTTTCGAATGAAAAAGTTACTCCAACTGGCCTCAGGGATAGCCCCATTAAAGGAAGTGCAATATTTTTAGAAGACACTGTATTAAAGTTACTAATGAAAGATATACATTTCTGTGCAGTCTTTGTATCTTTTAATTGACTGGCAAACTTTTTAGCTGCATAAAGATTCAAAGTAAAAATTGCATGTATTAATTACAAGGCAGAGGTTTCATCAAGTAATGAAAAATGCATTCTTAATCTTAAATTCTGGTAATCTTCTTTGTATTTGAAATTATACTCATCCACACAATTTTGCCATAAATGCATAAAATCCGCAGTCTAATAATCCTTTTATGCAGTAGCAAGCACTCTAGAAATTTTAGGAAGATTTACGAAGCATTGAACAGAGTTTTATGTTCCTTATAAAGTTTCCATTAATAATATCAAAATTCTCTGAAATTTATGGAAAATTTCATGGTTCGCCATTTATCCGACGATTTTATTGCGTTGTAAATTATGGGAAACATGCTAATGATGCTTTAAAAGAGGACAATAATTCAACACAATTACTATAACGACAGAATTTAAATCTTGGGCATTAAAGACCAATGGAACAATCGAAAACGAAACGCTGATCTAGATTAAATTTTAACGAGATTATTACTCAATCGCATTTCGTAAATTTCGGTAAAATATTGATGCACAAGTGCACCAAATACGTACCATAATCTAATTATTAAATGTCCTATCAAAAATCCCGCGTTCGTACCGTGAATTTGTCTGCAATTCGATGTTTTAATTAAAATCGTATAGAAGGAACGTTTCTTAATCACAAACTATTTTCCAGAACTTGATACGTTTGTGTATTTTCCGATAGGTTAGAATTCAAATTTGAACTCACATTCGTTTGCACATTATTGTATTTGTCTGCAGGTTCTGGAGCATAAAAATCGTGGAAATACACCAGGAAATTTTTAATTTCATGCGTGTTTTCTTTACAGTGCTGCCAACATGGCCGTAGTGAGCATTAACAAGTATAATTACGTTATATGGAAATGTTATCTTCCATTCTTTTGTTGGGTGTGTTTCCCGATTTTCCTTTGGTGCACGTTTATTCTTTGTTGCATCGTTGCAAACAGTTCGTAATGCGTATGTGCATTGTTACAATCTTTCTTATCATTTCCCATTTCGAGACACATTTCTGTAATTTTTTAAATGCAAATTAAAAATTCTACCAAATGCTACTCTGGTTTTGGGCGGTCAACAAAGATGGAAAGAATGAAGTGAGCGAAGGAGAATGACTCAACCTTGCTCAAAATCAATAAGAATAAATGAAGCATAAATAAATTTTAAAAAGAATAAACGGAGGGTATTAAATTAGCGATTGATAATATTTTGAAAACCTTATGTTAATAAATAATAATAGATCCTTATGCAGAATAAACATTCTCTTCGTCAGTTGCAGGGAAGGGGAAATTCTGTAGAAATTAATTTTTTCTCTTAATAATTTAAATCATTTTTAAATAATTCAACCTTTTCTGAAGCTTCTACCTCTTTGTTTAGTTCAATTTTTAAAAAATGATTCCATCTTAAAGGTTATTCGAATATTTTTTAAAATAACTTACTACCTAGTTTCGTTGCCTGAACTAACGTCGCAAAGGTGTTCACTGTAACTGTTTAAAATTTTATCCGTCCTTCTAAGGAGATCTCTCTTAGAACCAGTCAAGCGGTGAACACGTTAGATGGCAGACCCCGACGATACGATAATTACGGAGATACTAGTGTGCGAGTCGGAGCGCGGTAGTGCGGTTAGCGACTCGATTGTCGACAACCCCTTGCCTTTTTTTCTCTCCCATAGGGATTTTTCTTCTTCCCCATCGAAACTCGGAATGTCGACAAGACCCCTTCCGTCGATTCACACTGTTGTCGACATTTATCCTAGGTAGGCCACTACCTGTTCTTGACTTAGGACAGACCGCCCGTTGCCTAGGGTTGTTCTACTGTATTCCATGTTACGGTTTCAAATGCATTCTTGTACAGTTATAGAGTAGCGCGAACCCGCCCTCGCAGGTTTTGCTCCGACTTGGTTCTTTCATCCCCATAGCACAGTTTCTCGTAGCTGGCACCAGCCGGCACCCTGACACGACCCGCTCACCACACTCGCAATTTTGTTCGAGCCGTGCCCAAGCTAAAAACCGTATTAACTACCCCTTTAATTACTAACGGCGGGTCATGGTGTTTTACGGGGACTCGGGGGCCAGGACGTTTAATTCGAAAGGCGACAGGGCGTCCGATAATTTTCGATATTACCGGCGGAATCGACGACGGCCGATCGGCCGCTTTTTCCCTTGGCGCGCCGTTCTCCGCCCGCTCGACCCGATTTACGCTGATAAATCGCTGCCGCAGAAGTTGTCAATTAATTTTCTAATTAGCCGGTGGCACGTTGCCTGGCATCCCGGCAACACCGGAATGCGGCCTTCCCGGATTTGCATTCGCCTAGTTATTTTCTTTCCCTCGTTTGAACTTGTCAGATTGCTTTTTCGTTTCGGCTGCGGAGCCAACTGTAATTAGAAAACGTTGCCCCACTTTTTCGATAACACGTTCTACGCTAAACGTACCGTACACCAACTGCCCACTGGTGTATGTTGATTTATAAAAGTCAGATCATTTAATTGTTTTTTTCGTTACGGTTTGAACAGTGTGCGTTTCAATAATACTATTTGTTAGGTTTAGTGTTAAATTTATTGCTTTTCATATGGTGGCTCGTTTAACCCTTAACCGTTTATGTAATCTTCAATTGATCCGTTTGGTAGCAAGTGGGGAAGAGAAAGATGACGAAAGGATTCCTCAGAATTTGTTAGAAAAACCTCAACATTCAATTTTCCCTGAACTTCTACCCCACTGTAGCTTCACGACTCCCACTAGAAGTGTACTGCTTCTCCTAGTATCACCTATTTCATATTGCCCCTATCGTGCTTTGTCTTGCGTGACTGTGAGGATACGGCCACTTATATGTATATGTAAAGAGTCCTAGGTCTCGTCACCCTTTCCCTATACTCCACAGGAGTCTGGTGTGAGGACCCAGGTATAGGGAGGTTACTCAAGAGTAGAGAGGACACCCAGGAATAGGGAGGACACCCAGGAGTAGGGAGGATACCCAGGAGTAGGGAGGACACCCAGGAGTAGAGAGGGTCCAGAAATAGATGAGTGCCCAAAAGTAGGTGAGTGCCCAAAAATAGATGAATGCCCAAAAGTAGATGAGTGCCCAAAAATAGATGAGTGCCCAAAAGTAGATGAGTGCCCAAAAGTAGATGAGTGCCCAAAAGTAGATGAGTGCCCAAAAGTAGATGAGTGTCCGAAAGGAGGTCAGTACCCAGAAGTAGGGAAATGCCCAAAGTAAGAGAGTACCCAGAAGTTGGGAAGTGTCTAGAAGTAGGGAAGTGCCCAGAAGTAGGAGAGAGAGAGTGCCCAGAAGTAAGAAAGAGAGAATACCCAGAAGTAGGAGAGAGAGTGCCCAGATGTAGGAGAGAGAGTGCCCAGATGTAGGAGAGAGAGAGTGCTCAGAAGTAGGAGAGAGAGAGAGAGAGAGAGAGTTCCCAGAAGTAGGAGAGAGAGAGAGTGCCAAGAAGTAGGAGAGAGAGTGCCCAGAAGTAGGTGTGTCCAGAAGTAATTACTAATTTGTATTATTAGTCATTAGGTCCAAAATAGAAATCACCGTTGATCTAAAAGAAGTTGTTTAATAATATATGAAATAAAATTAAAGAGCAAAAAATTCAATGCACCTAGCTTAAATTGCAACTCCGCATCTAAAAATGCTACAGGCAACATTACCTATTACATGGCCAATAAATATGGCTCTAATAATTTGATTATCCACTCAATTTTCCGACCGGCTAGCATTTCGTAATGGTCGAACGAAATAAAGCCGCCAGATGGAACGTTGGGGGCGTGGCAGTAAATCCCAGGGCATTTTGTCGATTATTAATATCGCTGAGAAAGTTGCGAGCGGAAATATACTGGGTATCACGGCGGACGTATCATGCATCTTTTAAGATTTACTTACAGCTATAAATTCCGCTTCGGCACTGTCCGTTTTTATTGTTTCCAACGGGTCGATAGTGTTACATTTTCAAATAAAACTTTGACGATGTATCGCTGCAGTAAATACGAGATACAACGTGTTAACCTTCTCCACCTTTTTGTCTAATAATTACACGAATGCATTTTTAAAGGCCAATAGTTTAGTAACTTTCAATTTTATTTATGACTCTCATTTTCAATGTTCAAAAGAAGACCTCTGCACTCCGTAATTGCGATCGCAGAGGTCGATCGACTGTTTCAGTCAGTTATTCACAAATTTTGGAACGAAAAATAAAATACATACATTGATCGGATTATTTAATAAAAAATTCTGAGTATTGATACAAATCTAAATAAATGTTTTATCAAAAATTTGTTTTACAAAACTATGTGTGGTTAAATGTGGAAACTCGTTTATAGGTGTCGAATATATTCGATATTGACCCATATAAGCCAGACTTTCCTCGCTTAAGCATTAACATATTAGTCTACATACAAATTTTCAGATGTTTAGCTCGATTTAAAATGCTTTTGATGCGAAGAGGGTCAAACAACATTTCTATTTTTCTGTTTCAACCTGATGCAAGCAAATAGAAATAAAAAACACGCGCGCCTCGATACACGCATCTTGGCGTGTCGCGTGATTTACCAATTATACCGCACAAATGGGTAGGATGCTTCCTCTTTCGGCGACTGAAATTTAGTAGGAAAAGAGTGTCGCAGAGGGAGAATAGTGAAGAGAGGACGAGTAGGTTACAAAAGGCTGCGTTCGTTAACGACCACCTCTGTCAGCTTGTTCTGCGTCAAACAAGTCTTTCGGTCATTACACACGGCACGCATTATGGTGCAACAATTTGATATTTACTTGTTTGTTTTTATACCTGTTTCGTAACTTGTATTGCAAAGTTTCACAAAGGCGGTGGCACCTTCACCCAATGGAAACGTGAAAGAGATACGGTGCAAGGGAGCATCATTGATCAGAGAAACCTTGCACACAGACATATTGATTTTACGGGCACGTTTAGAAACGAGGAATCGCTGACACCTATGGAAATGGCCATCAAACGTTGCTATTTGTAAGATAAGCTCCTGTCGAAATTGGTTATTTAAACTGTGACGTGTCCTACTTTGCTACTCATAGAGAATACAAGCTGCACAGAGTTAGTAGCAAAATCAATCTATAATTTAGATAATCGCGAAACAGATTAGCTCATTTATCCTACGGATAACGACGACACTACTAATGAGGTCTGAACTAGTTTTCGATTAAAATTCAATCTTTCGAGTACGAACTCGATTAAATATAAAGGAACCTGAAGAAGCTGTACGGAGTACTGTTTCGACATGTGTGAAGTTAGAAGTGCACACAATGAGAATAATACAAGACTAACATGAATTAGATATATCCGTGGGATAATATTAATTCAGTGACGAAACTTTGTTTAATTATTTCTTTATGGGACTTTTATATATGTATCTATTTATGAATGGATCGAAGTCAATAGAATCTAGATTTTCTGGAAAAAACCTCAATTTTTCTGATTTTTGAAATATTTTTGATATTTAACCCTTATGTAGCCAAACAAATTGTACAGATGATTTAAAACCTTTTTGTATTTAACGTGTTTGTAATTAATAAAATTTTGTAATACTTTTAGAGAATTTGTTTAAAGAAATGCAGTAAATGTTTCATGTTCAACTTCAAAAAACAATAGTTTTAACTTCAAAAAAGAATAGTACGTGGGAATATAAAGTACATTTTTGTATCATTGTAGGACATTTTTATCGAAATAAGACTTTTGCTTAACACTGTGTGCCACGTTTCTAGAGAGGGTAATTTTTCCCTTAATTCGTGCTCCCTCCCCTCGCAAAGCGACTCTGAGGAGAGAACCGTCACATCGATAGTGGGGGTTCTCTGACTCCCGGCTGAGTTCGTCACCCCCGATCTAAACTGTAACGTCAAGTGAAATTCGATGTAAGACCGCAAAGGGTTAAGACTGTCTAGTCGATGTAACCGAACGTGTGCAGCAACAGATGCCCTTTTGTCCATTCTGGCTTTCACGTCGCAATCAATTGGGAACGGAAATCAAACGAACAGCGTCTCGCGCCGAACAATGCTGGAATTCTGTCGAACCTAAAGAGAGAGGAGGGGGAAAAGTGGCGATGGGATGGGAAAGCTTCTCCCATGAAGCCGAGTTTGTTAAGCCAAACCGAATTAGCTCGTTAAGGCAACGGAATTCCATCGGCGATTAAAGCTCGAGCGTCGACCGACTTTTCGTTCCTTTTGTTGCGTCGCGATGGTAAACTCGCGATAACAGCTTGAGAGAAATTCTCCGCGGGAAATAACGAAAGAGCCATTCGTAACGCGTCGTTCCACCATCGAAGAAATGTTCGTTTATCTCGAAGACCGCTCCTCCGGCAATACACGATCGTCGATTAGCAACAGTTAGTGCCAATTTAACGATGTAATGCGATCAGGTTAAACGCTAACGAATGAACAAGTGATACAAGACGCTCGGAATGTACGTTGCCGTTCAAAATGTTCTTCACTGTGATCACTAGACTACGGATCTTTATGTATTTATAGCAAAACTGAGTAGATAAAATTCAAATTTGTAGGAAAATTTTCAAAATTAAAAATGTACATACATAATTTCTCATCTATTAAAATTATTGAAGGACTAGATAACATTCTGTTTGGTTTTTAGACCTTGTAATCGATATAGGCATTTTTTATTTTGCATAAAGATCCGTTGTCTAGTGATTACTTTATGCAAAAAAAGTTGTATGCATTTCTACTACAAGAAACTTTATTACAAGAATTACAGCAAGAAAATAATTTATAGGTACTCTTCGATTTTTAAAATCCTTCTGCTGATTCAAATTTAAATTACAGCTATCCATTCTTGTGATAAATGCACACAATCAGCAGTATAGCGATGATAACTCAAAAATGGTCACTAGAAAAAAGTAACTTTTCAATTTGTATTTTGATATGTATCTAAACATTTATTGAATAATTTTCTTTAACCCGTATACGCTGCTCAAAAGTAGTTGCATGAAAGAGATAAGGATAACAATTTTCCTATTTTTGTTCTACACTTTAAACCAACCAATCAAGTTTCATTTGTAACGTCATATTTTAAAGAAGTACATATAAAACACGGTATGTACAAATAGTAAGTTATGTAGTAACTACTGTTTTACCATTATAATCCTTTGCATCAAAATAGAATCCGTTTTTGTTGTTGTCAGTATTTAGCAATTGGAGAATAGCATAAGTAGACTGTGTATTGTATGCATTTATGATCAAATTGAATAGATTAAATGCAAAACGTTACAAATGTATAAAACTGCAAAAACACCGTATTTCCAACCCATTAAAAGTATTGAGAAAAGAAACGGAAAAATCTATCTAGTCCCTGTTATCTTGCCATTAATTCCTGCAATTATTATTGCGCATAAAAATCCACAGTTTAATGATAAGCATACAGTAAAAAATTTGATCTTTCTAGGAGACCGTAAAATAAATCATTACTGTCTGTTTTACACATTCCATTTTCCATAATAACTCGAAATTTAGTGATGATTAAACAGAGACTATTCTGGAGGAACATATGGGGGTTAATTACTAAAATTTCAATCCCATATTATAGTCACTATAATCTCTTTGTCCTATTATAATCACTAAAATTGTATTGAAAAATACGCGATTAATGATAGAGTGAGGAGTTAATGCAAATTATATGGAACAGAGGGAATACCTTTGAGATCATCGATCCAGGAAGCCAGGGGAACGAAGTCAACGGTATCGACCGCGCAGGGAAATTATAGGCCTCCTGGAAATCGAGATAATTCTATGTCGTCGCTAGCCCCGGAGGAGCATCTTCCGACAATAAATTCATTACAAAGCCGCTTCTAATTGTCGGCTGGTTCGCGAGGCCGGAATGAATTCGCTCAGATCCGCCTACGTCTTAACCGCGCCCAGTTGGCAAATTGCAATCTTCCTGTGGAGTAAACACGCCGGGAGGTATGCTTCTTAGCGAGCCCCCTAATCGCGCGACTTATTTATGCAAACTAATTAACAGGACTTACGTGAGGCATCGCTTCCGGCACGTGTTTCAACCTCCTACGATCTTATTTCGAGCTTCTTTGATTTTTATTCGAATTTTACACTTTGCTCTTCTTCTACTATTAGTTCATTAGAGACTTCTAACACGATCAACATTATTATTAATAATAATGTTTCAACCTCCTACGATTTCATTTCGAGCTTCTTTGATTTTTATTCGAATTTTACACGTTGTTCTTCCTCTCTTATCAGTTCATTTAGGACTTCTAGCATGATCAATATTATTATTAATAATAGTAGTTGCGATATATGGTTTGTGGATTGGATGCATAATCCTGATGTCGTCATTAATTCAACAGCTTCCAATGGATGTCTCAATATTAATAGCTAAACCAAATATCAAAGCTTGTCACTACATGTTATCATTTTTTAAGAGCTGTGGTCTTAAAGTATAAGTTTTGTCTATACTTCTCCAACTAATCATATGTCTGTATAAAAATATTTGTGTATCTCTAATAACCACATTCTATTTTCTAATTTTTATATTCGGTTTTGCATGTGGTGTATTTCGTTTCCTTTTTTTTGTAATTATGATGAAATAAATCTCATATGAGATTTTCTATTAAAAAAAAATTAAACAGCTAGATAAGAAAAGTACTCTTGGCTACATCGAATTTTATTTAATTCGTATATCAAGCGGTTAATAATTTATTGAGTTGACAAGAAAGTAATTTCGGTATTTTAATGTGAAATGAAGCCTAATTTTTGTATTCAAGCAATGAATTTCAATGAATAAGAGATTTTAAGATACTGAAATCACTTTCTTACCAACCTAATAGTATTATCAACTTTAAGAGTCCGGATATTATTCGCTCGGCGAGAGTTGGCACAGAATTTCGTCAGTGGGGTGCAAGGGGAACGGCGAATCCCCACTCTTGACGCAAGGCTCCATGCCTTTTGTATAGCGCGTAGTGGAAGACCACGTGGTACCTACGAGTTTCTCGTGCCAACTCTCGCCGAGCGAATAATACTAAATACTAGAACTACTGAATAATAAATGCAACTGATGTACGATGCATCGAAAAAGTATTTTAAAAAGTTATCTTTTTAAGACTGTCCGAATATTAGTGCGAGTCACTGTAGATGCTAAACCTAGTTTCTGAGATGTTCGAGTGGGTCGATATAAATGAGGCGTCCTGTATACATACATTTTAAGTTGAGGAGCTCAAGAGAAGACGTTTTATTTGATTTAACTAGGAGATACGATTCTTCCATCGAGGAGGTTCATCATTCTTGACATATCAGCGTACTAGAATTAAAACGCTGGCGAAATGAACTATCGTTGACTTTGCCTCGGGGCAACACGCAAGGGAAACAGGGTTTCATCTCCTCCCTCGGACGGTCGTCCCTCATTTCGCTCATGGTTCCAGCCCGAGGGACCGTTTTTCCATTCTTTCGTCCCAGGCCAAAACGAACGCAGCTTTAATATCGTCCGAGGGAGAGAATGAAAAAAGAGGAAGGTTCGATATCGTCAACAGCTAAAAGCTGGCCGGAGACAAATGCCGCGCGGCGAACGGAGGATTCTATTTCCGTGTAGATAACGATAAATTGATATCGTGAAAACGGTGACCGGGTTGGAAATCGATGAACGGGAAAATGAACTTTTCGAGCTTAAACAGCGAGCACCGTTCGCTCGGCCGTTGGAAAACGAAACGCAATCAAACGTGAATTATTCAAACCAGTACGTAGCCGGTAATACGATCTCAACGTTGCCGAAACGATTACTATCAAGTCGTTCATTGACCGATCTGCGCTGCGAATTTACAATGCGTTTTGTATGCTGCTCGATCAATCTAGACGTCACTTCCGGTCTTAACGCTGACTAAACTTCATTCTTTCACAACTACTTGAATTATAAAAATGTTTTCATCAGAACTTCTTTATTGAAGCACGTATTACAATATAATATGAAGTCTAAAGAATTGCAGTCATTATTAGAAAGTAATATATCTACGGTGAATCGAAGAATTATTTTATGAATGAGTACTGTGGTAATTTCATAAAAAGTGATCTCACGACAATTGAACGTTTATTCAACAATCAGAAGATTTCGAAAAATTGTTTCCGCAAAGACTCTCTTTGCAAAGACTCCTCAAAAATTGATGTACGATTTTTTTAGCTGTTTATGGAAAAAATGGGGAGCACATTTACATGGTCGTGTAAAGCAATCCAAAATTCGATGAAAACAAATCGTACGTCAATTTATAAGGAGTCGTTGCTTCAATCTTTAAATCTGCAGTGGTTTCAGTCACGAAACAAATTTTTTGTAGCTTCTGGAGACATTCGAGTCTGCAGTAATTTTTATGTAAACTGAGTCTTCAACTTGTTACAATATGTAAAAATATCTTAAGGAAAAATTAATGCATTGTGAAAGTAGAGGCTTCAAGATTTCAAATGAGGCTAATGGCAGCACTATTTGATTTAAGAAATTATCACAATTGAAATATGTGTGTAGTGTTCAAATAGAAATGTAGTGTTTGATGCTTCACACAAGTTGAAGATTTATATTCTACCTTAATTACACAATTTGATTCAATTTCGTTCACAAAATATTAATGTAACAATTAAGAGAAGAGAAATGGCGACCGTGCTATTCTTGCGAAGATATTAATGAAGAATTTAGTCTTCAGCTTAGGAAAACTGCCTTACTTTTCACGACCTCTCAGTTAATCGATCGCGAAGATTCTTCTGATCAACAAGACAGGTTAACGAGCTTAATTGGCCTCCTTTTTCGGCGTCTATAGCTTCGCCGCAGAAATACTGGCGTGGTGTGCGGTGCATTCAAGAGAAAGAGAAAATTGTAATAACACGATGAACCCTGGGAATTGCCAGGAAAAACCAAGTTCTAAAAACTGCCTTTTCGTGTAGGTTTTACAGGATTAGAAACTAATTACGAGCAATTCGGACTTGAAGATAAACATGGACGACGTGCTCTGAATTTCTCGAAAATCATCCTCTGAAACCAGGTAATCATGTTTTTAATCATATTTTAATCATATTAAAGAAAGCAAAACTGGAATGATAAACATTATCACAGCTATTAATGCTTCAACTAGTCTGCATCTTTCAATCCTGATAAAATTTTCCAATTATAATAAAATTATTTTCTAAAACAGCTAGAAAATATTATCATTGTAAGTCAACGCGTTAACGTGCTAAAAATTAGAGAAAGGCATAAGAAGAAAAAGAAACGAGGAAGGGAAACAAAAGGGTGTGTAGAGGGTGAGATTCAGCGGATGTCAAGCGTTGTAATAACGCTTGACCCGAAAGCATGTGGCTGTAGAGATGACACAATTCTCCCACGACCCAATCCGGCCCACTAATTAGTTCTTTTGTTAAAACGCTGACATACGATGCAGCTATTACCTACACGCGATCGTATAATCTTTCTATGTGATCGAATATTATACAGGCTGTCTCACTTAACCGTGACCCCTAGAATGATGTGCGTTTTTCTATCGTAGTCTTCAAAGTCATCGATAATTTCTTAACTACATAACCTACGAAGATGAAGATCAAACTTGAATTTAAAATCTTGTTTCACAATGAAACAAGGAAACATTGACAAAAGTTACGTCATGTTTCAAATTGATTCTTTTCATTTAAAAAATTTTTCATATTTTTCTAAAAATTAGTTTACACTGAAAGATTTGCCATTCAAAGTCGCACAAATTGGATTTTGAAATTTCCGTCTAGGCCTAACAGATTAGGAGATATTTCGTAAAATAGATTTGTGACGGCTCTAAACACAAACGTTGGCAGCTAAAAAAAATACGTGTCAAATATTCTTTCGAGTTCTATGTCATACAAAAATTCCATTAAAATCGGCGTGTTACGACTGGGTAGCCTACCCTTTCGAGACACAGTGACCGTAAAGTGAATCGTGGCGGAAGGAGTTACAGCATTCATGGGAAAAAATAAATATTGAAAAGAAAGAAAATTTCGCTCCGGGCATAAACGCGAGCCAGGTTGCCAACGGAGGGTTGAACATTCGCGGTCGCATAAAATTGTGAAAACTGTAGAGTGCACAATTGCAAGTGTGTTCTTTGAATACCGAACACTAACAATCACCGATATATCCGGTCGGACTGTATCATGGCGGCGTGTGCGCGACGGGAAACGATTGTTAGCGAGCATGTACCGTTCAGAAAACGTTAATTGTTCCCGTGAATCGTCGCGTTTCCTATTTGCGGGAAGAATTGAAGCGGCGCTGCGCGTTAATATAAACGCGCCGTTTCGACGTTGTGCATCGGGTACAATAATTAATATGTCGTCCGCGAGCAACTGTTTGCTGTGCAACGCGTTCCCATTAATAATTCACTATCGTTCAACCTCCCCGTTGCTTGATCCTATAATTATTCTCTAAATAGTGAAACATAAACAGGACGATTGCCCGGCTCATTGAGAGTTTCGGCCGGCGCTGAAATGCCGCGCAATTATTCAGTTAACCGGCCGGATAAATTATTCAGTTCTCGCGTGCACATCAATGCTCGCTAGTCGACGGGGATTTATGGGGACAAGTGACGCCACGGGTTTCCCTACTTTCCAAACAACTGAGCTCGGGACCCGGTTCCGGACCCTGTTACCCTCGAACTCCGCGATTGTTAATTCTCTTCGGCTGGCCTCAAGCTTCTCGCTGTATTACTCAAGCATGCGTACAGCTTATGGTCAAGCATGAAATCACTGGCCTATAGCCAATACGCTTGATCGCAACCGGAAAACCATTACGAAACACGAGATGCGAGGGAGATAAGCTCATTTTTTAAATCTTACCACTTGATTGTTGCCTCTGCGGCGTCAGTAAAAATTGCTTGTAGGAAAAGTGGCGGGATAATATCTCACGGAGGTTATGAGTAACACTCTCACTTGTTTGTACACTACAGTGTTTATAATAAC
>CM052341.1:15114643-15148265 GCA_028455595.1 Lasioglossum vierecki
GGACACTCTGTATGAAAAATTTGCGGAACACCAAAATTAATATAATAGGAATTAATTTAGCAGCGCAAGATTCGATCAATTTCTACAACTCTAGCAATGTTTGTAAGCATACCGAAACGTGTCGATTCGGATTGGAATCTGATTGCTTTGAGGCCACGTTTTGCTATTCAAATGTTTAATAGTTCACAATTCCTATTATCTTAATATTTCGATTGAGATAAGAATTACTTATATTACATTGACCAAAATTAATGATCCAAAAAACAAACAAAAACATCCCGCGTTGAAAGAAATATATTTTAGTAAATATATTATTCGACATATTTAATATATTTTGCGGAACACTTGAAAAAAGCTCGCGGAACACCGGTTAGAACACCTTGGTGCATTTATTAAGTGAATGCGGACTTGTGTATCTTCCACAAGAATTGGTAAATCAAATACGAAGCAGTACCACACATAGACTGTAATTTGTTAAGCATAAGTTTAATAGCCCAGAAGCAAAGGAACTACACTGCCAGCTCTAATTAATTCCCCTTCGAGACCCTCATTTACTAGATTATATATATTAGTATAGTTTTGTAGCATTGTCTTGTGGACTTTTTATAATAAGATGTTAAATTAGTACAAACATCAGAAGGATTACAGAGTACTGTTATTTTAATTTTGTTGAAATTGTTAGGAAAATAAATGTAATTTTTATTCAAGCTTATTTTCATGTAATCGATGCAAAAGAAATCCTGTTTTGCATAATGATCTATGGTGCGTTTATTAGCAATAACCACACAGCGAATTTTATGCATTCACCGCGAAAATTAGTAGATGAAATGCAAACCAGTGCAAACATTGTAAGAATGAAAGAATATTGTTACTTTTAATCTTGTTAAAATTGTTAGGAAAGTAAACGCAATTTTTATCGAAGCTTATATTCGTATAAGTGCAAAAATTTTTTATTTTGCATAGTGATCCGTAGTCCATTTGTTAGCAATTATCACACTGTGGATTTTACGCATTGATCGTAAATATTAGTAAATAAAATATTGTACAAAACAGTACAAACATCAGAAGGATTAAAGATTTTAATCTTATTGTAATTGTTAGGAAACGAAATGTAAATTTTAATTTTGTATAAAAATTCGCACTCTTGATATTATTCTGTAAAAATGTAGTAATATTTCAATACATCAAAATTGGTTCTATTACAAATAGCAATGCCATTTTCTACAGACACATCGAACAATTTTTCACACCAATGAAAAAATTCGATTACCTCACTTTAAACTTCTGTGTACTATTTTTTGGAAAATGAGAATTGAGGTACGTTAACGGGCGCGATTCTTTTTCCAGCGACCCCAATTACACCGAGGCTCATAACACACGGGTTAGAGGAAAGCGGTAGAGAGCCATTATGATTATCGGCGTATCCTGGTTTCCTTCTTTCGAAAGATCGACCATTCCAAGTAAGAATTCGCGTTCCGTGCTTCGAATCGCACGGCCCGCAACCCGCGAACAATCACTTCCTGTTAGGCTCCTCCCTCAGCCCCAATTACTTCCCTTCCCGAATCGTTTTAGGACGCCGTCGGGAATTACGTAGTGGATTTCGGTGTCGCTTGTCTAACTACCATCTTTATTGAGAAGATCCGCGCGCTGATGGCGACCGAGATTCCCCGGGTTCCGTGGAAGTAACTTCCTTTTCAATTTTCAGCCGTTTCGAAAGACTGGACCGGATCTCCCACGAGAATCCCAACAATCCCCCGCTACGACAACCATAAATCGCCGAAACCGGGCCGAGATCTCGAAACGTATCTCAATTCAAACAAAAATCGGCGTTTCCCCTGTTTCGACCTCACTGATCACTGAACTTTGTATTTATATTAATATTGGGAACGTTCAAAAAGTACTAAACCATTCAGCTATATAGAATTTAATACGATTCCGATCTATTTTGAATTCAGGAAGGATCCACTAACAAGATTTTGTTTGATTCCATTAGATTAGAATTTATTTAGGAGAATTGAAAATTCCACGAATGTCCACGGTCTACTATGATTCAAAACTTTACATTTTTAATCAAATAGCGAATTCAATATGGTAGTTACGAGTTATCAGTATATTCAATGAGTTAAACCAGAAAACAATACTATAATTTCTTATTGTACATTGTATATGTATACCCCTATAATAAATGTTATTACTGCATATACTCTCATAATGAATGCTATTGTATAAATTAGCTACTTCACTGTAGTTTCCGAACTAAGTACGAATCTCAAATATATTTTGAAATGCCCAATATTAAGGGTTGTTGACACCCCTTCAATATGAAGGATGGTCGATAAAGAATATATATTTTTCTATGAACTATCTATCTCTCGTAAGTTTAAATCTGACTATAAAAATAGTAATTACATGTTTCTTTGCGTTATCCATAGATACACCTATTATAGCTTGAAAAATTGTTTGAATCTTAGAAACCAAAATCATAATTAGTAAATTATATATCTACTGTGTAAAAAGTAGAAAAAAATCAGTATTCCAAAAATTAATAGGACAAAATAATTTTTCCAAAATATCTTAGAACAAGATCAGTACTACAAAAATGGCCAGAACAAAATTAGTATTCCAAAAAATCACTAAAATAAAATCTTTCTCCTAAAAATCACTAAGCATAGCAACGTATTAAAGTAAAAGAACGGAGTTCTGTTGAAAAAAAGTTGCTTTTCGGGAATGGGTGTGCGCCAGCAGCATTTCCGGATAGCTCTCCATTGCGTCGAGTTCGATTACCGAGGTCGTAAGCGAGGAGAACGACCGTGAGTCAAGAATAAAGAGGCGTGCCTCGCTGGATCTTCTTCAGGGTTCGTGCAACTCGTCCTCTCTTCTCCCTTTTCGTTCCCTCAGACCCTGAACCTCATCCGCAACTATCGCTTTAAATCTTCGCGCGCGAGCCACCGCTTCCATTGCTTCCGGTAACTACGAAGAGTTTCGTTAGAAAAGCTCGCCTGCTGGCAGCTATCAGGAGAAATTATTTACGGCTCGTCGATTCGGGTCTACTCGAATCCCTTCCTGTCGCGTTCGGGGGTTTCCTAGTAAGAATTATTACCGGAGATCTTTATGCGGAATCTCTGTTTTAGACGATGCGAAACGAAAATGAACAATAGAATTTTTATATCAAGGAGCATTAAAAAGATACATATATTTCCATATATAAAATTATAAAATCATGCTTTTCTAAAAACACTGTTTATGGTAATGGATACCTCCATGGAGTTTCGTCGAATATGTTTTTTGTAAAAACAGTTTTTATGATTTATATAAACAGTTTTAGATATATTTGTTTCCAGTAACATAATTATTACATCATTTTTGTGGCTGCTAATACCTATGACTAAACTGTAGATTAATGAATTTATAACAAAAATTAATACGTAAAATGCAAAACGCTAATGACTTTTAAAAAAATTTCAAACTTTTATAGCTTGCAATATAATACGAGCAATTTTTATTTTGCATAAAAATCCGAAGTCTACTTATGACGAAGGGATGAAAATAGTCTTCGAAGTCGAGTATTATTAAATGATCAATTTGACGTTCCATATTTTATACATGAAATATTAGAAGAGTTTCCAAGATTAGTTAATTTTTTTTTAATGTATTACAAGACAAACTGTCACATGTTCATGTTCAAGATGTTTTTATGCAATATTTAAATAGTTTTTAAAATTTTGTTCACATCAAAAACTACAATGAAATCCTTATTACTTCTTATTATAGTAGCATACAGGATATATAGTGTAAATTATCTACTACCGGATTAAATATTTACAAAGCGTTAATTGTTCATCATTCTGGGTCAACGTTCTCTGCAACGATCATACGAGAACTAGAACAGATTTACGCATCGAGTAAATTAATTTCGATATTTCAACGCAATTGAACAGTAATAAAATTGTTACGCATTAACTTCTCATCTAATTCGTGCGCAATTATCGGTCACTTCGTTTCTGAAGCAATTACGAGGCCACTCGCTTGACAATTATTTTTATGGCACGGAACAGTCATGAAAACGATTAAACGGTTGCGCGTTGAATTAAACAGCAATGGATCCGAGAGTGCCTTTTAATAAAATTACTTGGTCCCGTGACTTTCCATCGAATCGGAAAAAGTGGGGAAAACAATTGTGAAAATATCGATTCTTGAATTTGAGCGGAATCAAGGAGCGGAGTGGAAATAATTTCCGCAGCCATTGCATAATATTCTAACGACCAGTAGTGGTCTCGGGTGAGTACTAGCGTTTTTATCAAATTGCTTTGAAAAAATAATTATCTCGTATGAACAAACTGTACCACTACGTTTTCAATTTATGTATATTCTTTTTTCATGCAATTCTTTCTTTGGTTTGCCTTAAAAAAATTGTTCTGATGAAAAATTTTAAAGGAAATTCTCTGTTGATGAATATACTGTAACAAGAATTGTTTATTTAATTGTTTTATTGAAATTAATCACATGAATTCAGTAATTGTTTAGCTGGCTGGTTGTAGTGTTAACACGTTGAGTGTAACAGTGATAAAATTCAGTTTATTTATGACGACAAAAAAAATCTTTACGTAGAAATTGTATTTATTGATGTATACAATGATTGATTTATTGTATTTAAAGTATTAGATAATCCACAATAATTCAATTAAACAGCGGAATCCTTTCTCGCTTTTCTATTAAATATGGTCCGGTGCATCTTTTTCTTGCACAGCAGTGTATCACATAAAAGTGAATTTATAGACTCAATAAGCACGTTAGATTGCTTTTCTTTTGCGCCGTTATTTCAAGTGTAATTTTATTGATAAAATGTAAACTATATTTTATAATATTATTTCTGGTTTGCTAGACAAGTAATACACGTATATTTAGCTATTTCCGATAAAACTACTAACAGCAATTGTTCAAAATTGATACCAATCGAGTAACTGTCTTCTAAAGTATATCTATCCATCTATCTATGTTCTATATAAATAAAAATTAGATACTGTTCGTTGGTAAACGCATCACTTGAGAACGGCTAGACCGATTTGGCCAATTTCTTTTTTAAATGTTCGTACTAATCCGAATAAGGTTTTGAGGAAAGAGAAGTTGGAAAAGTTACCTGGAGAAATAAAGAATTCACGAAAAAATGAAAGTGCTTGTTCCTATGGGATTTTTGTATGAATTCAAGACCATAACTCACGATTCAAACGATGGATATACCTAACTCTTTTTTTGTTTAGTTCGTTATGGTCTTGGAAAAGTTTTCAGGAAAAATCATAATTTTTGAAACGGTACAAGTAGTAGGTTAGCCTGTTTGGCTGCGCACTATTGTTTCCAAATGAGTAAGTTGTCGAGCACTGCGTCGAATTTTTATTAGAGAATCACATGACAGCATAAATTAAAAAAAAAATTTCACTTGTTTCTACTTTTGTGTTGTTCCGTGATCTGTACAGTTATTTTATTTCCATTCCAATTTATTTCGCTACATACGCAAATGTAGTTTAATGAAATTAAAAGGACAGGGCAATGTCTATTAGTTTTGGATAAAATGATGAGTATTTGGGGAAAAATTGAAAAAGTTGAGAGTGCATAAGTTTGACAAAGCATGCATTGAAGAAGTAATGTCATTTTATTGGGAACTGTATTGGCAGAAATAACCGGGTCAATGAATTGGTGGGAAGGCATCGTTCCTGTTTCGAAAATCCGGCCCCGAATTCAGCATTCGTCGAGAATGCTGTGCGCAGCTCAGGATCCCAGTCCGGTTCCCTGATGCTATCGTGTCTTCGAACATAAACGCGAGTGCACCGAGACCAGAATGCAGAAGATCTGTTTACGTAGGGAGGTACCCGTCTCGTTCGTCCGATCCTCGAGATCCTGCGCCTTTTCCCTTGCTGCTATCTGCAGACTGCGCGACACACAGACCGGGGAGCGTATTCGATGAATCGCGTGCGAGAGGATCGATGTTTTGGCTTGAATTCACTTGAAATATTCGGCTGGTCCAGATCGAAGCTCCGCGAGCAGAGATACGCTCGACGGGGCTCGATTGAAACGAAGAAAACGACTGAAGTGAGCCTGAAGGAAACTGGGTCTCCGTCGTAGAAACTGGGAACTCGAACGGAATGTCTATCATCGCGCTGAAGCGTCCAGAGAATTACACCGCAGATCAAAAGTTCCCGATCGACTGTCGATGTTCCAGGAAAATCGTACACACTGAAAACTTCTTATCATCTTGCTGGAAATGAAAAAATTTCCGAAATAATTACCGAGGACAACTTCCAAGTTTCGTCGACCGATAAAATCGTCCAGAATTAAAGTTTCAAATGTGGAGCAGGAGCTCTCGAGGGCCGTCCCTTCGGGAACTCCGTAAACGTTTGACCCCTCGTCACGTTCCACAGTGGCCCGAATCGATAAATTATTTAGAGACACTTTTTGGTGCTACTTTTACAATACGTGGACAGTGTGGGCACACTGGGGCGACACAACCGACGGTAGAGCGAGGATTATGCTTGCCTGATTACAGCTGATCGGCCACTGTGCGCCAAAAGTGTGTATTTTTTGATGAGTTTGTTTTGAACATTTTCTTTGATGTTTTTTATAGCCAGAAACTTGTAATATAGAGCCTGCTACAGATTGTCAGTTAATTGTCCGCACACTGTCCGCATACTGCACATGTTGTCTATGTACGACGATGTATGTGCAGTTTGCGGGTTGTCCGCGGACAATCTGCGGATACTTATCTATCAGTCTGGACAGGAATTAAGTCTATTACCACAGTTCACAATTTTTGTAACACTGACAATTGATATATTATAATAATAACACTGTCCAACGAATTTCAACTTTTTCATGTTTCCAAATAACTGCTGAATCAATCTTTAAACATACAGGGTGTCCCAAAATTCGTGTACTTCCCGGAAATGGGAGGTTCCTTGGGTCATTTGAAGCGACATTTTCCTTTACAAAAATGACGCCAACGGCTTTGTTTAGGAGTTATTAACAAAAAACACAGACCAATCAGAGCGCGGCTAGAGCAAACGGAGTCCGACTCAGCGACAGGTCCCGCTTAGCGTGGCGGCGCCATTGGTCGAGCCAGAATCAATCCGCTGTAGCCGCGCTCTGATTGGTCTGTGTTTTTTGTTAATAACTCCTAAACAAAGCCGTTGGCGTCATTTTTGTAAAGGAAAATGTCGCTTTAAATGACCCAAGGAACCTCCGATTTCCGGGAAGTACACGAATTTTGGGACACCCTGTATTTAACACTAGAACTACCGAGCACTAAACGCAGTTGGCATACATTGCCTTCTAATAATGACAATATTTTGTTTATTTAGATTTCGTACAGGCGATATTTAAATATGTACTATAATAGAGAAGTTCACTAAAAAAATTTCTCAAAAGAAACATATTTATACTTTTAATATTTCTAATCGAAAAAAGTTTACACCAGTAATTTTGACTGGTCCGGTACTTCTAGTGTTTAACAATCATAATGTATTAGTATTGATTATCTCGGGTATTCGGGAAAGTCTACAGAATTTTTTGCTGCAAAGGACAATTCAATATCATTTAGAATAACATCACAATATTTGTTTGAAGTTGAAAATTTTTTTTTTCAAAGTCAAGTTTCTCAAAAACTGTACGTGTAAACCAGATTCGGAATCAGCGCAAAAAACTCTGTAAGATCCAGCCGACAGTTATTTGGAAACATTTTTGGTGTCGGACAGTGTGATACAAGTATACGGTAATCCATCAGTTCAGATATAATCGAGGTTCTACTACATCCTGTTCGGACTCATTTTAATTAGAAAACTGTTGCGAAAATGCAACTAAAAAATAATTAAAATCAAAACCGTTTCATCACCGATTTTATCTCTTTCTACTCGGCATCCTATTCAACGTTGCGACGCTAGCAGCAAGAGATGAAGCCACACAGTATCTGCACACAATATAAACGACATTTCGGTGTCCCGAAGTGTTGACACATATCAAGACATTACTGTATTTCCATAATTTCATCGAGCCCCGACGCACGAGCTGCGAGAATCGCTCTCAGCTCTCCATCCACCGCATCAGTCGCTATCTTTGTTCGCAATGATGAACAGCAGGGGTCTAAGCATGCGTGAGGTCCCACTCCTGGACATCTTCTATATCATAGAGTGAAAGAGAGGGGAAGAGAGAGAGGGAGACAAAGGTAGTATGGGGAGTATGTCAACGCAATTGCGAGGTCGACAAAGCGCTATTGTAGTAGGGGAATACTGTCCATCGCTTGAACGTGTCCATTGCTTGATCGGCCGTGTGACCACGGCCTATCTTACGGGCACCAGCCTGAGACCGCAACAACTCGGTGACAGAGAGATAAAGATGAACAGACCAAGAGAGGGAGAGAGAGAGGATAGAGAAACGGATAGAAATACATAGATCAAGAGAGGTGATCGAAAAGGGGAGACGGTCGTTCCAGCCGAAGGAGGAAGATTCATTGTCCAGGATCGATCGATCGCGAGCGAGCGATGCGTTGACTCGGGAAAGAGACAAGAATGCGGTACAATACGCGGGGACCGGTTTCCACGAGCGTAATGGAATCAAAGGATAACGAGGCCCGGTCAGACGACCGAGCTGATAAGGCGAACGACGCAGCCCGTGGGGACCGGGATCGCATCAATGAATTTTATAACGAGCAGAGCATCGCCAGAAGGGCGCGACACCGTTCGCCCTCTACCTCGTCGTCCAACGTATCAATACGTCGCCCCGTTAAGCGAACCTTTTGTCGGCCGGCGCGCCATAACCACGGAATTATGCGTCGCGAACCTCGCCCAGCACTCGATGATATCACGCGACGAAACTCGGGCCGATCTATTTTATGCCCTCGTTCCAGGTTTACATTTATTGTTAGCCTGACCGGTTGAGGGACACCAGTCATGGCCACGGAAACGCAACCTGTCACTTTTACGGAGCATATTTTACCCCCAGACGTAAAATTAAGAACCACTGCGTGGCCATGTTCAACAGGTCGGCTGAGGGAATTTGGTACTGTATGTGCATTCTTCGTGTAGACGCATGGTAAAGAGGTACTGTGGTTTCCGTTGCAGAAACAAAGGAATACATAGTTTCTATAAGGAGATCAATTTTATTGCGTGGATACATAATGTCGTGGACTTTGAGACAGAGAAGCTGGGGGTGGCCTACAGGCTGCCCCATTTATATCGACTCAGTGGAGTATCTTCGATTTATTGGTTCTATTTTTTAAAAAAAGTTAGTCTTCGTATTACGGTAAATTTTCTATAGGCGCGACAATGTCTACACGATAGACGCGACCAAGAATTTCCCTCCCAACCTAGTAATCTAATATCTCGGCTCGGTATATCGGTGTGAACCACTACAAACGCAAGGAAGGATAATATATAGATAAATAAAAGTGATTTTTTAGAAATACCACTTTTTTAAAAACGGACTAAGAAGTATAAAATAATTTTTCTTAGTCTCATACAGATTCCTAATCTCGTACAGATAGTCCTAAAATTTGTGATTGTGAATTTTGAATAGTTATGAAAATACTTGTCGATTGTCGCTCCGAGAAAATTATTCTTTTACTAAGAAAATTGGAGAGCATGTTTTCTGCATGTAATTCAAAATTGGATTTCGTCTGATGTGTTGACAAATTATATCATAATTTTTTATGGTTTATGGTCTGACTGAGAAAATAAAATATGTAAAAGAAAAGTATATAAAATATATAAAAGAAGATTTATAAGCTTTCTTTTGGCACAACACAATTATTGGAAGTACTAGGCATTGATGGGCTCCCAGTAGATAAAGAAATTCACTTCCAGACACGGAGTGTCTTATTGTGTCGATTTGCAAAGGCACTTTGATCTCTAAAAACACTTGGAAAGATCTTTGTATAATGCTGCTTGATTTTTCGTTGATCATGTAGAAGAAATTTACTTTCCAATGAAAAGTTAAAGAGAACATTTTTATTTGGTTAACTACATATAAAACTATGACTTGTAAATGGATTTAAGAGGTTGAAAGATGGGCTTTCGTTCTCATTTATACTGTGGTTTCAGAGAGTTAATGCTACCACTTAGACTGTCAGGAACAGATTACCAGAAGAATTTTATTCTTTGGGATCGGAGCTCTGTTATTAATGTTCCAGTTACTTGACGCGGTCTTTCTTAAATACTTAATTACTCGTTTTTATAGTATTTGTGAGATAAAATGGGAAAGAGGAAAGAAAATGTCTTGTTCGGACGGTCTCGGTGAAGACGTTTCATTAACGCTCAAAAAGGACAAATTTTCTTAATTATTTAGCAAGTAATCTTCAAGCTAGCACATTTCCAGTAAAATAAACGAAGTTTCTCAGAAAATTTTGTCTTTTTCCAATTATACCCTGTAATATGTTGAACAACGGAGCTCGTATAATTTAACGATCAAGCAAACGAGCCTTGACTCTGTCCAGCATCTTTAACAATAGATCGACCAACCATTCTCCGTACCACTTTTATCAAGTTCGCTCTGCTATACCATTGGTATTCCGCCGCATAACAGAACGAAGTCGAAACAAGCGTCGCGATAAAAGCGTTTCGGAGAAAGTTGCTCGTCGAGTCAATTCCCGTTCCGGCCTGGGAATTGCTTCGGCGGGAAAATGCACTGCGTCGCCGAGTATACTTCCGGGAAATATTCAACGACGCCAGACGAGACAGAGGATAAAGGATCCCACAGGCCAAGGCGAAAATTTCACAACGACTCTGACTGACAATGATATTTTCTGTTTCTCAATCCCCGTAGGCTGTTCAGATAAAAGTTCACCCTTCTCGTACATTAGATACTCCAAAACTGATTGTTTCAGTTTAATGTATTTGTTAAATCCTCGGGTTAAAACAAGGGAGAATCAACTCCCGCACATAGTCTCACCCAAATAAAAATTTATTTTGTCAGAATTATGATGGGGATTTCAGACTTTATGAAATATGAATGTTACTTATTTCTTTACATTTAAATGTCCTGTCTCTTAATTAATGACGGTTATGCACGTTCTATTTATTGTAATATCATGCCATTATTTCTCTCAGTTAAAAAAATGTCATAATGTCATTAATTTTGGCTATACCTCCAAGATCATTACTGAATTACATATTTTCGATTCACGAAGATATTAGTGAAAATATAGGCAGAATAAACATTTACAATGTGCTACGAAACGTTCGAATATCTTGAAAGTATGATCGATATGATCAAATGTTTTTAAATACGGATAACACATTCAGTATCAACTATTTCACCTTGGAATAACCTTGGAACGACCTTGGGACGTCCTAGAAACTTATACAATATACACGTACATGTGCACTCGTCTACATTTTCAACGGTATCATTGTTAAATCAACATCGATACTTTCGTAGTAACCTGAAAAGCATAAACGGCAATAAATTATATTATTAAATTTTTTTACACGAGAGAAGCGAATGTCTTCGACATTTTCCATCTGATGAGTTCGAGGAGCTTCTCTTTCGGTCGTCTCAGAGTTAACAACGGAAAGATAAAAACGACTGAAGAGAGGATTCTCATTCCGGCGTCGTTTTACGCGAACACTTGCTTGCATCGACACGCACGGAAGAATGGCGGTCGTTCAAAGGGGAGCACGGATCTGATGCTGGTCGCAGTCGCCGAAATCGTTCGGCCATTTTGCGCCAGGAAATTCCCGGTTTTTAAGGGCGAGTCCGCCAGTTCGACGCACGCGATGCACTTTTTCCCCGGACGCGGCGTGGCGGTCGAATGAAAAATCTAGCCGACGTTTCTACGATTTACCGTCCCGCGTAAAAACGCCCATCGCTCCCGCGGCGACAGCAGATTTTTATGAAGCCGTGTGTACGCGTTTCCTCCTCGCCATATTTTCCCGGCCATTGTAACAACCAGTCGATACGCCCGTTTGCTGCAACCTGTGCACGCGCATCGTTGGAAATTTCATCTGCTGTTTGGACGTTAGTAAACACAGCCACCCGGAAATGCGGACGCGCATTGCTACGGACACGGTGTCAACAACTGCAGTTGAAGTGTTTTTCGGGTTCATCAAATTTTGGTACCTCAAGGGACACTCGTCGTCCGGGATACAAGTTAAAGTGACTTTCGGAAATTCTCCCCCTCCCCCCGAACACGGTAACACTTTATTTTAAAAAAGCTTTTGTATTTGAAATGGTTTGCAGTGAAGAGCATTTCGTAATTTTTTGGTATAAAAGTGTCTGTCCATTGCGAAGCTGGAGCTGGCCATTCGGAGGTCCTGTCAAAAAAGGCAGTAACCATGGGTACGGGTTTATCTGAAATGAAAAATTCGTTTTGATTTGCCTAATATTGAATATTATCTAGTTTTTGGAAGAGAGATAGCTTTTCTTTTGCATATTTTTTTCTGTTCTGATTAAAAATGTGCGACTTTGTTGTAAAAAATTTATATGATTACCTTGAAATGTCTGCCATTTCGTTTGAAATCAATATTTCTAACTTGTATAAATCTTATCGAATTTTTCACATGAACCAGTACCATTCCTGACAGACTTTTCAGGAAGTCAACTACAACCTTGTAATTGGTAAATATTTTTCAATAAAAAATTACGAGATGCTCTATAAGAGCCATTTCAAGTACAGAAGCATCAATTAAATGAAGTTCCACAAGTTTTACGAATAAAAATTTCCAAAGAACCCTCCTCTCTGGATGTTTAATTACTAATATGAAGTAATAAGGCAAACAAACTCCGTTTGGATTCCATTTCGGTTAAATCAGTTCACAAAAATGTATATCCGCATAAAAATTAGCAGTTTAATGAGCAGTTTAGTAAACTTAATTTCTATAATGATCTGAATTCTTGAATCTTGATAATTCTACTGTTCTAACTCACACAATCCCAATTCTAAAATACGTACATGGTGTCATTTCAGTCAAAAAAAGGTCACATATTATATGTTGCTTTAATATTTACATTTACTTTAACCCATAGAACTCAAGTGGCGAGTCTGCGGGTTACTAAAAATAGGTATACTATTATTTAAAATATTATTTGCATGATTAAATATGTCGGTATCTGACCAATTATAAAAATGACAAGATTGATTTTATTTAGCACTTGTACGGTCCCCATTGTAATTCGCACTCTACGGAAGATATCTATACAACCATTCCTTAGAAAATCATTTTTATTATTCCACTAATTGTAAAATAAAAAATCTGAAACCGGTCATTTTAGTGTTGAGTATTGTATGAGGTATTACACCAATTTCATATCTATCGAATTTAAAAAATCATAGAGAATGGAAATATTCTAGGTCAGAATAAACGTTTGATTTTCGAGTTAAAATAGCTTCGAGTGCAAAGAGTTAATAATTCATTATTAATTATAAAAGAATTATAAAAGAACCACCTCAATTTATAATTTATACAATTCGTCCACTTGGTACGTCGGAAAAAGGAGCGTGATCAAAGTGACAGATGTGATCGAAGCAATTCCTGGACGAAAATCCTCATTGCCAATAATCGGTTTCGCACGCCGCAGAATCGGGGTTGATGTTCCCATTATCGCGAAACGGACGCAGCCTGAGAGATGTTAATCCAGTCAAAGAGCTGGGAAATGCAGACATCCCTGACGATAAATTGTCGCTGAACGGGGATTCAATCTTCCCCGGTCTGTCTTTTCTTACGGTATAGTGTAACGGGGCTTTCCGGCACGGATTAGGGAAAGAGAAGCGGGCTCGAGCAATGGGGGACCAAAAAAAGGTGTTTTTAATGAGTCGGGGAGAAGATAAATGCTGACTGACAGGGAAATCGGCGGTTCCCTGGATCCCGCTAATCGCTGGTCGATTACTTCTGTCCATATCCAATTCGATCTTCTGTGAACTCAACATTTTCGATGCGTGAGATAGACTGCAGATCTTTATTCATTTATTTATAAAAATGTTGAAATATAAAATATGATCTACGAAAGCTACTTCCACTAAAAAATAAGATTCTATTTAATTCCACTTTTTTAAAATTTGCCTACAAAAATTGAAAATCGCATAAACATCCGCAGTCTAGTTATAACACGTTGCAGATTTTTATGCAAAATAAAAACTTTATTAGTCCCTTGTACTATAACATCGAGTCAGATTCTTGATGAATATTTCAGACAGGATATATTAAATATGTATAGAATTAATTTCCTTCAAACTGGAATAAAATTCTATATTTTCTATATGATTACACAGACATATAATAAGTATAAATATTTTTTATTCTTCTTCAACAACTTTAAAAAATTTGGGAATCGTATATTGTTATTTTTAAATTCTTTTAATGATTTCACTGTTTAAAAATTCTCATTATTGCTATAATCGTATAAAAATCTAGTTATAATGGAACTTATTAATAACTATTTTAATTACGTTCAAGACACTGGAGTTATGTAGAATTTTTTTTCGCTCTACGTCAGATATTGGCGATAAAAATTCAAACGTGTTTGTACACTATATAAGTGACACTTCGGTACCAAATTGTTCTCATACATTGAGACATTTGCAATGGCGGTTCGGAAGTAAGGCAACTTTCAAACGATTACTACGTCGCCTCTGATCGCACCTCCTGAATCGTGGAAGAGATTTCTCGTCGTGTGGGGGATGTGACCCCACTCTGTCTCTCTCTCTCTCTCCCATCCTCCGGCAACCTGTTTCTTTCCCCTTGCTCGTGAATTTTTTCTCGTTCCCGCGGCGACGATGGAAGCGCCTTTCGCGCAGGAAGGAAAGTCCCCTAGTTACGCGAGAATACTCCCGGGACTTTAATGAATTCCGATGGGAGGAATAAAGGGGAGGGTAAGAGGAAGGATAAAAATGGTAATTACGATATAAAAGAGCCACCCGGATAAGAATACCGCCGTAAGAACGGCGTAAAAAGCGAGTCTGCGCCGGGGAAAAAAAGAAAGGGAAGAAGACGACGACTCGAGAACCACCGAGTTATGAACCATCCGTGGAAAGAAGAGGGAAGAAGACTTCGGTGGAAGGGCCGAAGGAAGAACTGAAAAAGGGGCAAGCGAATCTCGAGTTCCAAACAGTTTCGCTGGCGGACGATAGCCCCCGCAGGTTTATTAAAGATTGCCCATTATTTCGACCGTTTTGCATCTTCAACGACGACTCAACACTGTCTCCGACCGGCTCGGCTGTTTGGCTCTCTCAGACATTTCCGTCGGACGACAAATTTTTTAATGTTTTTAAGATTTAAACGCAGACGACGACGGACTATTGTCTTCGGTTTTGTGTTAAGCGCAAGGCTCCTTTGCAGCTGGGAAGAAGAAACGACTTTTATCTGAAGCGTCGCGCTTGGAAATTAAGGCGTCTGAATTCAAGGAGCTTTTCAAAGGGTAAAATGGTTTCGTTGAGTATTAAGGGTACGAAATTTAATTCTCTCATTATACGATCGCGGTTCTTTATGCATTCATAATGTATACAAATCGTTGGAAATGTACAAAACGCTACGTTAATTGAAATTTTGTAAGGCTTTCCCAATCTTGCGTTCTGAAATTTAAGTGTTGCATATTGAACAGGTGATATGCATAGCCAAATTACACACAGGATGGCAATAGCGTTATTGTGACAAGAATTGTTTTAATCTATTATAAATGATAAGAATTTATCAAGAAACATGCTGATTCTACAAGATTGTTGGGCTCTGTATATTGATATACGTAATAATGGTTATAGCCAATATGTACCTGAAAATAAAATCAACGACGCGAATAAATGCGTGGCAAACAAAATTCGCGCGGCAGTTATTGCTTTTATTAAATTGAATTTTGTAAACACGAAATGTGGCATCTCGATAAAATGAGATTGACAAGCTATCAGCACTCCGTTCGATAAAATTTTATTTTCATTGTATATCGACTGTACAATAGGCTGTGGATAAAACTGAGTAAAAGAAATTGTTGAAATTATTAAAGAAAGATGCCAATATTACTGGGCTCCTGTTTTTTTCGATTAGGTTTATACAAAATAAACATTATCTGCATCAGTTACAAGATACAGGATCTACATAAACATTAATATCTTTGCTTAATAATTTTAGTAAGTTCAAAATAATAAAATAGGATTTTTGAATTCTTTAATGTCCTTATGGTTCTGTATTTGTTGTACTCATTTTTGTCGTAAAGTCCACTTATAATAAGTTGCTGATGTCTACCTAATGTGTACCACAGTTGAACGTTCCAAGCATGAAATAAAAGCAATGTTGCGCGCAAAAAAGATGCGTGCGAAAACGTGGGAAACAAAGCCAGGGAATTGTCAGGGTGAAATACAAGACCCGTGTAAAGTCCGCAGCTGTCGGTTTTCAGAGGTAAAATATATTGTACGGTTGAAACTACAAAGCGGAGGAAGTTTACAACAGGACAGTCTATTAGATCATCGAATCTTCTTCGCAAGTAAGCTCCAAGGCGCGCATCCTCCTCGTTGCGTGATTCGTTCGCACATCGCAGGCAATTACCCGGAATCATTTCTCGTTACACGAAAGTACGCACGAAATAGCAAACCGTGTGCCAGAATAAATACCTCGGAGCGTACGCTCAAAGGCGAACCTAATCTTCGCGGCGTGAGCCGACGGAGTGATGGAGATAGCGGAAATTATTTACGGTAATCGCGTCGGAGGCAAGAAACCATCGACGAAGATAAACCATAACCGTGAACCTCGCTTCACTGAAACCGAAAAGCTGCTTCGCCGCACAGCGACTGCTACTTCGTAACCATGTAACGAATTTGTTATTTTCACACCTAAGGTGCAGCCTGCTGAAATTGATTTTCTGTTACAAGGTAAGCAAACGGAAACACGACGAGGTATAAGATGTTCTTTAGGGGACCCGAGATTTCTTCGAGAAATCTTTTACTATTTCTAGAGGTAACTAGAATGATCATGAATCTTTTTAGTGATCAAGAATATTCTCAAACTTTAATTTCACTTAGTAATTCAATTACAATGTATCACTTAAAAAAAGCTTGTGTAGTTAAATTTTAGGTTCAAGTGTAGGTATCGCATTAATATTGCAATTTTCTCTACTTTCATACATCAAAACAAGAATATGGCATTCTATTAAAAAAAAAAAAACAGGAAATAAAGACAAATAAGAAAAAAATTAAGACAAGAAAATTATGATAGAAATCGTAGGGGACCGAAAAACTAAGACAAAAAGTCTTTTATAGATTTGTTCGGTTTTACTTCATTTTGGAGAAAATCGCAAAAAAGAAACAAAACAAGTTTTCATTTGTGTACTTATTTATTTACAATTTATTTACGTTATCATCTATTTAATGTAGATATTGTACAAAATGTTGCACTCTTGCAGCAATACAAGCATTACATCTAGCACTGAATTGATAAATTGCATCTATGTCTGCATCTATGATTCGGTCTCTTAATTGCTCTCTTGAATTGATTGGCACCGAATGAACTTTCTGCTTCAAGGTTCCCCATACGAACAAATCCATGGGCGTCATTAACTACATTAAATAGATGATAACGTAAATAAAATGTAAATAAACAAGTGCAAAAATTTAAACTTGTTTTGTTTTTTTGCGATTTTCTCAAAAACGAGCAAGTCAATTAAAAAAGACATTTTGTCTTAGTTTTTCGGTTCCCTACACTCTTCTGAAGTTATGCCACTTAAATTCGGGACACCCTATATATATTCTTCAAGTTCTCAGCTTTCATAAACAATAAATTGACTGGTATGTTACATCAAAATTGTTATTAGCTCCCGTAGTATTTCTTCTTCGAGTTTTTCGCTTGCATAAATAAGAAATGCACTTGCATTTCATGCGAATATTATTATTAATACTTCTAGTATCGGTTCTTCAAGTTCTTCGCTTAAGTAACGATAAATTCCGTTCCATTTACATGAAAATTATTAATAGTAGCTCTCATATCCGTTTCAACCCCATAAAACGCCCCAATCTCGGACGGTCTGCGTGTTCTTCATGTTCTCGACAGCCCCGTGGATCTTCTTCTTCCTCCGCAGATTTGCCCGCGGGGCACTTTGGGCGGGCTCGATCCGATAAGGATTTCATTCCGCGCTTGGGTTTCATTAAACGGTAATTAAGCTCCGCGGTCTGAAAACTGCCACGAAGAGGCTGCTGTATCGTTATAAACCGATGCATCTTAATCGTCCTCCGACCCCTTCCCATAGCGTTTCGAGTCCACTTGGCCGGGTCTCGTTGCCGCTTCGTTTGCAGCCTTATTACACGGGATTAGATTAACTTTCGAGCTCGGCCTTGTTTATCCCCCGGCCTCTTAGGGGATAAGAACCCGAAAGGGATGATCTCTGTTAATTGCCTTAAAGGGTGCACGCGTGCATCCTCTCCCTGTTCTGGCTTGATGGTGACGTCGCGTCGCGCAGTCCGATTCGATTCCGCTCAGTTCACCCTTTGAAGTCGAAATCTTCTGGGGTTATCAGGATTTTTGACGAACCTTTTAACCCTTCTCAGGGACCCCCAGCGAATTAGGTATTCTCGCTAGAAGAGATACGGTGAATTTCTTGGGGATCGTACGAGTGGTTTGGTGAACGACAGTGCTTGGCAAGTTGAAACAAGTCGGCTAATAGCAAGTACAGAGGAGCTGTGATTTATTTCGAGATTTAGTAATTTGAACAACTTACAAAGAAGGGTCACAGTGGTGGGGTCGTTGATTTTTAATAAAACTTTATCTGGCGAATATAGAGCAAAAATGAGCAGACCCATGTCCGAGAGTTGTTGACAATAATCATTGTTTATGAAAATAATTAACATGTGATATTATGTGATATCCTAATATACTTTATTTCTTAATCATATTGCAACAGCTATGGTAGCGAGGGTGGTAGAGGTAACGTATTCAAATCTCTCTTACGATTAAAAATTATTCTTTCACTTTCCATTCCAAGTTTTAAGTCCTTTTTTCTTTTCTCTTTCTTTCCAGTCTTGCTATTTATTCATTGGTGGACTCGTGAATAGTGCAACTAAAAAAACAAATACTTTCGGCAGTATGAACATTTTATGAATGCTAATGAATTACATAGGCACTTTGATGTTCTGATAACATTCGGAAAGCAAACTTGGTTCATGTTGAAAAAAATAGATTTGTCAGATATCAATATCGTTGCGTACCAAGAATACTGAAATTAGATAAAGCCCGGAAAAATTAAGATATGATTCAGAAATTAAGTATATCAAGATATTTTCTAGATATCATAAAAAAATTAAATATTAATTATCTTTATAAGTAATGAGTATTGTCAAAAACTTTTGGAACATCAGAGAAAGTTTAATTAAAATCGATAACATCGATGCGCAATCAATACACGATGTTTGATAAAAATATATGCATACACATAAAGGGAACACTGTACTTTACAATTGAAATAATATTTTAAACAGTGGTTTAATAATATATGGCTTTTATAATATCAGTGAACAAGGAAATATAGTTTAATTTGGATCTATATTTGTGTTGACCAATCATGTATAATATTTTGAGAACAAAAAATACTTGCAATATTATTAATTGTATTAAATGACCACAAAGAATGAACTGAATTTAGCATATGTTTTAGAGACGAAAAATATTTACTAGTGGTGTGGTATCAATTGTGGTATCAATTGAGTGGTAAGAATTGTAAATTAAGTCTAGTCCCTGATCCAAAGGCTATACTACCCTAATCATTTTGAGAATTCAGAGATCAACACACTCCCATAAAACTTTTGTAGGGAAACAGTGTTCTCATGAATTCCCGAAGGATTCCTCACGCAATTCCCGCAAATCGAGTACAAATTCCACGGGATGCCATATATCGAGGAAAATAATACGATCGATTTATCAACCGGAGTACACAGGAAGAGTCTAAATGGGAAATGGGGCTGCATAAAAAGCAGCCGGGAAACGTAGGCTTAGTATTCGATGTGTTTAGCGTGGGATTAGCAATTTTATTGCGGCCACTTTTCTGCGTACGGTATGGCATTCGGCGTGTGAGTGTTCCTATTTCCATTCACTCTCGAGAATCGAAAGTAGATCCTCTTCCCTGAAGAGAGAGACCCGTTCCTCTGATATCCGACGCTTATTTCCTACCTCGATTTTCGAGATGTGAACTGGAGTTCAGACCTTACTACTCATACATTAACGTTTCCAATTCATTGCTTATTTACTTATAAATTTACTGCAAGATACACTAAAGTGTTACCTGATCACAATTTCTACTGTGTAAATATCCGTGAAAAATAAATTGGATTTTCATTGTTCAAATACTTTTTGGATAACTAACTAAGATACTTCACGAATTAAAATTATTAAGAAAAACAATGAATTACTATTCCATTTTAGTTTGTGGCAATTCGGGTAAAAAAATTTTATTTTGATATAAAGATCTGCTGTCTGCTGATGAGTAATGAAATCAATGAGTAGGAGAAGTAGTCGCAGTATATTGTCGATCCAATAGCCAAGAACATGGGCGGTTGTCCTCGGATTAGACGTGGGGGAATGAATCTTAGACAGGGCCTTCCCCCACGTCCCGAGTCACAAAGAAAGGAAATATAAAAAAAAGCCCACGAAAAAAAGTATATTGTCGATCCAGGAAAAAAGAAGATTTCGCGAACTTTTTGAATGGAGTATTTTGTATTTTCATTTTCCTGGAAGGAATTCTGCTCTGTCTCGATTTCCATTCCGGAATCCGAAATACAGTCGCGATGACATATCGGAAAAATGTTTGATTACCTGGAGGGGGGCGTACTTCTTCATGTCTCGCGGTTTGGTATATTAAGCTATTTAGAAGAGAGGACGTCTGGAGAGGCTGTCAATCGGGCTGAAAGCACGACACATAATTTCGGATTCCCGACTGGATTGGCCTGGATTCCCGTTCCTGGTGGCACGCGATAGCTGGAGTTCGATCTTCGAAGAAGCTGAAGAAGCGTTCCACGGTAAATTGTTAAACGGAGACAGCGAGGAGCTGTAGTTTGTGAATTTTTCGGTGAATTATGAAGACGGTTTTATGGA
The DNA here is from genome assembly GCA_028455595.1 of Lasioglossum vierecki. NCBI lineage: Eukaryota > Metazoa > Arthropoda > Insecta > Hymenoptera > Halictidae > Lasioglossum > Lasioglossum vierecki. Next base: position 15,135,682 of record CM052341.1, read on the forward strand.
TACTTCTCGATCTATGTTTTCTACGTCGCTTGCTTTGGTCAGACTGTCAATGTTCCTATTTCTTTATAGCCAACATACCGAGGGAATTTCAAGGCAAGAGTCGCTGTGCCGCTTTATAGTTTCATTGCCGGAAACTACGAATGTAAACGAATTTTGATCTGCGAATCAGTTATATTAAAAATACAAACGCGTATTGTGAATTTCATCATTTTTGACGTTGCTTTAAATCATTCAGATTTGGTTTATTTCCTTGTACCGTGATCGAGTTTCAATGTTTTCGATTTAATTTATATTTATTTCAATTTCTTGCGATTTGATTGAATTTTGATTAGTTTGACGTTTCAATTTACTTCATTCTGTTACGTATTGTTTTAATTTATCGTACGCCATGTAATTGTAGCGTATTTATTTTTTATTGAAACAGCTCGGTATTATACGGCGCAATGTTTACATTTTATTTTTCTTTCAGTTTAAATGATTTTCTATTTTTAATTGTATTATATCTTTGCGTCTGCGTGTTTTCATTTCATGCATGTAGGATAGAAATGATAAATATTCAGTTAATGTTGACAAAACTCATTTGTTACAGACATTTTTAATTCTTTTAGAGATCTCTCATTCACTGATTCGTATAATTGACGCTCTAACGTATTTAATTCAGTTAGTTTAGTGGGTGCTTTCACAACGGATATTGTTCGATGAAATGGTAAAAAAACGCAGAAAGTTTCGAGAGTCAGAGATAAAATCAATGGAAAGAATTTTTGGCGTTAACAAGACGGACTCGTATTCGTGTTCAAACAGACGCAAACTATTGTTCATGTTATTTGATAAAAGTGAAAGGGACACAAGGGTTGGAACGGTGTACGAGAAAGTGGAGGAGCCAGCCGAGTAAGAAGATCTGGAAACTCTGGACCACTTCAGGGAGTCCCTTACTATACTAATTGCGTAACATCGTGAAGCGTGCTTGTCGAGTTCATCTGTTCGCGAGATGACAAAGATTTTTGCTGAAGTTAATTAACTACTTACAGAAAATTCATGAGACCGCGAATAGCCTGATGTATTCCTGCCGGATAACGAATTCAATTTTGTCTAAGATGCAAGTTCTCATAAATCCTGTGCCGTGCGGAAACGCTTTTAGGATTGTTAATCTCAGAACTCTTCGATGAAGTGAGTTAAACATTAAAAATAGTTGGAATTGTTTTAATAGTGTCACGTTAAATTTGTTATTTCGCGCATTTCCTTTATGAACACTGAGTAGAATTATCAATAAACTGAATGTCTTTCTTCTTTTAATAATTTTAATAGTCTGAAGATGTCCTTAATATTTCCAATACATTGACGTTCTGAAGTTTTTGCTAATTTTTTATCTACTTTTTTAGAACTATTCATTTGGATTTTATGCATTTATAACAAAAATGGATAAATGTAATTTCAAACACTAAAAACATTAGAAAAATTTAAACGTATTATTATGTTATTTTCAATCTATTAAATATGTTAAGAAATTAATAATTTTCTACCTCACTTCAGTGTGTTGCAATTGGGTTAGACAATCTTTATTTTGTATAAAAATCCGCTGTCGAGTGCATGGTATTCGCAAACTAATTATCAGATAACTAAGAAAGTTTGCACTGCTTCTAGGTATTATCATTATTAATCTGTACGCGCATACGCTATTAATTAACAGAAAGTGTATGTGTGCTTAAACAGAAGCTTAGTCAACTATTGTCTCATGTAATTAGATAACCTGCGAAATCAGAAAAAATCGAACCGTTTTAGAGATGAAACGCTATCTAAATACCAGTTAATTAATTCTCAAAATATAAATGTTATCATATCGTTGGAAATAATTTCGTGAATTATTATTTGATCCTCTTTGCATATTTATTTCTATTGATTAGAAAGACAAGAACTCTTTCTTAGCTGTGTAATACTGCATACAGCAATGTTCAAGCAGTTATACTTAATATTCTTTCCAAGTAAATTAATTCTGCATAAATGGGGCACTGTAATTGGTGATCAGACATTCTACGTCTCAAAATAAACTTGCCAAGCAAGTGTGACGTAAATATGAAATAATGGAGAAACTTGGGAGTGATGAACATATTTCCTCGTTAGCGAAGAAATACGTTGCGAGGAGATGCAAAATCGCGGATAGCAAAAAGGAAAAGCATGTAATTAAAAATTACTCGCGCCACTCTGCTTTACTGAATATTTCGACCGATTGAAAAGTTTCTAATTCGAAACAAATTTTAGAGGTTGCGTTTCTTCTGAGTACGCGCAGAGGTGAATTAGAATTTAACAGAAACTTGAATAGAAATCCAAAACGTGGTGCAAGTAAAGGCTGATTAGTGAAATTTAAATTACATCGGTTGCAAAGGAATTAAATACTTTCGTTAAAGGGAGATTTAATAAATTTATAATTGATAAGAACTCTAACATTTCGTATCTTTTTTCAGGTGTGTAATATTTTTAATACATTCGTAGCCGTTTTGCAGATATTCATTTAGATCCTTCTTTCGATTTTTTAGTAATCGAAAATTATTTAGGTTATTCATGTTGAATAGAGTTTTAATAGTTCCTACTTTTTTAACTAATATTATTGAACCCTTGGAATACGAGTGAAATGGTATTCGATGTAACCAAAAGTACTATTTATTTTTTAACTTATTATTTAAGTGAGTTTAACAATAAATTTTTCTATAAACTCAAAACAAATGTGTTTCTGGGATGACAACGGACATGTCGTTGGTAATGACTGTTATTAATGTTAAGCAATATTTTACTTCGACGTGACCAAAGGTACTATTCATTTTTTAACTTATTGTTTGGGTCAGTTTAACAATTAATTTTCCTATAAACTCAAAACAAATATGGTTCTTGCATGACAACGGACATGTCGTTGGTAATGACTGTTATTAATGTTAAGCAATATTTTACTTCAACGTGTGCAGTATCATAACAACCATATAACGTGTCTAAGACGTATGTGTACCTAAAACGTTAAATAGATTTGTATCTTTTTCTCAACATTGATTTACTTGTAAACTCGTTAAATCTTTCAGTAATCGAAAATTATCTAAATGACTGATGTTGAATCTAGAAACGTGCGGTTAAACGTGCAGCTAAATCACGAATTGTTTTCGTAGGAGAATGCATTTGTAGATTGAACGTGTTGGCTGAAACAATTAGTTCCCCCGTGTAGCGATTTGGTTTAAGCTTTCATGTGTCGTTTATCAGATCGATTCGATCGATCAGGTGAAATTAACTCGAAAGCCGTTGACAGCGCTGTCCGTAATACATCTCCATTCATTAAGTAGATACTTGTTGATTGGCTCGCTGCGAAATCGGGTTCGCAGATGCGCAGATTAATTTCCTTGTTTTCCGATTATTATACAAAAGCGGTATTGAAAAGACACGAAAGTCTTATTCACCACTAAACACTTCGAAACAACTTAAATTAAACATTGCAATTTGTAACATGCAGATTTTGTTAAATATGTTTCTGTTGAATGCCATATTGTTGAGTATGAATCTATCAATCGAAAGTTGTTCCATTTTAAAAGTCATATACCGGTCGCATTGAATATTGTGGGCCAGTGTATCAGTCATCATTTTAAAGAGAGAGAATTTAATCAATCGAAATATTGCAATTTTGTTTAAACCATATAAGCCGAGTATAAAAGAAAGAAATATGTATTGTAACATTTATTTTATATTAACTGTTGTTTTCAAGGTATAGAGAAATAGATCAGCATACATTAAGGGGTGTTTCACAATTAAAAATCTACAGTGATTATAAAAGACACAGAAATGTTTAGGATTCTCAAATTTGTGGTAACAAATTCAATAAAATTATATTCAAACGTTTTTAAAATAGAATTTAATTTAAACTTCAATTTGATTATGCTTACAAATTACATTCTTTTGAATAACAAAAAGTATACGAATAGCCTATAATGTTAGGGATTAATATTTCTGTTTTAAAATCGGGACAATTAATTTCTATTTAATCCGGGTTCGTTGCAATTGGACAGCAAAAGTGAATAATTGCTTATAGTCTACGGGTCAGTATTAGAATGCTCGGCGAAATCACGAGAATGATTGATCGAGAAACGTAAACGCTGCAGTAGCTAGAGCGGTTTAAGGATTGCGGGCCAAGGAAGATCGGTAAATGCGATCGATCAGGGACTCGAGAATACCACGCAGCAAAAGGTAGTAAAGCCCCTTCCGTGAACGATAGATGAATAACGCCACCGATGGCTCTACTTGTGGAACTTTAGGCATTCCAATCGGGAAATTCCCGATGCACTTTGGCAGTGCACGAGTGGAATGCACGGATATATCGATCGCGACCGATCCCCCTTCTGCAGCCAATATGCGTTAATATACGCGTGATTCTTGTGTCGATGTAAACAAGCGCCATCGTTGCCTCGAACTATGATCGAATAAAGCACAAAAGATTTTTTCTTCCGTGGAACATCATTTTCATACAATGAATTTTAACAAAAGATTCTTCTATGGATACTCGTCAAACTCATTTTGAACGTTTTCTGTCTGTAATCATGAAATTTCGTGTTGTCTATTCATTTATTTGGATTATGATATTCAATAAATATTTGCTGTTGCCTGTATTTTTAAAAGCTTTTAGTTTGTTTGGGAAGGTAATTCGAGTTGAGAGAATTAAAAGTGAATTGAAAGTTAAAAATATCTTCGTTTTAAAGTACAATAGAATTAATCTCATCAAGGACGATTTCTTTTTAGGAATATTTAATCGAAACGAGTTTAATTTTTCTTTAAATGGTAATGTGGAAAATGGTAAGGTATGAAAGGTTTGAGATAAATATGAATAAATTGTTCATATTGTTGAATCTATTGTTTGATCTATTGATCTAATCGTTTGTTAACAATTAAATAGAAATAAGATACTATAATGTCTTTACCTAGTTTAAAGTGTATCTTCTTACGAAATATCATGCTAGGACATTCCGAAAATTCTGTATAATTTCCTGAAATATCTTTAACCATACAATTTAAGAGGAAATCATCCAAACATTCTAAAGAAGTTCAAGAAACTCGATATTTCCAATTAGTGTACAAGATAATAGCGAAAGTTAGTGTACAGAAATTTACTTGGGGTCATCAGTGATTTCAATATACAGTAGAATCGCGATGAACAACCCGAATAAATTAAGGCCCGATGGATAATCGAGATTCGCGGAAATAATTAAAATGTACTTTATATTCTACGATAAACGTTTTATGTTTGAAAATTTATTTCCCTTCATAATATAATCATATTTAAATGCATATTTGTTTATAATCTAGATCCACTTAATCGAGGTCCTCTACTGTAGTAGTTAAGGGTTCAAACCGGTAACCGTTTGCGTTTTATATTCAAGTCGGACAGAAACTTCCGCAATCGTCTAATAAAATGCGACGTGCGGTCTTGAGAGACAAACTTCTCCGAGACAACGTTGTTTCAGGTTCCGAGAAAGATTGCTCGGATCGTGCAGAACTCGGTCGTGCAAAGCACTGCGTCGGCCAATGGAATTTATCGGCATCCATTACAGAGAACGCGGCGCGTGGCCCGTGCCGCGGACGTAGCCGAATATTAATTAGCCCGATTAACAGGCGCATTAAATGGCGCGGCGTAATCGCGCGCGTACGCCGAGATATTTTAAAGTGGCGATTTATCGCGCGGATTTATCATTAGGCGGCCGCGAATGCCGTGGATTCCGAGCGGCGCAGCGCGGCGGACACGAAAATCGCGCGCTCGCGAAAAATAAAAATGGAAAACCGCCGGAAATCGCGGTTACAAATGGCCCGGTCTCGCCAAGTAAGCCACGGAGATATTTTTTCGCGAGTATACTGAATTTTTAATGTCCTCCACTTCGCCATCCACTCTTTCGTTTTCTCTTGTTCACTCGGACCAAAAGAACGCTTTACACCGCGGCTTCGGAACTTTTTTATCTTTATATTTTTCGCGATACGATATTCCGCAAAGAAAATTCAATTCCGACGGCTTAATCAAGAGTTTTTAGTGGCCGCGATAATGCGCCGGCGTTTTATGTGCGCGAATGTAAGACGCGTTAGCTCGACTGCGTGAACTTTGTACGCGTTGTGTGCATGTCGGGAATTTATACTTCAAACTTACAGACTTCGTTGTAGCCAGTGTTGGTCTATTGGTTTGAATTGTCTTGAGATACAGATTTTTGTTAAAGAATATAAGAGAGATTTTTAAATAATGGAGGGAATAATAAAAAAAGATTAGGTTTTAACACGTGTCCAGTCGCGTGTGCACAGGGATTTCAGGGAATTATCAATTTTCTTGGTCAATTGACGCGTAAATTGTGTTGTTATATCTTGTTGTAAGTACTCTTTAAATTACTTTTTTGTATTGCATAAATTGTGCACCAGTTTTCACAATAAAAATTATTGTTTAATGCGTCCACTGTCCCCCAGTTTCGGACAGTATGAATCTCAATGTTTTTTCCTATTTTTATTACTGCAAAAAGAAACACATCTACGCAACATGAACAATAACTTAGGAAATAAGTTTACATAAATGGATCGTAAAAAATATCAACCGCGATTTAACTAGCCCGTAAAATATGTGAATTACATTACGTATCGGTCGAAAGCATTAACATTTCTTTGAATATCGTTGAAACCGAGTAAAATCGAAAATGAAATTGTGCAGAAAAATATCGAATTTCTTGGATCGAGCAAAACGCAGACCGAGATTACAAAATCCTCTGTAAAACGAAAGCGTAATTTTCGGTTGACGTGTTGGGAGAAGCTCTGGTCGAATTACCAATAACAATCTGCATCGTGTTTTAATAAAACACCGTAAAATTTGGCTGTTTGGGGAGTGCGCGGGAATGCGATACGTTCAAATTGCAGCCGGAACGAGAATGTTTTTCAAGCGGACAGCGAGATGAGTATAACGTTCCATAATTAACGCTCGGTCCTGGCACACCTTTTCGCTCTGTAATACAGTCGAATCGATTCGGTTTTTCCCGGCGATCGGATGTTGCGGAGTATAATTAAATTCCGGACGAGCGAGCGTATGTTTGAGCTCGAGGAGAATAAATTGAAACCTTGAGGCCGGAAACTATCAATGTCGCTTTCCAGGGTGGAACAGACGGGGATGAGCGAAACGTTATTGCTGACCGACTCGTCAGAGACGAAACATGCCGTCTGCCGAATTAATATAAACAATCCGTTAAGCGAAACTGGCTGGTCTCGATTGGGAACATTGTCGTCGCTGCTAAATAAATCCCAATAATTACAAAAATCTGTGTCGAACATTCGTTTACATCAAGTTGTCAGCTGGCACATTCGTGAATGTACAAGATGTATGATATTTAATTCACATCTGGAGCATTGTGCAGGTAATTGAATGAAGTAAATTAAATAACGCTCTTGATATTCATCAAAGGAGACGTACGTCTTGATTGTAATATTTATGATGATACTGCATTAATTTATAAATTGTCGGAATGAAAGATAATGAAATTCCATTACCTAACCTGAATAAAAAATATTATTAAGCTGATGCAATTGCAGAAGTCTGAGACGTCTGGAAACATCTGTTGCAATGAAGCAGTTTTAATATAATTTTTCAATCAAATATTCTTCAATCTGTAATTTTAAACGCAGTGCAGTTCAATATGTTGTACTGTGGATTTCATGCATTTATTTCAAACATGAGTAGACGCAATTTAACCGTTAAAGAATTAAAAGAATGTAAGAATACTCATATGTATATGTTTCCATCTTGTCGAAATTATTAAAGAACGATCATTTATTTGGCTTGTATTTCTACAACCGATGCAGACAATCTTTATTTTTCATGAAGATCCACAGTCTAATTTTTCGAAGTGATAATGAATATTGACGAAATACGACGCAACGTCCACATGCCTTTTAGATATGACCAATATATTATATAGTATATTACATATTACATAATAAATATAAAAATATAGGAAACCTCCGTATCACACGATCAAAAAATTTTTTAAGTTATTTTATTGTTGCAACTTAACGATTTTTATACGAATAAAATTGGGACTTGAAATTGCTGAGAGCGCTTAGAGGCTATACAATTAGATATAGCTTAGACTATTTTCTCTCACTATATTAAAAGATGAAGCTTATTGTTTCGCTAACAACTGCAAATTGTTAATCTCGTCGCATATCCTCCTATTGTATCAAGACGAGTGCTAAAGACCCTCGAAACGAGATGTGCAAATAAGAGCCGCGGTTCTGTGTAATAGAAATTTAGGAAAACAAATATGTACCAGGGGGGTAAGAATAAAGGGTACCGTTTGCGAAACGAAAAAGAGGGTGCCGGTGAAAAGGAACGAGGGGTATGAAGATCAGGTCGAAGGTGGCCTCCTTCGTAGACATGCCCGGAAATGCCTCAGGGAGCGTGTTTCCTGGTCCTATCGGTCGCTCGGGAGCGGTTCCGAGCCCGTCATTTCCGGTGGGTAAACTAGGATAACGATGTGTAATCACGGCTGTCGAGCGGGCACGCTCGATTATAAACCGGCCCGATGCTCGTGGGACGTATAAATAACGCAAATAACACCCCGCGACACGCCCCCGCAGCCCTTCCTGCACCGGTACCCCTTGGCCACCATAATCCCCACCTATCACACCATGCTGTTCCGCCGTGGCGAAGATACTTCGCGCGATAACGTGAACGCTCAGAGCCGTGTACTTCACAGAGGAATAAGCGAAAGCGAGGGAAACCTCACAACCACGGTGGTCCACCATACGCTGTATGCTGAACAAAATTTTTTCGATATTGAAGACTCAAAATATTTTTCTAATTTATATTTTTTTTGTTTGTTTATTATTTAACGTCGCTTTTTGAATTCTTATATGAGAATTATTTCGCGACGGGACTTACAGTTTAGAATAAAATTATTCTATATTATATAATATATAGTTATATTTATATAGTTATAATCACATAGTTATAACTATATAACTATATAAATATTACAAATAATATAATATATAGAATAAAAAACAGTTTAGAATCATTTATATCATACATTGAAACAGACTCAATTATTTGTATTATTAAGATTGATCAACATTGTTGTCCGCAGTCTTTCCTTTAAGTTCTTAAGGTCAGCTTCAATTTTTTATGCATAGCTATAGTTATTATGTTTTTGCGCATTGGTTAGTAAAACTTCTCAAGCGCACCGCGTATATAATTGCTCGACAGCAAGTGAGCCTCATCCGTCACGCTCCGAGGTGAAACGCTATTTGGGTATTTATACAGAATGTATTACAAAACTACGAAATGTAGCAAAATAAATTTTGATTTGTTACTCATGTGATTAAAGAAAATTTATAGCAATAGTTTTACATGCTTTAACGCTTTGCACTCGGATCTATTTCAACTCGAAAATCAAACGTTTCTTCTAACGTAGAATATTTTCATTCTCTATTGTTTTTTAAATTTGGTAGATATGAAATTGATATTGAATGAAATATTTAATAATCGGTTTGATACTGACATATTTAATAATGTAAACAATTTTTCAAATAATACCACAGCAAGTTTTAGTGGCGACTCAGAGGCGTCACTCGAGTGCTAAGGGTTAAATGTTAATTATCTTGATAAATAATGAGTATTGTCAAAAGCTCTCTGACATGGGTCTACATATTTATGTTCTAGATTCATCAGAAAAAGTTTAATAATAGTAAATCGCCGCCCATACCACTGTGACCTCTCCTTGTAAATGGTGCTTCACATTTATTCTCCTCGAAATATGGTGTTCAGGATAATATGTTTTCTCGAAACAAATTATTAAGGAAGCCCGTACGTTCGTATACCAGCGAAATCCCCTTGAAGTAATATTGCAGAGGCGTGAGCATCGTAACAACCGAACCATCGAATTTCGTTTACAGTTAACGCGTCGCCATGGGTTTACTCGATACGAGTGGACACGTGTTCGGACATTAAGCGCGCCGCTCCGCAGCGTTCCCGAGGAAAATTAATCGACGATGGTCGTTAGTTAAGTTCATTGCTCGGGCAAGTGTTGCGCTAAATTCGTTACCGCGTTAGTTTTTGAATGGCAATGATTAGTCTTATCATTATTCACATGCGAATGTTTAGCAAATCGGAATTTGATCCGTTAATGGATCAACCATGCTGAAAACGCACAGCCTGGAATAATTATTTCCATGTCATCGCGCGAAACCGTACACTTTTACAAATAATGTAACGCTGCTGTTCATTTACAAATGAAAACGCGACGGCTCTCGACACAATGGAAACGAGTGCGGTTCGAGAAGGCGCAATTTGTTAAATATTGAACTGTTTAAAGTAAACGTGCATTAGGCTGAAAAGGGAGCAACGATATTCAAAACCCATTTATCGTGGCTTCCAAACACATTTGAAGGCTCCCACTTAAATAATTTGTTTTAAAGGCAAGAAGGAATGAGAATATTACTGTCTTCAATACCGTTTCAACTAGTTCCAAGTAAAACAAAAATGTAATACATTCAATTAATTTTATTTATTGTATTTATTAATTTATTTAATTTTTAAATTAAATAATTTTCTAAATATCTTCATGAGCTGTAAATCTTTGAATACGCGAAATCTAGTCGAACATATTTACAATCATTAAAACTTACACAGTTTCCTCTTCCATATGAAAATTGAATTCACTCTCTTACAGACCAGTTACACATTACCGAATGAAGAATTTTTCAATTTGCACAATTCATTGAATTTAACTGATTTATCCATTGTACCATTAAGTCGAAAAAACATTAGTCCGTTTTGTTTAACACCGGAAGCAGTTACTTTTCCAGGAGAGAAAAAAAGTACACCGGCTGTACGCTCATGAAGGAACTTCAAAGGAAAACACAGAACTGATTTAACGCAAACACAGTCGTTTGTGCCGCGATTCGGTGAACACGGAATTCGTTGGAATTAAATTTAAACCGGTAGCGAAGGGCTTTCGAAATTTCGTCCGCAGGACCGCATTAACGGGGCCCCTTAATTGAGAATACGCGTCTGTCAGTTGCGAACACGAGTTTATGTTTGTTTCGAGTAACGCGCGTGTACATCGCGTGTGGCCGAGGTCTACTTAATTTTAGGCGAATTATGCCAGCAGATAACATCACGCAATTCATCATTTCCAATTTAAATGAAGCTACCTATTGAAATTATGTAACAATATCAAGCGGACAAAACATTTTTTATCCACTGATATTTCACGGTGAAAACATTGAAACGTCATTAAATATTTTTATAATTTACTACAATTTATTATTCACATATTTTACATTGATCTCTGCAGAAAAAAATAATATCTTTACTGAATAATTTCTTCTATAAATCACATTAAATTCTACTTTATCATTACACAATTTTACCTTTAATTATATTAGAAACAACTCGTATAGTAAACGAAATTTTGACCTACTCACAGATGATTTTTATCTAATTCTTTTCTACACTATTTATAATTCTTTGAAATACTTCTTTGTTATTTAACGACGTATCTTTTCAATTTTTGACTGCATGCACGTAAATTATTATTGCAAGAGATATGCACGTAGTATAGGACTATGGTTATTGTATATTCTTCTAGTAATGCATATAATTTTGTTTATTACTGACTATTTTTCAATTTATATATTAACGACTTGTAAACATGCCATCGTGATATAACTGATCAAAATAAAAATAACAGTATCAACCAACTTCGTAAAAATAAAGAAAAATAGTTAAAGATTATATAAAATGAAAGTGTACATCATTAAATTGTTATTACTAAATTTCAAGTTTCGTCCTATTTGCAATAAGCATTGTAACAATCAATATATTCTTTAGAGTCAAATCCAGTGTCCAGTTATTTATGAACAAGAGAAAGTATGCAGTGTATGTAAAAATGTTTGCAATGCATTGCATCGTAAAAGTTCAATGTAAAGAATTTAAATAACGCCTTATAGCGGCAATATCAATTCCTTATCGCGCAAAGAAGCGCGTTATTCTCCTCGAACAAGAGTTAAACGCGAGACGATTTTCTGGGATGACGACCGACCGCGCGTTACCATCGCTCCATATACGCGGCTTTATGGATCACTGAACAGGTTATAGGTTAAACGTTAAACAATTTATGGGCCGGCAGTTATTAGGCAGGAACACGGCTAAGCGATAGAGCAGGCGACGGCGAAGCCGCGAACCCGTGAAAATCTAATGTGCCTCTTTAAATGTGAATTAGAGTGCGCGGCTTTTATAGAAAAACGTTTTCACCGGGGGCCGTGGAAGCTGTGCGAAATAACAGAGGAATTAAATTGCTCGGACACATTGTGAATTCCGGTTTTTTCGTTTTAAACCCTTGCGATACGATTTTCTCCTCTGTTAGAGAAATTGGAAAATACAGGGTGAGTCATCTAACGTTTGAACCTCAAATGTATTTGACGTTTGTTCAGTTAGGCTCATACGATTAGCCATAAAAATATTGTTGTGTTTATGTTCGTTATTTTGTTGAGAATTCGCAACGTGATTCATTTTTACCACGTTTTTATTAGCTCGCTTT
>CM052341.1:15148365-15166202 GCA_028455595.1 Lasioglossum vierecki
TTTTAGTCCGTTTTTAAAAACGTGGTATTTTTAAAAAATTATTTTTTTTTAATACTAGATCTACCGAGCCTTCAAGTAATTGGTACAAGTTCCCTTATAAAAATTAGAAGATTGATTTTAGTTAGACTTTACGCGGATCCTATCGCAATAAGTGGTCTACTAAAAATATCTGCAATCATGTCTTATGAAATCACTTACATTATTTAAGCACATTTACAATAAAAAATTTGGGACCGATTTTTCTGATCGGTGGTGGTAGGTTTAGTATTAAACACTTACGCTGGTAGTCCTTTGCAATAGGTATTGAATGACTATAGTCTCTCAAGGTCATTCAAGATCACAGACATATCTACATTTATTTTAATGTTTGAATATTGTCCACAATAGAATAATATTTTATTTCAACCGTAACGACAGGAATAATATTCGTATTTAATAGATTTTTATAAGGAAAGGGATCAATTTTATTGAATTTGTAACATCAATAAAGTTATTTTATGGAATTAATTATGAATAAGTGATCGCAGAAACTAACAAAAACAATGTCGTGAATGATATATTAAATTATACGAAGGAACAGAGAGTGACAAGGTACCCGAAGAAGATTGAACTGATCAGAACGTTGTTTTTCTTAGAAGTAGGGGAATTTACCGGTCCGATAACTGCTCGCGATTAAGCAAAACATCCGATGGATTTCCGGGCGTCGCGTAGTCCGTGGCTTCGCGTCGGGCGAAGCGTGTTTCTTATCAGCGAGGCGTGCGAATTGTTTGCCGAGGTCATTTGTTCGTCGCGAGACACCGGAAAATCGAAACATGCCCCGAGGCGATCGTTATCTTGTCCTTAAGGACGATACTCGCGGCAAAGGGCCGAAGGAGTTCGACTACGTTCGTAATTTATAGCCGGGGAACGTGTGTGTGCTGGCGATACCGAATCACACGAGGTAACGCAACTTGTCTCGAAAGCAATTGCCATTTATAACAATTCATTCCAACGAAATGTATTGTACAATTCTTTGCAACGAATGTGGTATTTTGCTTATTAATAGACTACGGATCTTTACGCATTTATGTGGCTTATGGATATTTTCAAAATATGCTGGATTATAAAATTCGATAGAATTTAGTAAGATTTTTATTAGTTTCGGGTCTACAAAGGCTGTTCCTGTTAAAAAAATAGGATTTTATTTCTTCCGGATCCGTGGCCAACAATCATATTAACCGTACATACGTAGTCTGTCCAAAATGAATTTGCGAATAAATTTTTGAACAGCATAGTGGATGGCAAACCGAAGATACGTTTCCTCCAACTAAAATGCTTTTAGAAACATTTTCAAATATTTTTCGTCACTGAATGTACCACCGATTTGGAGGCTGAAGCTTCCCCTTTTTAACGACCTCGTAAAACTTGATATATGATCTTTCTTTTATTGAGGTTTGAATGATGCGCGTTTCAAGTAAAATAAAATGTTTTCTGATACATCAGGATGATACTGAAATTTTTTATAACTGGCTATGGAAGATGGATGTTATTGCTAAAATGTTCTTGGAAGATTGAAGGCATTGACAATTATATTCAATTTAAATTTTAGATTTTTTGGTTTTTGATTATTTTTATTTCACTATTAAGATATTTATTCAATATTTTTTATTCTATTCCATTACTTTTTGCACTTTTTTAGGTAACTTATAATACCAACATATTAATTTATGTAAACAATATTGTGAATAATGATACAAAAATTCTTAGTGGTGACTCTGAGTCACCTCTCGACTGCTAAGAATCGATAACACTACGATTTTTTATTCCAATTCAATAGATTGAAGATGGACAAGGATAACTGGAACTATCCAGTCATAGATAATTGTCTACCTTTAATTACAATTATGTACAACGTGGACAATTTTTAATCAGAATGACGGTAAAAATTAACCGACCATTAAGCCAGCGCGTGTAACGAGGTTTTATTCGGTGTAACAGTACCAAAGCGGTCCGTTTAGAAACTGAGTTGCCGATGTTAGTAGACCGACGCGAATGTGCCAGAAATTACGAGGACACAATTTATTTATTGCGCTAATACGGCCCCGATCCGTGAAAATGTATCGTTGCAATGCGCTCTCGCTTGTCGGAAATTTGCTGCGTTCTGCATTAGCGATGTCCGAGCCTTTTCTATTTGGGAAGCTTGGCACTGATGAAAAATAACAATAATTCTACATATTCGATAAATCTGATGCATGATACATATTAGGATTACTGAGCACCGCTCGAGAATTAAATGCGATGCAAGAATTTTCAGAAAATAAATCGCGCTTGTGCCACGGATCGAAAAAACTCACGTTCCAGTAGAATAATCAAGCAAAAGTCAGACACGATGCTTCAGATCACCCATTTCACGCATTATGACGTTAGCAGGTGAACGTAGGTCTTCGAATTAGTAAAATTAAATAAAGCGAAACTAATATATTAAATTGAATCGCGAATAATTTATATTACACGATCATTGTTAATCGGATTATTGTGAAACAAAGTATTGTTCTCTTTGTTTGATGTACGAAATCTGATGCATTACTTCCAATCCGACATTCATTAAATGATTGAACAAACAATGTTATTTTCCCCATTTTGTTTGAAAAATAATTTTGCAATTTCGCAGGAAAAGCGATAGTTTATCGAACGAAAATAGTAAGCGGTCGGTTCCTGGAGCTTATAATTAATTTTGTAAGCACCAGTTACGCATTGCAATTAACCCGGAAAATGAATCCGGCGGTAAATTATTATTACACCATTATTTATTTTTATTGGGCCACAAATCCCGGGCCGACATTAATATTCCCATTAGCACGATAGAAACGTCAGTGCGGCAAATAAACAAGAAAAGCATTCGCTTAATTATGCAAATTCACGGTACAAATAAGTTGCCGCGAGCAATTAATCAAATCCGAAGCAATTTATAACCGCGAGCTCGGTTCTTCGTATCACTGCGAGCCTTTCCCGCGATAAAAAGTCTCTTCGAATCGAGCTGCTAAACGATTTTCCTTCCTACCCACACAGTTCCCGCGGAACTGCGAACCATTTATCCAGCGATGATCCACTCGTATATACCTCAATAAAATCAGCGGGAACGATAATACAACGATAAAGAGTCGAAACGGTGGTTGGCTCGAAAATATTCCCCCCGCATCCTCCCGAAAATCCAGCGGCACAATCTTTCATCGGGATTCTGATAAATCCGAGCAACGATCTCTGCCTCCGGGGCTAGCGAAAAGGTCTCGGGCGAGCTATCAACCCCTTTAAGGATCCGCCAAGCGCATTTCTCTCGAGAGAATCGGTTGTGATCCAATCCGAGATACGAATCGGGACGATTATCCGCGAATTATATGGATTAGGGGCCACCTCATCGATTCAAACGACTTCGAAATGTTATATCGTGATCTACATTCTGAATAATTCTGCTTACGCTGTTAAGACTATTATTTGTGAATTCATTGGTGTAGGACAGTGGTCGGCAATCTAGATTGAAACTAATAATACTGATTGAAACTAAATTGAACATTATTTTTTCTTTTAGTGATTTGAATAGAAGAGAAATCATACACTGACATCTTCAATTTTTGAAAATGTCCCATCAATATTGAATTTCTTCTCAATTTTTCTATAAATGCATAAAGACCCCCAATCTATTTATCAATAAATAAGATTATTATAAAATATGATATCTAGTTTCATTTAGTCTAAATATTAGTTTAGCAGTTTACGTTTAACAGCAATATTAACTTGTTTATTACCTGTTAGGACGGAATTGAATAAGAAATTAAGAAGATTAATCAATACATATGATAAAATTGTATAATATATATTCCACGTTAAAAAAAGAGGAACTAACATTTCACTATGTTCTATAGTTGTTTGAATACTTTATAAAAATATTCATTGTCAATTATACATAACGTTCACGATTTTTTTAGTCAACTTAGTGTTCAATTTTTAACTAAATTATAATTAGTATTTCTTGTAGACGACAGTATCCTTAACACGTTATCCTAACCCGACGATAGTCCAATATTATTAAATAGGCTCTGCAGGGTATCAATACGAAGACAGAAGTTCTTATGAAATTATTCATATTTAAGCGCTTTTTTAAACTAGAACTTATAAAAAATTCAATTGATCTCGTGGTTTTCGAAAGTGCTGAACATTCACGTACTGATATACACTCGTAAGACATCCATATATAAGTCGGTTTTGTTAGCAAACGAACAGTTTATTCTTCGATTGTGAGCACTGTACATCGCGTCCTAATTAGCGTGGTATTTAGGAACTCGTCCCGGCAATACAGATAATACTTGAGCGGGAGACAGGCGCGCGTCTCGAGACCGCAGACGTCGGAATGATAAAGAATGAAAAGAAGCAGATAGAAATAAAAGTGGAAAAAAAGGCATTGGGACAGGACGACTCCTCAAAAAAGCGGCGAACGTCAACGTCGACGGAAGAAAGGGGGCGTTTGCGCGGAAACGGAAGTAATTGCGGAAATTGCTCGACTACTCTTCCTTTTGTGTATCGGGCGCACACAACGGCGAACGACAGCCGAGGTACGCGTGTACGTATATGTAGAAGGGGACACGTAGACATCCGTGTGAAAGCTTCTTTACAGAAGTAATAGACTCCGCGAGGCAAGGATTTTCGGTGGTATTTCTGGGTAATGGCGACGCGAAATAAGTGAGGAGACCGCCGCGGATAAAGGACCGCCACGGGAAAGAAGACAGAAGCATGAGACCGGAAACGATCCATGCTGGTCGATAAGCATGAAAAATGAAACAGACATAAAAAAAGGATTATTTCAGACGTTGAGAATCATTGTATAATTTTATTTATTAACTCTTTGAGGTGCAATGTATTCCCTCATCCATGTTTCAGAACTTCTTACGAAAGTATGTGGTTCAATTATACAGGGTTGCCCGGTATTGATGGTGCAGTCATGGAGAATATGATTCTACAAGAGAAAATAAGTCGGAAAAATCGAATGAATTTTTTTCATTTCACGTCATGATTGAGAAAAACGAATTTGAGAATTCAACGGGTGCGCTATGTCTGAGCATGACCTACTGATTCTACTTCTCACTCGGCACGAAAACTTGACGGTTCTTCGAAGTCGATTTTCTCAAGGAATCAAATTAACAAAATTTATTATTTAAATTTATTATTATATATTTATTTATATAATACTGGGACACCTTTATTTTCACAGGTAGGCGTACTAGTCTATCAAGAACAGTTGAAAAACACTATAATTGTTATTAATGGATACATCAATTATTCTCAAATGTCTTTAATCTTTATATTTTTTGAGGTTACACCCACCCATTTTTCTCGTAAATAGACAGTAGATTTTATGCATTTATGCCAAAAATTAAGTAAGGATAATTTAAAACAGTAAAAATATCAGAAAAATTGAAAGATATACTGTTATATTATTTTCAATCTATTAAACGTATTAAGTCAGAAAATAAATTTCTATTTGTCCAATTTGTTATAATTCACATAAAAAGTTTTATTTTGCACAAACATCCACTGTCTACTCATAAATGCATGAAACCCGCAGTCTATTAACAATGTTAAAATCAATAAACAATTTTATCAGATACCGTAGTAAGAAATTCGACAAAAATGCCTTTCAGATTACAACAAAATATAAAACTTTCCTCTTCAGAAAACGAGGAGGGAGATATTGAGACCTAGTCCCATAGGACCGAGAGGGTAACTAACAATAGCTTCGCAGTTGGAAAATGTCTGATTAACACGCGTGAGTGCTCGTAGACCAGTATGAAAATATCACGTGGAGAAATGCGCTTCCAGTCGCGACCTCGCTGCCGAGGATCTTTCTGGCAGACAAAGAAGCTTAATTAACGGATATCCTTCGTATTTGTCTTCTTACTCGGCAGAGGGAGCTTTCACCGAGCAGAATTCTTTGAAGAATGAAAGCGCTCCCTTCGAGTCGTTTCCCGAATATAAATCCTTGGCAGAACGCTGTCATGAGTTTCGTAATTAATTATACCTGTTTGTGCAAATGATTGGTAATTAACTGTTGTTAAGTCGACGGGCTCTTTAATCTTTTGACAGTCGGAGACGTTTACGGATGCTTGTTTATAGATGTTTATAATGCATTATCCCATTGTCGGATAATGTGGAGACAAATTAGTAATAATATTTTAAACAATGCCTATTAAATGTAAATGTTCTTCACGTCTTTTGAATAGAAATGAACTTCTCTCCGTCTAAGCATTAAATGTATACATATAATAAATGTAGAGTTCATCTTTAGGAAGTTATTCAGGGCAAGAACTTTTAATAGTTTAATATATACAGAGGCTACCGGAAATCGCAGCACAGATGAGCAGGGATGATTCCACACGAAAAACAAGAAAAGAATTTTTTCATCCGAAGTTTTCGAGAAAATAAGATTTGAAAATGCAACTGTGCTATCAGATAGGAACCATCTGACGCGTCTGATCATGACCTGCTAATTCTACTTCCTGCCTGGCTAATCTTTAAACTTAATTTTCTTGAAAACGAGACGTTAAACGAAAAAATTTTATTCTTTCTTTTCGATTTAATTTAACATTTAGAACTACCCTTCGTCCGGTTGTCAGACCTGGGTAAACACTACTTTAACAAAGAAATACAAATAATTGCAAATACTATTTGTCACAATTGTTACATATGTTTCATTTGAAACTAATACTAAATTACTGTTTCAAATGAAAGATATGTAAAACAGTTGTGGGAAATAGTATTTGCAAATATTTGTATTTCTTCGTTGAAATATTTTTTAACAACATCTGCCGATTATACTACGTCCACTCTGTATATTAAATAATAAGTATGTGTATAGAATATTGAGATTGTAAATATTCCTTTTTATAAAATTTTGTTTAACGATGTTCGTATTGTGTTGCAGAAATAACTTCAAGGACTTATAAAAATATGGACGAAGTAGAAATGGTAAGTTGAAGCTGGACACGCGAGCCATTACGTATGAAATAACAGCACGTCTTCCAAGCTTTTAAGCTTATCTTTTTAAAAATAAGAGTGGACTTTGTCGTAGATTATCTTTTCATGTAGAATTATCTTCTCTTCGGTTACTGGGACATTCTGTATACATCGCACAACATTCTTAAGAAATGAGTTATTTGCACGATCTTTAAAGTTAGGAAAAAATGTGTATCCTCACATTTTCAATTATTTTCTAATTTTACAAACAATTAAGCCAAGTCTTCACCATGACAGTACTTAGGCCTCCATATTTTTAACATCGAATGAGAGCTTCTTGAACAAGGACTACAATTAATTTTTCAGTAGATAATTAATGAAGGCTTACGTGATCGGGCCACATAATTTCTCCTTCCTTGTTCATTTTTCTCCCTCACGGTACCTTCATATTTTAACCTCGTTCTTTCTCTCCCAATATTCTCCAAGCTATGCTGTTAAGTATAGTGCCACTCTTATTTCAATTGTAATCATCCTTGGCAACTCAGAGAAAACGTTGCAGATTAATAGATAGTAGCGATTTCTTTGGGAATCAAATCATTTATTTAGGGATTGTAACTAGGAAAATGCAAAAAAGGAAATGAAAGTTAACAAAACAGTGTTGTACTTACCTGTTACGGAATTTGGTGAAATTATAGTTGAAATCGTAACCTTCATACGCTTCTCAGGAATAGTTGCGTAAACGATCTTAGGATAATACTTCATTTATTTTTGCTGTATACTTTAAATGAAGAAGTTATATTTCATATTTATGTATGATCATAACATATCATTCTATGATATTTAAAAAAGTAAAAGGGATGAATGTTATCATGAGAAACGTATGAAGGTTAATTTATAAAGTAAGTGTATATTCGTAAAGAAATAAAGTAAAAATTAGAGATGTTTTATAAAAATATATATAAAACATCAACACACCGTTGAAGAGTGAATATAAAAATTATTCCAGAAATCAGAAACCAGAAAACATTGATAATGAAAAATAAATGTAAATGTTCATTGAAAATTTATATCACTAGGTTACTAGATATAAAACTTCAGTTCATTGTCATCAATGTGAGAGTCATGAATTCGTTTTATATGAATGGAAAAATAAATAGACTATCTCATACGAAATAAATTATATATAAAAATAAAAAATGTTTACTAACGACAATCAATAAATTTGAGTAAGCACATACATAGTCGCCTATTCCTGAATTTCAATGTGTAGCTTCAGATTATATAAAAAAATGTAGAAAGTAGAACATTAATCCTTAACTGATGTACAGTGATCTCTCCAACAAAAGATTGTTGACTTGTTGATCTTGAAATTCAAGATCAAACGTAATTCTGCGGTACCTTTAACTTCTTCAGAACATTTGAATTTTAGTCTTAAATTTTAGAGAGGTATCTGTGATATTAAATATATTAAATATTAATATTAAATAATAATATTAATTTATATATTGATATATATATATATATACATATACATATATATATTTATATTTAATATATACAGGGTGTCCCAAAATTCGTGTACTTCCCGGAAATGGGAGGTTCCTTGGGTCATTTGAAGCGACATTTTCCTTTACAAAAATGACGTCGGCGGCTTTGATTAGGAGTTATTAATGAAAAACACGGACCAATCAGAGTGCGGCTATAGCGAACGGAGTCCGACTCAGCGACAGGTCCCGCTCAGCGTGGCGGCGCCATTGGCCGAGCCAGAATCAATCCACTCTAGCCGCGCCCTGATTGGTCAATGTTTTTCGTTAATAACTCCTAAACAAAGCCGCCGACGTCATTTTTATAAAGGAAAATGTCGTTTCAAATGACCCAAGGAACCTCCCATTTCCGGGAAGTACACGAATTTTGGGACACCCTGTATGTATACTTAGATTAGCGGTACGCTGTACCGTCCTCTCGGTAACGGGCGTTAAGGGTCAATGATAACAACAAGATGGCTGATTGAAATGGCTGACTACAGGAACAATTACCATACTTGACAGACTAATACATACGTACTCACAGCGTTTCTTTGAGCATCGCAAGAGCTCGCACCGTAAGTGGCAATGTGTCTCTTACCTGGAACAGAAAAAGACAAAAGGGGTCGTTTAAACGGAAGTCTCGGCTTACTGTGGAGAGTATTAGCTTTCCCCGGTCGAGTTTCGAAACGACGTCGGCTCGTGGCCGAAAACTTGCCCGTCCGTAGTTAAATCGTTCCGTTAAATTATTCTTTTTTCCTCTGTTCCTCGCGCGGAATTGCCCGCCCACGCGCCCGCCGGAAACTTCGCTCTTAATCGTCGCGAGAACTCGCTGCAACGGCTGCGAAAGGGTTTAAACCATTCCAAATAGCATCGTTGCAATTTCTTCGTTCCCGGTCTCTGCGATAACCGTTAGAACGTCTTTAAGGGCTGGCGATCCCGGTATCTAAACTTACTGCCGAGTGCTCGAACCGCAAGAGGACTCGGGGAAGAGGAGAAAAGCTCTGTCCGGAAAATGAACTCTATGAGCTCGATATTATTATCTCAATCATAGAACGATCTTGACCACCGGGTCCGGTGAAGGAAGACTGTTTTCTTTCTAGCTGGTTTAACTTTTGTAACTCTTGTAAATTCTGATAGGCCACTGATATTGCTAATTTTTTTTTGGTTCGATACCATACACTAGTGGAATTATATTCTAATCATTGTTTTCTAAATTTAGGGCGTCGCTTATATAAAAATAATTCGTAAAAGGGCCATTTACAGTCATACTTTTAATATACAATAAAAATTACAATTTCAACACGTTTTGAGGTATTTGAAGCCATCTTAGTCGTTATTCACACTTAAGCGAGAAATCTCAATTACTTAGTTGTTTCCTTTAACAAATGTAAAATCACGAGATGGTATTATCTACTAAATAACAGATTTTTATGCAAAATAAAATTTTTTTGCATCTACTAAAATGAACTGGAGCCAGAAATAAAATTTATTTGTACCTTTAATAATTTTAATAAGCGAAATAATTGAATCTCTTAAATTCGTTTCATCTGTCGACTGTTTTAAATTGCACCTCCTCATTATTACTCATAAATTATTGTTACTAATGAAAAAATGCAAAAAAACTAATCGTGTGTAGAGGGCAATTGTGAGGTTCAGCAAAAAAATGAATTTTTTCCAATTTTCACTGCGAAACTTTAAAAAATGTGAGACGTGTAATCCAAGAAGGATGATGAGAAAAACTTCTGAAGATTTCGCGATATAAAGCGTGCAGAATGTTCCGGTCGTGTAATTTCGCCACCTGGGGCTGACAACGCGATTAAAGAGAGCCGTGGACACGATTCGACAATCGCCTCGTCGCCGTTAGTCCAAAGCTAACCCAACCCCCAGCTCCGAAACAAAGTTTACCGTGTGGCGTTCAACGCCCTTGGATCTTGTCTAACGCTACATAGTGTATATTAGCCGCGAAATTTGTTAACTACGAGGAACACTTTGACAAGAAACTACTCGGCCACGGTTTGTTAAATTTCGAATGTGGTCGGAGCCCTGTGTAGGGTTGCCCTTCCGGCGTGAATTCGTAGCAGGACAGTCTTCGGGTTACCTTTTTACTAGGAAATCATTTCACAGGTATGTCAGTACGAGAAAACCAACGGTAGAAATGTGTTGCTTTACCTTGTCCTCCCTATCCAGCAAAAACATTTACAGCGACAGACGAAAGATCAACGCGATAAGAAAAGTATTTGTGATGCAATATTAAAGGTCTAGCGACTCCGATCGTGTGCAATTGCAATAACAATATCAGAATTGCTTTCTTTACGTTCATAGTGGTTCGAATAGAAAATCCATTACATTTTACAACTTCTTTGTAAATATAAAATGCCGGCGAGTACGATCGAATCTATCAGCACGCGGAAACATAATGTTCAGTGAATGGACATAATTCGTATTAAATAAAGAAATTCATTACTCCCTTCTGTATCATCGTTCCTTGAAAAATCTAATATTAGTATATTCAAAGTATGAAATATTTGTAATATCAAGAATAAATGACAACAAACGCAGAGAAATTTACAATTACAGACATCGGTGACTTAAATTATCTAAAAAAAACTACTAAATATGAGTAACGAGTAAACAATTCTAAATCATAGTTTAAGGCAATCAAATTTAAAGAATTAATTAAAAGATGATTACATAAAATAGATTTATTACGATAGTAGGTAGGAATAATTTTTTAATATTAGTGGATATATATATATATATATAATGTCCAATTACCAATCCCAGCATTTCCCCACCCAAACCCACCCTTAACCATTCACGAAAAACCAAGGTGACAAGGGCAGTACTATTTTTACCGTGGTCGGAGTAACTTCTTCCCGTTCGTTGTCACGATTTTGGATTATGTGTTGTTTTGTGTTTCACACTTATTAAGACGAGCAAATGGCAGTCCGCTGATGATCCAACGAAGGACCATAAGATCCCAAAAAACTTGTAAGTACTTATACTTGACATTAGTATTTTATAACCCAGGATTAATATTCTTATGTATAAAAATGGATATAACGTATTCTTTCATATTTTGCTACTTCTTAATGATCCGAATGGGCAGGAAGACGATAACTTGATACGGGCCTAGTGACGAATGTCCCTTTAACTCTTTGCAGTCGGAGCTAATTTAACTCGAATATCAAACGTTTCTTCTGACATAGAATATTTCCATTGTCTATGATTTTTTAAATTTGATTGATATGAAATTGATATAATACCTCATACAATATTTAAATGTTTTGTAATTGGTTAGATACCGACATATCTAATAGTGTAAATGATATTTTAAATGATACTACAGGAATTTTTAGTGTCGCCTCAGAGGCGCCACTCGAGTGCTAAGGGTTAAATATATTTTTTTTTTTGTAATAATGCGAAATTTGCTGTACGCTTTGTGAATAAAAGAAGCAGACAGAATCAAATCGCGATACGCGTACGTGTTTCTGACGCGACGAATCGTGGACAGTGGGTCTTAGTGAGCTGCTAACTTAGGATCGCACGATACAGTGAGACAATTTGTTGGTTCAGTTGTCACATAATTTTTCGAGTCTCTTTGAAAATGGCTGGCTCCTGCGTTTCTATTAAAGCGTGTCTCCATCTCTCTCTCACCGGTACACAACGTCTGAATTGTGTTTAAGATCAAAGATAATAACCCCCCTAGCCTGGTTGCATTCCTAATTGTTTTTCTTCACTTTCCTGGATTTACAGTACAATTTTCACACGGTTGAATCGGGTAATACAATTTTCCCGGGGACGCGACTTAAATCGCCGTCGCCATTTCAGCGAAAAACCGTTCTCGGAGGGCAAGGCTTTTAGTTTCGCGCGAAGAAGTGGAACGAAAAGGTGAAACGAGTCTCGGGGACAAGTTCCCCAGGCTCGAGATGAAAATGAGATCGCCTGAGAAATGAGGTTCGCTAAGACGACATGTTTAATGGTTTCATTAGCGAGAGATAAAAAAGGAGAACGGCAAAAACAAACGGGACGAGCAACGGCTCCCACCATTCGATGGCCCTTCTTTGCCCTTCCGTTCGTTGCTGTCTACAGCTGTCTCATCAAAGCGTACTGACGAACTTGGCAAAGTCTTTCTGCAAATTCGGTTTGAACTTTACGGGGATAGTAACTCGTGGCACGAGGGCTGATTTGATCAAAAAAACGAGAAGCGTCACGCTTGTAGTTAGAACTTCGAGGAGATCGTTGATAAACATTTCAGAAAATAATTCTGAACGTAATAAACTGCAATAAAAAATTATATTTTCTCTTGTGTGAAGAATAGTACGGTAACTAGTACCGATTACTGCAGTATCTTACTTCCATCGTGCTTTATTGTACAATTATTCCTAATTTATGAATGAGCTCTGAGTACAAAAAATACAATAAAAATTATTTGGCCTTCAAAATCTAATACAACACAAAAAAATATTAAAAGATAAAATCGATAACATTTTGTAAATATAACTGCGGACGAAAAAGAGCCATGAAATAAACTGTACATCTAGGTATTAATTTAAATAAATCCTGAGTACACTAAGAAATACTTTTTTTTATTCATGACATTTTAAATGAAAATAATCTTCTATTAATTTTAAAACCGCAATATAATATCGCACAACTAATTCTCATTGAATTGTACAAATTTATTCACGGCAAAATACTTACTTATTTTTAGGTATTTTAACATAAACATACCATTACCGGTCAAAATTACTGGTTCGAGACTTTTTATTTTACAATTATTAAAATAATAAAAATGATTTCATAAGGAATTGTATAGATATCTACTAAAGTAGAGCATGTATTACAATAGGAGCCGCACAAAGTCTAAATAAAATCAATCTTGTCATTTTTACAAAGGAACATGTACAGTTACTCTTAAAGCTCGGTAAATTTATTCGGAAAAATTAACGCAGTAATACATATACCCGCAGTGATAGGTACATTTATCCTAGCAGAAGCGAGAAACGAATTAGATGAACAAAATTTCTCGCACTGCTTGGATCTTTGAGTGCAAACAATTAGCAACTCTACGACAAATTTATTATGCTGTTTCGCAAATGTAAATGTTATTTCTCCGACGTAGACGTGGCGATGCGTAAATTTTAATGTTTCTTCGTTAAGGCAGTTTGTGTTATCACGAACGAAGCTCATGCTCTGCAGTGATGCACGTTGCTGCGCCAGCGGCCGTGAAGTGTAAAGGGTTTATTACTTGAACAAAGCACTGCAATGCAGAGCTCGTTATGATTCAGAAGCAATGTTCGGTCGATAGTACATTTGTATCCAGCATCTACAGTCCAGGCGATACTAAATTTCAGATTAATTGCGCCGGCGTTTCGGGCCCAATGGACGTGTGACAATAAAAAAACATTGTTAATAGCCTCGCAGGACTAAAAAAAAAATTGTTCCTCCGATAACACATTTCTATCCAGTAACCATAACCGCGATACTAAACCCGGTGATTAATTGCAACGACTTTTTCCAAGTCTGGCCTCGACGGACAATTAAAAAAAAAATCATCGTTCACAGTCTCGCGGGAACGAAAATAACAAAAAGAAAAAAGGAGAACCGCGCGTTTAATGGAGAACACATTTGTATCCATTGCGCATAGCCACGACGCTAAATGCGAGATTAACTCTTCCGAATTTGAGATTAAACGGGTGACGTCGTTCTATGTGATTTTATATTAACATCGAGCTGCACGTATTTTATATTTACCAGAACATTATCGGTCGGATCTGTTATAACCGCTTTTTTGAAATGAACTTGATGTGTCCACGTCGTCCTATCCCTGCGTAAAATGTTCATTAAATTTTATGTTCACCGATACGAAATTATTTCACTATTTCCTCGGAAATATATTCAACGTGTGTGTTTACCGACTTTTTGATCTCAATTTTTTGCGTACTTTTTATATTTGCATTCAAGCCTTGTTCAAAATGTTTAAATAAGCGGCAGTACGCAAAACGTTAAAAAGCAAATTTTTTTGGAGCGGGGAATTGCCAATATGATGACTGCTGTAACATCCATATTGATTTATTTAATCACATAATGAATTACTTAATCAGATTTAAAAGTTGATTTTTATTGCTTAATATATTGCTTAAAATATTTTGGAATTAACAATAAATAATAGCAATATAATATAAATACAAGTTTTTACGGTTAATTTTTTAATTGAATTAATTAATAGCAATATTTCTTGTAGACAATACCACCCTTAAGTACTAAATGTATACTATTGATAAAAAACGATAGATCAATATTATCGAATAGGTTCTGCAAGGTATTACTAAGAAGACGATTAATTTTCACGATGAAAAATAGTGCTTATGAAATGTTTATATTTAGACGCTTGTTCCTACAGCAATTTTTTAAAAAATTCAGTTGATCTCATCGTTTTCAAACGTGTCGAACATTTACAAAGTGATATGCTTGTACACTTGAAAAAAGTTGAGTTTTTAGCAAATTATCATCTAATTCTCCGATTCTCCACGTCGGTTCTCTTCGCAGGTTGAAATCGGCGAGAAAAATATTTTCCTCTCGAGCGGTCCTCGCCACGGTTAGGACGCTGTTTCCCTCTCGTCGGCCCCGGACATACAGCCGGTGCACATGCAGCGAACCCACAGAACCCGGTGCACTTCGCTCACGTTCCTTTTTCGCTTTGCACGACGCGCGACACGAGAAAGAACTTATGCCGCGTTCACGCGAGACTCTTAGCCGCCTCGCGCCTGCCACGATCTATTAATTTGCTCGAATTCTTTCGCCCCTTTGCGTTCGCATGCCGCGAAGAATTTTAATTCCGATATGCCCGCGCACGCCGCGCTCTGTTCGCGAATTGGTCAAGAGGCGGTTCCGTTTTTACGATGACTTACCTATAATGGTAATCGCTTTCCTCCAAGGAGTTTTGCTTTCTGCGCGTTGACGAAATTTAACACTCAGCACTCGTGTGGTGACTCAGATTCACCACTAAAAATTGCTGTACCATTATTCCAAATATTGTTTACATTATTAAATATGTTAGGATGTAACCAACTACTAATCTATTATATATTTTATATTATATTTATATAATTTATATATTTATATAATTATATATTTCATATTATATTATATATATATATATATATATATATATATATATATATATTTATGTATTGTATGAGGTATTATCACATCGTATCATATTCATAAAATAAAATAAAAATAGAATGGAATTATTCTAGGTCGGAATAAATGTTTACTTTTCGAATTAAAATACGTTTTCTACACTTTCTCGGCCGCCCTTAAATTCTCCGGCCCAAATAAACGCTCGGTTTTGGGACAGTGTAGCGTCATCAAACCCTGCCTTCAAACGAGTTAAAATCTCCGAGGATTTTAACCGTTTCATTGATTAAAAACTTTATGATAATGCGCTGTGCAACAGACTGAACCTTTCGTTCACTCATGGCTGTACTGAGGACAAAACACAGCGGTGGTGCTAACCAAGCTGGTACTCCTTCCCTAATAAACATCAACCCCTCACTCCACCATCCAGCTTCGAACTGTTTGCTGAGTACACTACTAAAATTACCGTTTATATTTGAATCACCCTCGTAACTTCGAGTGCAAAGTGTTAAATTTCATAGTGAATGGGGCAACACGTTTTTCGCGAATCGATTCGATCGTGCAAGATTAATGCACGTAAATGATTATCGCCTCTCTGGGGTTGCGCGAGCATGTTGACAATACGACGCGCGCTGTTGCGACGCACAATACGCATATTGTTTAAATGATGTACGACCGGACGATTCGCGAAATGTCAATCGACAGACGCCCGACACAATCCACGCCGCATGGGACAATGCATGCAGCGTCTGGAGACATTGCATTGAACCCGCTGCTATTCGACCAGATTAAAATGCTATTGTAACAGCTGTAAGCGATTCAAACCGGGAGCATGAATTATTCCGTTTTGATTGTTGCGTCGATTCGCTTGGAAAACGTGTAAAATAGTAGCTTATATTAGACCTGTTGACAACCGACAATGTTCTTTTGTGCCCTTTGTTTAACACTTTTACTATCGCCATAACGGTAGCACAATAATATAGTAACCTGACTCGAATGGCTTCACGTGTACAATATTCCAAGGAAATTTAAATACTAGTCTGCTTACAATAATCGACCGAAATCTCAAACAGGATCTAGACAATTTATTTATTTATTTATTTATTTACAATTTATTTAGACAATTTATTTCTAGGTAATTTATTCCTTTTTATAGTGAAATTTTTCTCGAATACATTTTATTTAGAAATATGACAATATGAAATAATGAATAATTTTAACTAATTACTAATGTTTAGTTTGTAGATAGTGTGGAGAAATTTATTTCATTTCGTATGAAATTTAGACAAATCATTCCTTTTGTAAGTATAGTGACGAATAATCTGGTATAAAAGTACTTAAACTGTTTTCCAGATTCTAGATACAGAGCATTTATAGATAAACTAAGAAGGTATGGCCAAAATTAAATCGGAAAACAATGAAAAAATCAACACTATTTTATTTTTTAATATTTTTTATATTGTATTAAGTTTTGAAGACCACCCATTTTATTTTGTATTCAGGATAGCAGTAATCGGTACAGTTATCTTGGGGCTATGAACTAGCAGCCAAATGAAATCGTGTAGATCCAATTTCTTCTCGCGATAATGCAACGTTTTATTTAATTTTAAACAAAGAACGGATCGAAAGACTTTAGATATTTTTTGACAATTCCTAGACCACGATACAGAGAACATTTTGGAAGTCTTAGCTGGCAAGATTTTCTATGTCCCGCTTCTTCTCATCCCCTACTCTAAGGCTTATCTGTCCTGATTACTTAGTCAAATTGCAGAAAGTTCTAGCCTCTAAAGTGGCGACTCAACTTCGACAATTTTCAGAGCAAGTCAAAGTCGGTGCAACTGAGAATACTTTTAGGAAAAGTGATGAATTTAGGTTATTACAATAAACAATCACATCCAGGATGCATTAAATAATAACAGATTTATTAACGTATTGTAAAATGCAAACTCTCATACAGGGTGTCCCAAAATTCGTGTACTTCCCGAAAATGGGAGGTTCCTTGGGTCATTTGAAGCGACATTTCCTTTACAAAAATGACGTCGGCGGCTTTGTTTAGGAGTGATTAACGAAAAATACGGACCAATCAGAGCGCGGCTATAGCGAAGAGAGTCCGATTCAGGAAAAGGTCCCGCTTAGCGTGGCGGCGCCATTGGCCGAGCCAGAATCAATCCGCTGTAGCCG
>CM052341.1:15166302-15208684 GCA_028455595.1 Lasioglossum vierecki
AAATACGGACCAATCAGAGCGCGGCTATAGCGAAGAGAGTCCGACTCGGGAAAAGGTCCCGCTTAGCGTGGCGGCGCCATTGGCCGAGCCAGAATCAATCCGCTGTAGCCACGCCCTGATTGGTCAATGTTTTTCGTTAATAACTCCTAAACAAAGCCGCCGACGTCATTTTTGTAAAGGAAAATGTCGTTTCAAATGACCCAAGGAACCTCCCATTTCCGGGAAGTACACGAATTTTGGGACACCCTGTATAACAGAAACAAAACGAACTAGAAACTATCAAGATAGCGAGTGTGTAAAAAGAAAAAGCGAACAGACTGGGAGAAAAAGAAAACTAGAATGAGTGTGACTATATATGTGCATATTAAATCAAATACTGTCTCAACAAAAAGAACTAGCAAGATTCTCAAAAATCTATTCAATATAATAAATAATTTTAATATACTCCGGGAATTTTCTAAAACCATTCACGCTGAAGCTTACCTATTCTTATCTTTAAAATATTGAAGTTCCACAGGGTTCCAATATTTGATGTACTACCAAAATAAATTTTAAATGGACTCTGAATATTTCTTGAAACTATAGAAGCTCCACGAAGGGTGTCGAATATTTCGCATATTTCTAGTAATATTTCTTAGTAAATTTCTAAACCTTGTGTTGTGGATCATCCTCTACAATATTTATCGAATCAAGTGAAACCTCAGGTGAAACTTCCTATTACTTTAGAACAATTATTCAGATATTTTTAATTGAAAAACAAATATTTGCATCAAAGCAAAAAAACTTAATCCAATAGACTACCAAGATAAAAATGAATAATTACAGCTTGTTTTCGTGAACATGAACAAAAGTTACAGAATT
Organism: Lasioglossum vierecki; assembly: GCA_028455595.1. Taxonomy (NCBI): domain Eukaryota; kingdom Metazoa; phylum Arthropoda; class Insecta; order Hymenoptera; family Halictidae; genus Lasioglossum; species Lasioglossum vierecki. The sequence continues at coordinate 15,167,164 of CM052341.1, forward strand.
CGAAGTTCTATATTGCATAAATAAATTCGAAAGAGATAAAATGATGACTCAAACTTCCTCTAACTTTGCATGCCCTACACCATATTCGATTTCAACCAAAAAAATTCTGACGACAATGGCAGGAAATGATTTTACTTACTACCTTGTCTATGAACGTCGACGATAGCTCCGAATGCAAGCTCACTATTTAAGACAGGAGTTTATAGAGCAGAAAAATAAGCACGATTTTATGTGTCGTACTGGGGTGTTTTATTGCGTTGATAAAAATGTTCTATGCGGTGCTAAATTTCCTCGGAATCTTTATTTTACTACGTTCCGCGTGTGAGGAGACGCCATAAGCGTACAAATATCCGCAGTCTAGTCAACAAACTGAACTCGCTGGTCCCATTAGAATGGAACGCGTACATCGAACTCGTTTCCCACTTTTACGAGACACCTCGGCGAAGCGAGACCTAACCATCTCACGCGCGCCGCCGTCAACCACAACTTGAATCTCCGAATGCAGCCTGACCCCGTTGCATCGCTGCACTTTGTTAAGAATTGCCAATCTACATCTGTAGAACAATTTTAACGAGATATAGTGTCGCGTCTTATACAACTTTTACTTAATTCCTCATCATTCAATAAGTAATACTTTTGACTTACATCATACAGGGTGTCCCAAAATTCGTGTACTTCCCTGAAATGGGAGGTCCGTTGGGTCATTTAAAGCGACATTTTCCTTTACAAAAATGACGCCAGCGGCTTTGTTTAGGAGTTATTAACAAAAAACACAGATCAATCAAAGCGCAGCTAGAGCAAACGGAGTCCGACTCAGCGACAGGTCCCGCTTAGCGTGGCGGCGCCATTGGTCGAGCCAGAATCAATCCGCTGTAGCCGCACTCTGATTGGTCCGTGTTTTTCGTTAATAACTCCTAAACAAAGCCGCCGACGCCATTTTTGTAAACGAAAATGTCGCTTCAAATGACCCAAGGAACCTCCCATTTCCGGGAAGTACACGAATTTTGGGACACCCTGTATTTAACACTAGAACTACCGAGCACTAAACGCAGTTGGCATACATTGCCTTCTAATAATGACAATATTTTGTTTATTTGGATTTCGTATAGGCGATATTTAAATATGTACTATAATAGAGAAGTTCACTAAAAAAATTTCTCAAAGAAACATATTTATACTTTTAATATTTCTAATCGAAAAAAGTTTGCACCAGTAATTTTGACTGGTCCGGTAGTTCTAGTGTTAAACAATCATAATGTATTAGTATTGATTATCTCGGGTATTCGGGAAAGTCTACAGAATTTTTTGCTGCAAAGGACAATTCAATATCATTTAGAATAACATCACAATATTTGTTTTGTGACGATGATCACAAAGATGATTTTAAAAATTCAAGAATGTCGTAACGTTGCTTTTAATGTAACAAAATCGTTAGGGGATGAAATCAATTTTTATATTATTCCTGCTTCGCACGATCAATGCAAAACATTTTTATTTTCCATGAAGATCCGCAGTCTACTAATCATCTTACTGTCTAAAGAAATCTCTCGTTAATATTTTATTAATATTTCACTCTTGCGTGATACTATTACTAAATAATTCGTTCAGTAATCATACTCACGATTTCCATCGAATATTTTCCGCCAGGGATAGTATTACTATGTCCATTAACTTAATATTTGATTTTGCGCAATTTTCCGAGTGCCGGTTAATACCGTCCCAGCGCAAGAAAAGCAGTAATTGCGCCGAAATTCATGAAACATAACGGTTGACGGCAGGAAATGAGTACCGGGGGCTGATGAGTGCACGTTCTTGGCAACGAATCAACGTGTCTCGCGTGTTGTCCGCGAATTCATTCATTGTCGCGCCATTGTTGAACGCGTAGTGGCGCGTACCAATTATAACTGGCAAACGGCCGAGTTCATTGCGCCAGCTGGTTCTTCTGTGCTCGATCATTCGAACAACAATCATCCGGTTGATCCTCGATGTCCGTCACGAATGCACGCGAGACCCATTGATGCGCGCGATTATACGACGACGCGATGGCATTTCTTTCGGGGCTATCGCCGGCAATCAAACCACCAGCGGCAGAGTCGTAACTTGTCCGTTGATTAGATCGTTCGATATCGATCCGGCTCCTTGGCTGAACCGCGCGGTGAATTGATTAAGATCCCCTCGCGTAATGGATTTCGTAATTAAATTCTTCACGGCTGATGGAACTCCTAGAGAATCCCGGGACACGTAATGCCGCTGAGTCGATGAGAATGGCAGCTAGAATTCAACGGATACCTAGCAATGGTGGATTGCTATGGACAAGTGTAGACAGTGTAAGATGCATTTGGAACATTTCGATTTCATGAGCTATGTTCTGCTGACGCACCATCGAAACGAGATGTTGCATTGGATAAGGGGAGTTCCTCTAGTTTCGGTCGCTTAAGATTTTGGTAATTATATAGAAAAGGTCTGCGTGTTACTCCGATTTTAATGAAATTTTAATACGTTATGCAGCAACACATTTAGAACAACTTTTTCCTTTTCCAATATAGAGGGTCGCTTTTAGTTTTTAAGATATTTGCAAAAAACTATCGCGTATACCGTATTGAATATTTCGTATTCCTGCACGCTCCGCGGCAACGTAAATTGGAGTACTTATACCTTTTCTATGTAATTACCAAAATTTTTCTTAAATAAGTAAGAAAAAAGTAATGCTTTAGTATTTTTATACTACATTATTTATATGTTAACAGTATTAGAAATCCAATTAAAGGAACAAAATAATCGACGTTATAGTAACAGTTAAGTAAAAGTTTAACTTTGGAATATGGTTTTAAGAGATCATTAAGTGACACCTAGTACCAGACATTGTAAAACTTACTAAATTTACTCGGTACAGTTTCAGTATAATTTACAGTGACCACGAGACTGCGGATCTTTATGCAAAATAAATAGAATAGAAACTAAATTGAATGGTATTTCTTCGCTTACTGATTTTAACGGCGTAAAGGAAACTCACTCTATTGATTTTTTTTATATCGTTTTTAAAATATTGTTTTAGACTTTAATTCTTTGAAGTTACTCAAAGTTGATCATTGTGTAAATAGCCAGGTATTTAGTTGCTTTTTGTCTTAAAAAGTGCTTATATGTTCTGGTAGAAACTTTGTAGACTGTTTTAAATTGAAAAAGTAATGAAAACATAAAGGATGGCTTTAAGATAAAATAATCAGACAGGCAGTGTATAGACCAGTGTTATTACGCCCCCTTAAAAAAAGCTCTGTTCAAAATAAGCTCTCCTTTAAAATTTTATGTTATGGAAATTTATTTATAAGTATACATGTTTTTATTTGTGTATGTTAAGTTAAGAAAAATTACATTTTAGTTAAAATGTTGGAATTCAGCAAAAACAAAGTAACAATACATGGTGCTTAACACTAAACCTACCGGCCATCAAAAATGAATGATATATACAGTATTATAAAAATGACAAGATTAAATTTATTTATATTTTGTGCGATTTTTATTGTAATATATACTGGAATAAAAAATATATTCAATAAATTCCCATAAAAACATCTACAATTTAAATGAAAAATCTAAAATGGGTCATTCGACCTCCCGTGGTAGGTTTAGTGTTAAGATCCTCGGAACAAAAATAGTTGGAGATACTTCGAGCTACGATTAGACATTTAGAATTTCATATGTCGATGTTGTCAAATGGAATTGGTAGCCCCGGATTTCGTGCATTAATTAATTCTGTATTGTGATACATCTGTATCCTCGAAATGGCATGTGTCTCATGTGATACGGAAGGTATCGGATCTAATAGATCCGAGACAGTTATAGCAGGAGAAACCTGATGCAAACGGGACCATAATCGAAAGACCCGTCGCGAACAGTATTATATCTCAAGGATCTGATATAGATAGTATCAGACCCGAAAGTTTCAATAGGGACCTCTGACCGGCAGGACAACCATTCCCCAATCACGAGACTTACGGGACCCCTGAGATTACTGGAACAACCAAAGCTCTCAACACCTCTGAGATCACAGAGAACAAGACTCTGGGAATCCCAGAGGATTCTCATATCGTGTCCCTATTAAATATCATGTTGTATTTAACATTGGTTATGTTTGGTTTTACCAGTTAAGTCTATTTTGTGTTTTATTGAGTTTAGTGTTTGCTGTTTATATAATATCTTATAGAATCGTTTACTGTTTATGTTGACTATCGTGTTTTTGGGCTTGGGGCCCTTATATACGAGTTGAGTCTTGTATTTTATACGAGAAATGTATTATTCTTTATATTTCATCACTGCCTTTTGTATTTGGATGGCTTTCTATTACAATTTCGTTTACATTATAACTAGACAGCGGATCGTTATGCAAAATAAACATTTCCTGCCAGAATTGCAGCAAACTGGAACGACATAAAAATTTATTTTCCTTCCGAATATGTTTAACGGGTTGAAAATAATACAACACTATTTTTACACTTTTCTAATGATCTTGCCGTTTAAAATTGGACCTACTCATTTTTTTGCCATATATGCATAAAATCCATTTTCTAGTTATAACAATATAACAATAACATTTAAATAAACGCCACGTTTCCATTGACACTACCAGGCACACAAAATTCTAGAAAATTTTAGTAAGTTCCTCAAAACAATGATGAAACTTTTTTGTTTCTAATGCTTTGTTTTTTATTTATAGTTGTGTGTATTCTTTACGAAACTTTTCTGAAAAAACATTTCAGAAAACGATACCACACACACATGACGCAATTGGTATCACATTTACTTGTTTAATTCATCACGATAATAGAACCTCGATTATCCGTATCAATCAGTGGACCATTACCGTTCAAATAATAGAGCAGTTATCTAGCTACAGTACTAGACTATGTTCACTGATTTGTACAAGTAATCTTGGGGATAAATCATTCACAAGTATCGTGCATATCTCTTTCACGTACATTTAGGACATTACTGTAGCCAGATTTTGTTATCTGGCACGTTCATCGAGATACGAATACCTAACCAAGACCATCCTAAATCTAAATGGTAACAATTAATATAGTCCGGAACATTATTAAACGGTAAATGAATAAAAAGTTGCTCAGACATTCCTTATCCCCTGTGTGACTGAACTTGGGTCTATTTCGATCCAGAATCATAAACACTTCACCTAAATCGAAACAAAGAGAACACGAAGAAACTATTTTCTTCGAAAATACCATATATCCAAACGTCTATGAAAACTTTGACAAATTTTGTTCGTGACTGGAACTACCATGGATTTAAGGATTGAAGCTTCCTCTTTGCAACCACAACTTAAAAACTGATGTACGATTTTTTTTTAGTCGTTTTCTCGAATTTTGAATGAGAGGTGTGCCGCCAACTGTACAGTAATATAAGTTACGCCAACGACTGAATTGATTCCTCAATGTTCTTCCATGAAATAGTAAAATAAAATCGTACATCTATTTTAAAGGAGTCGTTGCAAAGAGGAGGCTTCAATCTTCAAATCTATGCCAGTATCAACTACGAGAAAAACTGTTGAGAGGTTTTCCAGACGATTGAATATAACATTTTTAGAAAAATGGTGGGTCTTCGTATCCCAAGTGTTATATAAAGTAAAAATATCTTGGACGAAAATGAACACTGCATTATTTCAAGCTCTGAAATGTGTCCAGTATTGTGGTTTTACTATTCGTATTTTTGAAATATTAATTTCTTCAGAATTAGAAGTGTTCAAGTGCTTTTTGAATCTACTATATGTGCCGATAAAATTCCAACCTAAGCGATTCAACATCTTGGAATGCAAGTGATGATCAATCGATATCGATTTTTGCCGAAAAGTTATCGAAATCTGTAGTTTGTCGGTCGAGATGATATCGATTTTCGGCGCGGGTCCGCGTGTAGATAGGAGCACTCGATCGCAGACGCGTCAAGTGGCGCGAAATCAAACAGAAGACCCCTCGGTGTTCGAAGTTAAACAAGTGTATTCGACATGACCGGTGCCTCTAGCCGGGCAATCGATAAACTTGGCGCCATTTTGACGAAGCGTTAAGCCAACACTCAGCTACAAGCGCGGCCACGACACAGATAGCGGATCTCCGGATACCTGGCCGGCTGCTAATCAACGCTTTATTGGCTATAGCCAATTAACGGCTGCAATTGGCACGCGAACAAAGCGGGCACGTTCCAATAGGTCGACCGAGGCTTTCTGCTACGCGTGTGGGCCCCCCTCTGCAGCCCGAATCCAGCCGATTCGATTGTCTACCACCGAGTATTACCGAATGCCGGGCTAAACAATTGGATTATCTGACCGATCGTGTCCGCAGATCGACGGATTGTTCCTGAGCATGGCTATCAACTGCGCTTGAACAGTGACATTGGCTCTTTTATGGAGGCCGGTGACGCCTGAACGCCCACCTAGCAACGCAGTTTTCAAACGATCGAAATTCAGGTGAACTGTCTGATAAACAGAGCTCCTGATTATAGACGCTTTCACCGCTCTTTGTCCTCTATCAATTATATTAACCGTCCACCGGGCTACGGGATTTCGGCCGCTATGGAACTTTCTAAACGAACGATCGCTCATTCACCATTCTACAATATTAACGGAACAATGAGTTATAATCGAGAAATTGCTGATCTCTGAATTTCTGGAACTACCTGTGAAAATATCCTAAAATGTTCTATCTGTGCACATTTTGAAGAGTGAAGTCTCTACATTCACATCCCTAAATAGGTTTTCAAAATTTCGAGACACTTTGAAGACCCTGTTTTAATTGCCCAGGCTCCTCTTTCGATTTTGACACAGTGAAAGATTGGAAAAGCAACACTCATGCAATAGTGGCAAATCTATTGAAGATTCAAAGTTTAATTCTGGGGGTCACACTTAAGCGATCCTGTAAAATTGATTAATGAAACGGTTATTTTAAAATGTACCATCTCGTATTTTATTTTCATTAACATAGTATTTTAAAAGAGTATTTTAAAAGTATTTTAAAAGGTAATACTGCTACCTGTACTGCTACCGCAAATGAGAAAGTTTGGAAACGGAACAACTTCTCTTGCCTCGAATATTTTCACAAACACGCCTTTTTGTTTGCGATATAGAACGGAAATTAATTTATTGGGAATTTTGATGCCATGCGGACCATTAGACTTCGGATTTTAATGCAAAATAATTTTGTGCACCGATTACAAGACACAGACAGTAAATATAAATTTATATTTTCCGTTAATAATTTTAATGTCATGAAAATAATATATTAATACTCTTTAAATCTTTTCACCGTTTTAAAATGGCAACTATTTATTATTGTCGTAAATGCATAAAATCCGGTATCTAATGGGAACAGTTAACTTTAAAATATTGTTGCGACCCTGATCTGTAGCGTGTAACGAAACTTCTGTGATTAATTGTGTTGTGAATAACCAACGTTGTTTCCATCGTGTCGTTAATATCCATTTACTTTAACTATTATTCACGAAGCAAGCGATCTGATATTACGCGAACAGAAAAAAGCCGCTTACTTTAAATCAAGAACCCGAGAAGTCTGAACACACGAAATTGCAAAGATACATACATCGACTATCGTCGATTTATAACGAAAGACAACAGTGTATATACCAGCCACCATTAAATTGCAAATTTTCCCCGGAGTCCAGACATATATGTATGCATCAGCATCGGTAAATAGTGTATTTCGAGCATGAGTACCGCAATGGAAATACAATATTTATTTTCATCGTGTATTTCGCTGACGTTCTCAAACATTCACGTTCATCGGGAATTCTTTGTTGAGATAAAAAGAAAGAAGGAAGATATGCCACATGTTTCCGAACGAATTGCGGAACTAAATAACTGATCATTCTACGTGCAATGGAGAATTAAAAAACGTGTCGAATAAAGCAATATTCGATAATCAAATTTTCTAACTTATGTACGAAGTATAAAATCTTTTCTCAATATTGGACTGCATCTTTTTATACGTAAGAAAAAGTGTATATTAACTACCAACACTTACTTCACTTTCACCGCATAAAACTTTTAATCAATTGAGGAAATGTTTCCGCAATCTGACTTTGTAGAATAATCTATGAAAATGTGCATGAAAATCCACAGTCCATTGTTGAGATGGAATACCAATCCATCACCACTAGACATTCACATTATCAAGACATTATTTTCAATTTATTAAATCAATGAAGAAAGGAAATAAATTTCTATATTGTTTCCGTTTGTTGCACTTTTATTTTACATAAGAATCCGAAATGTATTAATTACTTTGAGTAAATTTGATTTTGAATTTTGAATTTTTGAGTAAATTTAAAGTTATCCTTTATTATATCCATTTGTAGTGAAATATTCTGTATATGTTTGATACTTTTGTTGTGAAATATTTATATTTAGAATCTTGCAAATTTCCGAAATTTACATAACAAAAAAATTATTCTTTGATTCCATCACTTACGTCTTGAGAATGCATCCCTTCCGAGATTTACAAGGATACGCTCGGTATGTCTTCATGGTGTTTCATGCATTTCGACACACTGGATGCTTACAAAATATTGGAGCAAATCTTCCTAATCAAAATTTTGCTCGGCAAGGGAAAGAAAAATTCTTGTTTTTTTTCAGCAGCGTGTCGTTGCTGAATATTTCACCGAAGCCGCACGACCTACATCAATCTAGTCAGTCTTCAAATATTCAGTGGTCTTGTGGAGGCTGGCTTCATCTAATGCTCTTCTATTTCACCTTTAACATTAAACCTACGGAACTCTAAAAGCGATTACAATATTTCAGCTGATAAAAATGACAAGGCTCTATTTATTTAGATCTCGCGAAATATGTGTTTGAGCGAAACAATTTATCGAATCAATTTCCATGTATGCAACTTCATAATTTCAATAATCATGAAATGAGAAATATGAAACCAGTCATTTGTTCGACAGTGCTAGGTTTAGTGTTGGTACAGGTCGTGGCAGATCTGGCTGACACATAGGAAAAATCATTTTATAAACATTTGTAAATGCACACACGATGGAGCTCGTCGAGAATCAGTCACGGATATGCGATACACTAAGCCCGAGACATTATGTAGGAAATAATACTAACGGACTGCACCGACAGAGATGTAACGAGGACAGGTAAAACGAGAAAAACGTGCAGTTGATACGCATCTGGAACGACATGTCGTTCAAAATATGCGAAGTTTTTATGCCTGGAGGAAAATAACATTATTTTTGATGGACAGTGCTCTCTGCGAAACCATCGTTGCAGCCATTTTATATTAAACATAATTGTTCGCTTCTGGGCTTACCACTGTGCCCTATGATGCATGAAAATATTTATAACAAATTTTGGAAGTAAAAACTTCTTTAGCAGCATTGCGTACACAATTGCTGGGCATCGAATGAGTCTGATCCGTCACGCTCCAAGGTGAAACACTATTAGAATAAGACACAGACAGGTGTATTTTTATAACAAACTCGTTCTTTGTTTTCCAAGATTCGTACGTAATAGTTTTGATTGTTGGTGTCCCATTAAAAGATATTGGGTACTTATTTTCAAATGTGTTCATTAATGATTAAAATATTGAATTCAATAAATTTCTGATACTATCAAGCACAATCGTGCATTTAGTAATTGATTTGCAATAACGATAATTAAAGCTGCATGCACGGGACAGCGGACGGTCTACAGTATATTAATTATAATCATTTATAACGTCTACTTTTCCAGTATGCGAGATATGCGCCGATACTTTTTCGTATATTATCCGTTCACATGTAAATTAACATAAGATAGTATTGTTTAATTATAGTAACTATCTTTATGCAAAATAAAAATTATTCGTCACAATTGCAACAAACTGAAGCAACATAAAAATTGATTTCTCTTCTTAGTTGGTTTAATAGGTTAAAGTTAATACAGGCAGTTATACATTTATCTAATGCTTATACTGTTTCGTATATCTCCTATCCATATATTTATTAATGCATAAAATCCACAGTCTAGTAACGATGGACATCACTGACGACACATAAATAAACAAATTCACTCTAAAATAAAATAATAAATTTTTAAATAAAAATGTAGTTATACTGTATCCTTATTGCACTCTTTTTGCGAAGTATTGACGTTTGCAAACACTTCAGGTTACATTATCCATGGCATAAAGAATAATAAATATATTTTTTGTATTGCAATTCTAATAATCTGTTTAATCAGTTTACTCAGTCTAACAGGTTTCGTAGGAGATATCGGCGATCAATAGACAACGGATCTTTCTGAGAAATAAAAGTTTTCTACCTAATATGCACTAAACTGGAGTGAAATAGAAATTTATTTCCTTTCTGAACATGTTTAATAGGTTGAAAATAATATAACATTATATTGGAATTCTTGTAACGTTTTTACTGTTTTAAATTACACCTACTCGTTTTTGTCAGAAATGCATAAAATCCGCTGTCTAGTGATCGATCATATCTCGGACGACGACGCGGCGTTTAGGGGATGCGGAAATTTGGTCAGACTTGGAAAGAAAATATCGGGCCGGTGTTCTACGATGTAACACGCCGATGGCCGGTGGGCGTAGCCATTCTACAATTTCATACGTCCACTTTATATCGTGGAAGTATCTCGTTCTATCGTCCCGGACCAGCTCTCTCCGGGACACAAGAAAAATATTCCGTGGTTCCTTCCTGGCTTCCTTTTGCTTACCCCGGCTCGCCCACGGCTGTGTCGGCGAAAACCGAGAAAAATCGATGTCCACGGTTTCGACATTCGACTTCCTTGCCTTCATCGTCTGTTTTCTACCAGCACTTTTTGCCCCTTCCGGTGATGTTAAGGTGGCGACTAATTAGTAGCGGATCTTTAACACTAGATTGCCTAAGCAGGTCATTTTGACTGCTTTTGAATTTCAATTAAAAAAATAATTATGCTAGACTACGGATTTTATGCACTTACGATAAAAATGGGTAGGTCTAATTTCTGACGGTAGAAAAGTTTGAAAGATTTAAATATACTACTACATTAGTTTCAACCTATCAAACCTATTCAACAAGAAATTAAATATTTATTTCACCCCAACTTGTTGCAATTCAGGTTAAAAATTTTGCAGAAAGATCCGTAGTCTAGTTATCACCAAAAATAAGAATTAGGAAATTATGAAAGGGTGAGAATACGGAAGGATTACGCTTATACAAATAGTAAATCGAACGATAAATGGCAAAATGAATTTCATTTAATTCATACATCAAGAGGTTAATAGAGCCGTGTAGCCACTTGAGTGTCAAATCATTTGTTCCGGTTGTTCCCAGCGAGAATCTCGGACAATCGTGGAGCCCTCTTCGTGGACAACTTGAAGGAGCCGGATTAGGAGAGAATGAGCCGGGTTCGTAGAAGCGATACGATCACGCTGGATGGGGGACGAGGTGAAAAGTACGAGGAAAAGGGGGTCGAGGTTCGACCGGCCAGAGAAATGGAAGCGGTCAGGGTAACTCTTGGTCGGTGGACTGCATCCCGAGGCCCGGACCCTGACTTGCCGTAAACAATGAAAGCTCAAGTGTCCGGCTGGTGTGGAGGGGCTTCTACAGAAGAACAGCTACCGGGACTTCCGGTTGCCCCCGCCAGAAAATAAATTTACAGCTAAGCTCTGCACCGTCCGCAACCCACTCGGTCTCCGGGTACCGGTGTGTGGCTGAAACCGCCCCCGAAACATCGCCGGAATAAGAAGAAAAGGGCACGATCGTCGTTTGTCACCTTGGAGAGAGCCGTCGGGGAAAGATTAAGAAAGAAATTCCGCTCGAGTGAATTACCCTCCCCAATGGAGATGAATCACTCGACCTACATTCGAGGATCAACCACGCTCTCAAAACTCGATCGACCACCCTCGATGATCGAGCCTCCGTGTCTCTTTGATGGGTTTAACTCTTGCACCACAATCGACGAGATATCTCGTTTCCACGATGTCGAAGAAACGATGCTATGGACGAGATAATTCGTGTATCTTTATCTCATTGGGAAAAATTGTTACGAAGATTATAAATTGATTTTCTTGGTAAGTGTTACTTATTTGGAAAAAGTTTACGTTACGTAGTAAGGTTACTTTTAAAAAGTAAATTAAAAGATGAAGACGATATTCAGTGCCCTGATAATTTAAATTTAAATTTACTACTGTCGGTAAAACAAATGCTAGGAAGAGAAAGTAGGCCTTAATTAAGAGACTTTGTAGTGCAGTTAAATCGCTTTACTGTACTTTATTTCTATTCTTATCTTTATGTTCTCGTTAGTTTTTTCATTCTTTGTGTTCATGGTAATTTATTTCCACCATTTCTTTCTTATTCTTATGTGAAGAGAAGGTTGTCCTAGAATGAAAGTGCGACTGCAGACGTCATTGCCATCGCAGTTGTTAAGGTTTCCTTTAGCTACGTTCGATCTTACGAGAAGGCACTTGTCAAATGCAATAGTGCGTTGCGTTTGTTTAGATCTAAGCAATTGTAAATTCAATTATCAATATTTAATTACTGGACTGCGATCTTTACGCAAAATAAATAAATTGTCTGCATCAATTGCAAGCAATAGAAATTTAATTAAATGGAATGACGTATTCAATTTTTTATACTTATCAATAATTTTGAACATCATCTACTTAATTTTACTATAAACGCATAAACATACGCAGTCTATTAATTGCAATGGTTAATATATGTCTCATTGTGTGCGGAGTGTGACACGAGCATGTTTCTACGGTCCAATTGCTTTCGCGTTAGTGAACGCTTTGAAACTGTTGTATAATGGTTATCAATATTATTAATCTGGTGACAGGATGTTCGGGCAGTTGCATTTCCATAAGAGTGAGTATTTACTATAATAGAATCTTCGAATGGCGAAAATTTGTAATATAATTTTCTATTTCCTATAAAATCGACTTTGAAGATCTAATCGTGTGCGCAATTAGAATCACGCTCTATAATGTAGCAAAGCGCAGTAATCTGGAATGACCTCCATACAGCTATATTTAATTATAGCTTTTTTTCTAGTAACTACTTTTTTAATAGTCGTACAACGTTTTACAGAGTGTTTATCATATATTTATCGATTGCCTTATATGTTACGTATATTTATTCAATGTGCTTTGATGAAATTTTTCAGGAAATCATAATGAACTAAAAAACATTTATAAAACACTGTAAGCTTAATAAGAAAATAAGTTAATAATAATTTACCAGCTACTACATCCTGTCAGTATTTTTATTGAAGACACATGTTGAGAGATTTACAGAAATAATTTATATACCATTGCACAGCTTATTATTATTTTATTCAACTTGTTCACTGAGCTTTGTCCCATCGGATTATAATTTTTATCAGTCTGTTCAACATTATTTTGCTTATACACATTTTAGTACATGGAAAGTGGTGCAAAGTGCTGCTCATAACCTTATTGCATAACAATCTCCACCCTGCTTAAAGGATCATCCAATGTTAATTGTCAATTGAATATTCTATATAAAATAACAAAATCTGTATCTTCCCTACGTTTCCATCTATCAGAGGACCATTATAACCAACAATAAGCTGGTATAGCAATTATAGAAATATATACAAATGCGAAATTGAACTGTTCGTATTTTACAACAAAAATATTTTATAAAAATAGGATTCACGAAAGGAACTGTTATAATCACAATGGTGACTAGCCTGCGGATATTTATGTGATTTGCAATTTTTGTAGACGATTTTTAAGAATGTGGAATCAAATAAAATCTTCTATTTAGTGACTTTTGTAAATATGAAACAATTAAAAATCGTACTAAACTCTGTCGAATTTTATATTGTAGCATTTTTTGAAAATTTTCAGAAGCCATAAATGCACAAAGACCCGCAGTCTAGTCATAACCATTACGAAGGACTAGTTATCTCAGATTACATCGAACAATTTTTATTTGCAAAATTTTTGTGTATCTTTAAAACTATGAAGATGGGTAATCAATACAATCTTCATGCAAAATAAAAATTGTTTGCATTTGTTGTTAAAGCAGGAGAAAAATAGAAACTTTTTCCTTTTTTAAATTATCTTAGTGAGCTGAAACTAATACACCGATGTCCTTAAATATTTTTTATGTGTCTAATGTTTTGTACGTACCCATTTTGGTCATAAATGTGTAAAATCCGCAGTATATTGATCAGAGTTTACGAGAACACACTGTATAATAGCTTGATGAACAGCCTGAACTATTCACTTAATAGAAAACGACGCGTGGGAAGCAATAAGGCGCACCCAAAGTATCGGTAACGAGCAGGCCGTTCTATCGGTCGATAAAAACCCTTTGACGTTTAATTATTTGACCGCGTCTAAAAGGGCAGAGTGTATATTACCAAGAATGAAGTAGCTGCCGTCAGAAGGCGCAGAGAGCATCCCCCTTTGTGATCTCTCTAATGACGACCCTTATCACCCTCATAAACACAGATTTACCTTCACATATTTCTAATGCCCTCGCATTCTCACCCTTTCGGTATACATCCACTGTTGGCGGCTGACGAGGGTGAAGAGGACGTCTTCTTCGTGCCTCCTATCCTCCCCCCAACTACAGAGGTACTCTTCACCCTCTTTACTCTCCTCTTTTCAGCAAGCTCTTCTCTTTGAAACGCCTCCATTAAGGGGCTGCATATCTTTGGTAAAATGAGAAAAATTGATTTTTCAAAAATTGCACATTCTCTGTTGTTAGCACAATATGTCTCTCAATGCATGTGTCATAGTTTGCGAAAATGTAACATGACACGACATTAAATGTATATCAGTGAGACAATGTTGATTCAAAGATAAAACTCTTTTTATTACTTTTTTCTAGAAATTTCACTGACTTGTTTGGGACATTTGTCTGAATAAAATGAGGACCTTAATTATGCGAACTAGTGGCATCTCAGTCCTGAGTGGCTGAAAAGCAACAGCATTATACAAATCAGTGAAGACTTGTACTAGGATAACGAAAAGTGAATGCACGAGGAACTAATATTAATGATATCCTCTTTATGTTGAAAATAAAATTTGCACAGACTTCAGGCACGAAATATGAAAAACGCGTACCTTCTGTCTACTCTTTATTTGTACATGTTTTGAGTATGCGTTGCGCGTGTGAATCTTTATTGTCGAGATGAAATAATGTTGTTGTATAATTCTAATAATGATAACTTATAAATAATGTAGAATAGAAAGACTAAAACATTAGTTTTTTTTATTTATTTCAGAACAATCTTAAACGTCCGACATTAGGGGAACTCTCCCCACACCCTTATAAAAGTGTTCGTGGTACATTTGAAGCTTTAGTATCAAGATCGAATCAGGTTTCAAACAATAAATCTGTTCAGGGATTGT
Source organism: Lasioglossum vierecki (assembly GCA_028455595.1). Classification (NCBI taxonomy): domain Eukaryota; kingdom Metazoa; phylum Arthropoda; class Insecta; order Hymenoptera; family Halictidae; genus Lasioglossum; species Lasioglossum vierecki. The sequence continues at coordinate 15,182,556 of CM052341.1, forward strand.
TATTAGCATTTAACACGACCGCGCAGTCAAATTCGAGCGAACAGATAAAAACATCACGGACTGAGCGGTCTAGCAGTCTATATGTATCACACTTTTAAATGATTCACTGGGAGATGCTCCGCAGCTGAATATGCGGTGACGGGCTAATAGAAAACTGAAATTGCTTTTTTACTAACCCAATAAAAGTCACCTGAATATGGCAAACATACGTTTGGGGTCCACCGAGTGCCGTGTTATCATTCAAGATCTAATCCAACGCGACAATACGATTCAGAATGAAGTTTTAAAAACGACCGTCTATTTCGAGACGAAAAATATTGCTCGAATGTATAAGTTTGTATTCAAACTTTTTTCATTAACCCCGCGGCTATTGTTCCGACTGATACACGCGAGAATTTTTTCATAAATATTCGGGAACAGACATATCGTACAGCTGGCAAGTTGATGTATGATGTGGTGCATTTTTCTGAGAAAATGTTACCAGTGAATCGCTGATCTATGAAAATGTTTTCCACATGATATCAGTGATGAATACGCAGCTTTATGCATCTCTGACAAGAATGAGTGAGTGTAAATAAACAAACAATTTAATATTGATGGTATACTATTGGAATTATTAAGATAACTGAATTTTCATGTAGCTCTGTGTCTTTATGGTTGATGCAGATAATTTTTATTTTGATAAAAGATCCACAGTCTAGTGATGTATAGATTATGGATTTTATGCGTTTATAACAAAAGTGAATAGGTGAGATACAAAATTGTGAAGATATTAGAAGAATTCAAGAATGTTGTTACACTATTCTTTAAATTATTAAAAGCAAAAATACATTTCCACTTAATTTCCATTCCAGAAGATTGACTTGACGGGCGGATATTAAATATAACAATTCTTTTTGGTACATATAAAATAAGCTGACTTCAGGTTCCTTCTCACAGAAAATCTACTACAGCTACCAATTTCAGAATACAGAGTATCTCGTTCCAGACCAGAGATTTAACCAAAGGAAATCTTGACACACTGCATAGAAAAAATTAAATAATTCATTCAATGTGTAGTCTAACCTAACAAATATTCAAAAAACTCTTTAGCTAAAATATGTGTCAAGGTCAACCTGATTGGTTAGGTTACCGAGTAAAAAGCACACGTACTCTCTGTGCTTAGCTCGCAGCTAATGATTAGGCCGTGCCGTCACACACATTAGCTAATAATTCGGCTAGAACCAAAATTGCCAGTGGAATAACGCAATCGGATGCAGCTTGCTGCCGCATTTGTTTCGAATTTCTGCTAGAAGACTTCTCGCGAGTGCTTAGTTTATTTTCTGTGTATTTTATTTTTCACAAAGAAAAAGTTTATTTTTCGTAAAGATCCACAGTTTAAAGTATTACTATAATACCGGACTGCTTTCGTAGTCAATAATTGCACAGTCCCGTTCAATACAAGCTCCCTTGATCCCCTATTACCACTGAGAGGCCACTGGTCTCCCTTCCATCGACGACCACCAATGTCGAAACGTAGCCCCGCTGAATTTTTGCCGGTGATTTCAGCATGACCCGTTAGGATTCCGCAGGGTTAATCTCGGAACCCGTCGAGTGTGTCCCGTATTTATTGAAAGCCCGCGCACGCGCGTCGATTAGTATCGCGTTCGGGTCCGCGATATATCTCGTAATAGCGCACGCAAAACGGGGATTTACCGATCCGTTCGTACGGTAAACAACGTTGAACGCTTGGAGGATCGCCAGACCGTGTTTAATTAATTGGCAGTCCATTAGCGGCTAAAGCGGTCACTGTATTTTCCTTTTGTCGATGGTCACGCGGCTCGGGAAACGCGCGTTCGCTCTGACGAATCCGTCTCGCTCGTGGCCCGTAGCACACGTGAATGAGGACAGGTGAACATCAGGACCATTGGAGCATTCGTTGTCCTTTTCCAAAATGTCCAAGTCGATTTCGGTACTCGAGGGATCATCCGCAAAACTCTGTAATCCTCTTTTAGGCAGGTACAGCCAGAGACTAACACAGATAGGGTGGATTGTTAATTTACAATTAGTTCTTATTTATCAAGTAACATAACACAATATTTATATAATCAATTCCTGGTGGTAGATGTAGTACTATGTTAAATCATATTCAGTAGAGTACGTGTTATAATAGAGGCCGTACAAAGTCTAAATAAAATGTACCAATTACTTAGACTTAGTAAGTTTAATGTTAAAGAAATTGCGTATATCCTTACATTGTAGAAGTTTTTCAAGTGGATATACTCAGTACTTTCACACAGATTTCATTTCTTTATCATTTAAATTAATATAGTTATTAATATTTGAACACAATCAATAATTCTGTAAGTTTTGTTACGATTATAAAACTTCATTGACGATTTTGTTATACTGTTGAGTGAAATCCGATGTTCTTTCTAATATCATTACATTCGATAAAGATCATAATGCAATCGGAATTAGTCCCAGATTTGCATCAAATCTTGAAATTAAATTTTAAACCACTCCCCGATGAGCTAGAGACTTGAAATTTTCAATATAGCTCAGAACTGGATGACAATGCAATGTTTAAAAAATTTAAAAGACTGTGCGTTTAGGAATTAAACAATATTTTTAAATATTCCCCTTCGCCCCACGTTGCGCGATATTCGGTAGTACATCATCGCGTGCAGCGATCCCCACTCCGCGCGCTCCCTACTCCACTACGCGTTCCCACTCCAACTCCGACCCCGCTCCACTGGCCCACTTCGCAGCGAAAGAGCTCAGTTTACTTACTGGGTTGGATCGGCGGTTTTGCTCGGTAAGCCGGCCTTACTAAATACGCTCGGTAGTAAAGACTAAAAAATAGAAAATAAAAAAACTTTTTAAAAACCACGCTGATAATAGAATGCACTGAAAAGGAGAAAATAATACTTTTACATCTTAATGGCTATAAATAAAAGCGTGGAGTGCCCACGAGAATTACGTTAATATAGCTCAGCGCTCCACGCTTTTATTTATAGTCACTAATATCTAAAAATATTATTTTCTCCATTTTAGTACATTCTAACATAAGCGTGGTTTTTAAAAAGTTATTTTACGTAAACTGTTATATAAACTGTTTGTATTAAGACGAAACGTGGTAAACTATACGGCGACCACCGCGTGTCATAATATTGTTCGAGGAACGATACTTTTCCCTCGCGCAAGGTATTTCTTTCACATTAAAAAGGCAAAATATATAAATATCCATAGTGTCTTATCATTTCGCTTCGCGCTGTATATACAAATAGTCTAAACGAGGCCAGCGTATTTCCCGAAGCATAACCACCGAACACGAGGACCGGGGGCCGCAGAGCATTACTTTCACGCTCGGTGCTAGCGTGCACATTGGTCCGGAGAGGTAACCCGAAACACGCATCGTTAAATCGCCCCTCAAGAACTGTCCCCCGTATTTGCCGACACTCTGCATGCATAACGACGCGACGCTAATCCGCTCGCGAGACAGAGCCTCGCACGTATGTATTTGCGGACAGCAGCAACGGTTCTCGGTGCTCCTCCTCCCAGCAGCGTCGAAAGCCATATTTCACCGCGGTTAAATGTCTCCCCGGAGCACATCTTGGCTTGGTATCCAGCGGGACTTCGGAGTCAGCTCCGGGACACCGAAACGTTTTGGTCCCGTTGCGTGTCCCGCCGCGAGCTAAGAGGAACACCATGGGCTAAGAGGAGCCACCATCAGCCAGCACCGTCATCACGCGAACACTGTGTTAGCCCTAAATCAAGGAGATCTGCGAACCCCCTACGGCCGGCATGGTCACACGGAATAATTATTCGGTGAATTTGCATGCTGATTTTGAGGTCACGTTTGCTCCACTGATGGCCTGCCAGCCTGGAGTACTGGGTTCTCCATCTCTCTCCCTCTTGGCTTTCCTCGACTCCTACGATCTTCGACGGACAAACGAACTGTTTCCGAACGGCCGTATTGTTGACAATGATATTGTGTATGCATGTAAATCTCGATTGCGGCCCGACCCAGCTCATAACAACTCCTTCGAGTGGGAATCTCGTGGTTCGATGACCAACGGGTATAACTGCCTACCGGTGAATATGGATTTCTGTTCCAACGTTACTCGAGTTGCATTTTTTAATATTTCCTGTAGGAGGAGTGGATAACATCTTGGAGAGTACACTGTGGTTCAAATGAAATATCGTTGTGTCTCTTGAGAGGGTAGACTCGTTTCCACTATTTTAAGGGTAAGGGAAATGCGCATTCTCATTTCTCGATAATGCAGGCGATGGGGATTTTCAGTGGTCAAAGGCGCCAGATAAAAGATGGTTGGTATGTTGTCAATTATATAGTTAATTGCCACACTCGGAAACGCCACTAAATAAAGTTGTACGTTTACATTATTGAATACTATAAGGAGGAGACTCAAAACGGCGTAATACTTCTTTAACCGTTTCTTCCTTGTTAGGGCCTGTCTCTAATGTTTATTTTTTAACAAAATCAAAACGTTACGTACATTTATTAACAAAACACGTAATATATAAATTTATAAAAAGATATATACAACGCATAAATCAATAAAGACATATAATGGTTGAACATATGACATGGCATGAATACAATTACATTACAATTACATACAAATACAATTACATTACATTACGTACATTTGTTAACAAAACACGCAATGTATAAATCTATGAAAACATATATACAATGCATAAATAAATAAAAATATATAATGGTTATACATATGACATGGCATGTATACAATTAAATTACAATTACATACAAATACAATTAAATTACACATTTAAGTATACTTAAACAATATATTACTTAATAAATATATTGTATGAGGTATTATATCAATCCATAAAATGAAAAAAATCACATAGAATGAAATGATTTCAGGCCGAAAGAAATGTTTAATTTTCAAGTTGCAGTAGCTCCGACTGCAAAGAGTTAGTACGGAGTTATTTATGGCACAGTGTAGGTTCGGGCAGATCTAACATTTTAAAGAGGCCGTTATAGCGAACGTTTCTGGTTTATCTCCGCTGGCAAGCATCACGCGGAATCCCATGTAGAGCAATCACGGTTGGTGCGTGTCGGCGTACGCATGGCGTAATTTCTGGTCGCGGCGTCATTTCGCTGCGGCAATTAGATCCGGCAATAACAAATGGGAATGATCGCGGCCACGAGCCTCGGAAACGAGCTTCGCCGATCGGTAAATCGAATTGGGAGCGTTGCGATGCAGGTCGTCGTCGTGTCCCGGCTAGTTAGAGCTCGTCCATAATTAGCCGGAAATCGAGGAAGAAAATGAATCCGAAACGCGATCTATGGGCACCCGTGTGATCCGATGCGATGGTTCCGTGCCTGATTCGAGCAGCGTCATATTTTTGATCGGTACGATTCTCAGTGGCGGTTTCGCGAACCGGTGGTCTGATTTCCGGACAGCGGTTATCAGCTACAAGGCGTACCAAAAATCCAGGTACCTAGCTTCTTTTGCAATATTTCTTCTTAAATTTTTATCGATATTTATGTTACTTTCATCCCCTTAACAAGAATGTCCGCAGCTAAAAAAAGAAAATGTGTACAATATTTTTCAATGATCTATATCATGTATGAATTTCATTAAAATTGGCGTGTTACATTTGGGTAATGTCCCATATTAGATCTGTCATCAGCATCTTATGAATAGACTGCGGATCTTTATGCGTTTATAGCAAAGTTGAATATTTGAAATTCGAAATTGTTGAAATATTTTCAAAATTGAAGATGTCTATATATGATAACTGCTCTATTAAGGGAAGAAATAACATTCGATTTGGTTTCTATTTCTTGCAATGTTATAACACTCACAGTCTATTATAACATTATATTATTATAACACAGTCTATTATAGCAAGTATTGACTAAACTCATTCATTTCGAAAACGTAGAGTCAAATGTAAAAGTTTTGTATTTTGTCGACTTATTTCTTCGTGTCGAATCACCACTGGTTGTACCAGGATTTTCAGCACACCGTGTATAGGGGTAACGCGACCTCTGATCGCTGCGGTGATTTCGTTGCGTTTCACGAAATATACGATTACAGGAGAGAAGCGATGGCCGCGGTTACAAGTTTGGATTCGGCTCGGCTGGAAGAGCCCAGCTTATCTGCCCGATTACCGGCGAGCCCCGTAAAATATATTCGGATTCCGACCGACAGTTTTCGCTGGAATCGATAGCCTCAGGTAAGGGGGCGGCAGGCCTCTTTTATATTCCTGTTGCTGCTCCAGAGATCCTTGATACGGTAAGATCCTAGAGCGCCGCCAAGACGAACGCAGAATCTTAGTTTCGACCCAGATTCTGGGTTCCCCAATGAATTTTCGGGGTGTGATGTGGTTTGAAGAAAATACTGAATTCTTACTATTTTTCTTTTTAATGTATCATACTTCTCGAAATTTAATGTTATGTTAAACTAGCTTCGTTCCAGATCCAGTTTTCTCCGATAAATTTCTGCTGATATGAGGTGGTTTGAGGAAGATGCCGAATCCATATCAATATTTTCAAATAATTGACGTCTGTCCACATGCAGTCGTCATTACGATCAGCATACGATGCGAAAGCAAACTTCACGTCGGTTACGAAAAGCAAAGAAAGATGTCGAGTGACGAGGAGGACGTGAGTTTTTATAATTATATTTATACCATATCATTTAATTTCTATTTCATTCCGTGCATTTTCTGTAGCGTCGTGTCTTGAAAAATACATTCAATGAGTATATTGAAAGTATGAAATATTTATAACATTAAGAATAAATGTGAATAAATACAAAGAAATTTATAACCGAAGACTTTTTTAATTTTATTAAAAAATTGATCGTTTGTACGAGTGTTTCTCTGAAATTAGTGTCAAGCGAAACTTCAAAGTAATACTCTAATTAGAGGAGACCGAAGGGTTGTACAAATCTATTAATAATTCCCTTACAATTTAATTGTGGAGTGTCAGTTTAAATTATACGGTCACAAAAACGAACTTGAAAATTCGGGTTTGATTATGACTAACCAGTTCTACTTCTTGCGAATGCTAGTACACAGTTTCTGCATTAAACAATTATGTTAGTATATATGTATATAGTTGATGAGTATAGTATTTGTGACCAATTTGTTGAAACTCCAGTAAATCAATTGATTAATGAATTAGTAAGAAATGTTTCGTCAGTGTTGAATATTTTAATCGAAGTTACTTAATTCTGTTAACACTAAATCATAAAGGGAAATGGAAATCATGCGATTATTGTTTGCACAACTCAATTTGTTCCGCGTGTACAGAATACGTCTTCATGTCGATTGCAACTTGTGCGTTATTAAAAAACTTTCGACACGCTAATTCGCAATGGGAAGTTCGCGGAGTTTAGACATTACGCAGTCGTATATCATAGCAGTAAACGTAACTTCGGATTATTATTTATTGCCTGCGGAATAGTCGAACTTGCTCTGCACCCAAGTCCCAACATCAGGGTAAACAGTTACAAACAGTCAATGCAACAGATGAAGAAGTCGACAAAACATTTCACTTGATAGAAGACAATTTTCTAGCGTTACAATAAAATAAAGGAACTATCATAGTTGATCTTTATGATAAATAAAGTTGACTGCATTGATCGTAAGAAATAGAATATAAATTGAATGTTATTTCTTCCCTCAGTTATTTTAATAGAGGAGAAATCATACATTGACATGTGCAGTTCCTTAAATTTTTCAACAATTTGGAATTTCATCTGCTTAACTTTACTATAAATGCATAAAGATCCGAAGTATAATGATTATTACTAAACAGTGAAATTTTATGCAAAATAAAAATGTTTCACCGGAATTGCAACACACTGGAGTGACGTACAAATTTATATTCTTTCTGAATATGTTTAACAGGTTCAAAATAATATAATAGTTTTAGTTTTAAATTCTACTAATGTGGCCGTTTTAAATTAAATTTCTAGAATTTTGCCATAAATGCATAAAATCCGCAGTCTAATTATTACACGCATGCAAATATGTTTAACTTGGATATAGTGTTTTACATTATTAGAAGCTGCAAAGAGGTGAACTCTCGTATTCATCGGTAGCCGCAGCATAGACTATGTGCATCAGCATAGCAGTATGGCAGCGGACTGATGATCAAATATAATTGTTTGTACCTCGTCTGTAGCCATAGTCCACAGTATTGCAATAGAAGTCCGACGGTGCAGTCTACATTGTTGTTATAAACGTTTAGAATACAAGTTATATAGATGTAAAATACAAACACTTCATGTATGCATCTACAATGATTAAATAAAGATAATATAATATATATAAACGAAACTGTGTATATATTTATTGAACCATCAATTATTCCCAAACGTGTCCTAGGATTCGGAAAATAAAATTTTTCGAATATTCAATTAGTCGTTGAGTTGCACTACTGAATTTGTAATTTTTCCTCTGTCTGGCTTGACGTTGAGTCGCACTACTGAATTTTGTGCCACTTCGTGAAAATTTTCGAATTTCAGTAGTACAACTCAAAGGCAAGTCAGACGTCGAAAATTTTTGAGCGTCTGACTTATCGTTGACTTGTACTACTGGAACAGAAAAATTGACAAAATCTTAGAAAATTTCGAAAAGTAGTACAAGTCAACGATAAGTCAGACGCTCGAAAATTTTCGAATTTCAGTAGTACAACTCAACGGCAAGTCAGACGTCGAAAATTTTCGAGCCTCTGACTTATCGTTGACTTGTACTACTGGAACAGAAAAATTGACAAAATCTTAGAAAATTTCAAAAAGTAGTACAAGTCAACGATAAGTCAGACGCTCGAAAATTTTCGAATTTCAGTAGTACAACTCAACGGCAAGTCAGACGGTCGATAATTGGCGAAAATTTTCAAAAACCTCGAAAAATGAACTTTGTATTAGGAGAACATGATATCGAAGGAGGTATCCGAAATTTCAGTAGTACAAGTCAACGGCAAGCCAGACGGCTGAAAATTTTTCTCCTAATACAAAGCTTTATATATGTCTAATTCCAAAGATGTTTCTTTATCCAAAATTTTTGTTATCAATCTAATTCTATTATTCAAGTTTCAGGTACAAGGTGGGAAAAAAGAACACATTATCTGTATGAAGTAATGTTCTTTATTGTTCACCAAAAAAGGTACATAATCAAACGTGTATCGTCGTGAGACGTGAAGGTTCCTGGCAAGAATGCGGTAACGTAGTTACGAATGAGGGACGCATTAGAGCGACTCTTGTATCCACATATGTCGACATCCTTTATCGGTACCTCAACCGCTGTCAATGCGTTGTTTTGTTTTCAATGCGTCGTATGCTAATTTTCAGTCGTCACAATTTCAAGTCTTCTTCCTTGCAATTTCGGCAATCACTTATTTATTTTTCGATCGTTTCACTCATTTCAAATAGCTTAGAAATCATCTAATTGTTTTTCTGAGTCCCTTAACCATTAAAATCGAAGAACGAGCCTTCGAGTTTCAAGACGAACTTTGCGATCTTCAGTACAATATTGCTTTGAGAACACATTTATAACAAAAATGAGTAGGTGGTAAGTAGACAGTGATAAGTATACAGCGGATCTTTATGAAAAATATAAAATGTTCGTATAGATTGCGGATCACAGGAGCCAAATAAATATTGCATTCTTCTTTCAATTATCTTATTAAGCTAAAACTAATATATAATATATTGATGACCTTAAATATTTTTAACTATTGTACAATACTAATTATTGTACGTGCCCATAATTGTCATAAATGCATAAAATCCATAGTCTGGTGATAATATTGGAAGATTTTAAGAGTATTCATATATTATTTTCACTAGATTACATCTTGTGTAGTCAACCAAAATGTATAGATTATTTAAAACCTTTCTGTATTTCACATGTTTGTAGAAATTCTCATTACGAGAGTATAAATTAATATATTATCAAGTAAAGAATGAACATTCTCTCTCTCTCTCTCTCTCTCTCAGAAAAATTTTATTATATTTAGAGTAACATTAACAAATTGTTGAAAAAATACAGTAAATGGGTACCCGGGTACTCTGTTCACTACACAAGGGTTAAAACTATTAGTCAAAATATAAATTTATATTTAACTCCTGTGTCTTGCAATCGGTGCACAAAACTTTTATTTTGCCTAAAAAATACGGAATCTAGAGATGAGCCTCTATAAGCCATATAAAAGGTTAACAATTTTGATAAGCTGGTAATACATACCACGTATATAATCCTGGCAGGATGTTCATAAATTCTTTCAATCCATCTGCTGCTTTAAATTTCACCACAGATTTTTAATATAAATGCATGAATTCCGCAGTCTACTAATTACTAAAGCTTCTTATCCCAGGAACAGTATCCAATACAAGATTCGCATTCCGAAGCAGTCGAACGCAACGGATTCGACTGTAGTCAGTGAGCAGTAGCTGCAACGTGGTCTGGAACGTTTCTCCCGTTCAGGTTGACAAAGAGGAAAAGCGTGTCGCGTTGGCTAAGTCTTTTGGTGCAGCAAACGGAGCGAAACGAAGACAGAGAGCGAGAGAAAGAGAGCGTTGGCGGTACGGCTTTCGCGGCAGTTATGAAGTTCCGATGCCACTCGTTGGCCAATTCTTTTTATTGGCCACCTCCCGCGAGGATTGTCCTGACATAAAGTCCGTCTTCCAGCTCTGTGAAAGGAGCTCGCGAGACGGCGGCAAGGATAGTCGTTGGCTCGCGGCGAGTGTACGGCCGGGAGAAGGACGACGATTTATCATTCCTCGCAGATGCAGCGGACTGGACAGGAAAAACGTATTCTCTTCGTCCCGTGCGCTGGTTACCCTTCTCCCTCATCGGCCACTCCTTTTCTTCCGCCTTCTATCGTAGCAAGCAACTTCGAGGATCGATCCATCCGTCGCGCTCGACGAATTACCTGCCAACAAGGGACTGAAACAGATATTCGCCGGCGAGGAAGAAACGTTTCTAGCGTGCCCGACTCGACGTCCTTAAACGTTTTATTCGCTCGTTCCCACCTGCTGCTCCGATCCCCTGGAACCCACGATCGAGACGTCCAAATCGAATTACTAGTCGATCACGGATATATTTTCATCGGGTCAATCGTCCTTCGCTTTCGAAAAGTCGTCGAAAGGGTTTAAGCGTGTTGCTACAAAAGATTCTTGACCCTCTTGATGTTGTTACTGCGGTGATCTCGCTGTATATGGGGAAACTTCGGAACCGTAGAGCCACTTCACTGCGGTATTTCTTTCGAATGAGGTTACAATACGTAAAAATAAACATTTCTCTCGGAATACATTTGTATATTACAATAATAATGTATCGTCGTTGGCAAGAAAAACAAAATTGTCAATCATCTTCCTATTTTTATAATATCAGGATTTGGGGAAAAACTCTTCATAAAAGGTCAAAACGAGATCATTTTTCTTCTATCTTAATAACCAAAAAACTGTTGTTCACATGATTATACATTCTCCTTCGCATTGCTAAAAAGAAGGTCAAATTGTTTGATACGATTTTTGGAAAGTTATTCTGTTTCAGAGGACGATCGAATACTTTCGTGTGTGACTGGTATGTACGGACAAAGTTATACGAAACGTCAGACGTTCCACAAAAGCAAATTTCGAGTTAGTATAATAACCTTGAAGTGTGCAAAATTAGCATTCCGTCCTTTGCGCGGATCAAAGGCATGATTTTCGTGCCTTTAATCTATTCCCGTAACGCGTCTGCAGAGTCTGCCGGAGAGGAGAGGCGTAATTTGTCATTCCGAGCCATCTATCATCGAAAACACTAAAGCTCGTCGCTGCCTCTCCATTTTCTTATTTCTATTTCCTCGTCTCATGAAAACCTTCGCCCCTCTGTTTGCGCCGTCTGTGTTTCTCGCTGGGAATCCAAGAAGGATGGCACGTGACGAGAAACAATGAAGCGAACAATGGCTCGGGTCGACAATGCCGTACCGAAAAGTTCCTGCCGCCTTGCCAAAATCCTTCGGGGCCTCTCACAGTCGATCACAAGCGTGTCTGCTCATCGTCGCAATTCCGCCACGCGTCCGACAACACTATGAAGCTGTCTGACATATGCTGATGCGCCCTCTCTCTGCGAGCGGATTTGCGATGACAGCGTGTGGAGCGATGACAGCGTGTGGAGCGCTGCTCGAACGATGTTTCCTGACGATTCTTAAGAAATCTAGGAGAATATTGACAATGGAAATTAGACGAATTGAATAATTCGCATTATTCGGCAGCATAATGTTTCTACAGCTGTGCAACTGCCAATTAATGCAAGTCACCCCTAGAAAACGTAATCCTTTCTAACTTTTGATTACTGAAAAACTCCGACTTTGCATTATCGAGAAATGAAAAAACGTATCCTGCACCCTTGCAATCCTGGAAACGCGACTTTACCTCCTTAACCCATTGCACTTCGAATAATTTTTCAATTTTGTTACCAATAACTCTCTACAATTTTAAGTGTTTAATTAGTTATTTAAAATTTACTTGAAACGACAGTTCCTTGACACTTACTTATTTTAAACAGTCTTGTTTACTAATTATATCAAATCTCTCTCAAACGATAATTTATATTTGCGGAATTTACATATGGCTTTAACTGAAAAATGCGACTTAAATAAAGAAAGAAACAACCAAACACATATAAAGACACGTTTCATTTACATTTACCTTTCTCCGATGTCGAGTCACACTAGACAAAGTATTGTATCGAAGCGATTCGGAGTGATTCAGATCTCATCGCTATATGTGGCGTATGGGAAAGAAAGTGACGCGGAGAGTCGGCCGTGCGCTGTCTTTCTCTACACGCGTTGCCCTTTTCCACGTTCGGCTCGGTCTTTGAAGCACAAAACAATAGTGTCCCGTCTACGATAAATGCAAACGAATCCCCCCCGAGGCTTTTGCGTTTATAGAGGATTTACTGTAGTATTTAGGTGACCAATACGCATTCGTAACCTTCGGAAACGATTCACCCGGTGCAATATTCGAGTTCCATGGAAATCACCGACACAAATTTCCACGACATGGTTTTCACCGGTAACATTTCACTGACTCTGATTTGACCGACAACGTCTTTAACCGACACAAATTTGACCGACAACTATTTCAAATTAGTTGTCGGTCAAAATCGTTGTTGGTTAATGGGATTGTCGGCCAAAGTAGTTGTCGGTCAAATCTGGAGTCAGTGAAATGTTGTTGGTGAAAACCGTATCTTGGAAATTTGTGTCGGTGATTTTCATGGAACTAATCTAAAATCGTTGTCGGTTAAAGGCGTTGTCGGCCAAAGTAGTTGTCGGTCAAATCTGGAGTCAGTGAAATGTTGTCGGTGAAAATCGTGTCGTGGAAAGTGTCGGTGATCTTCATGGAACTAATGTAAAATCGTTGTCGGTCAAAATCGTTGTTGGCTAAAGGCGTCGTCGGCCAAAGTAGTCGTCGGTCAAATCTGGTGTCGGTGAAAACCGTGTCGGAGAAATTTGTGTCGGTGATTTCCATGAGCACGAGCAATATTCATGTTAGCCCTTCTCATCTAGCTGCGCCCTCCTCCTTTGGGATCTTGCTCCCATCGCAACTTCGCATTCTCCTCGACGTATTCGCCGCGGAGACGTGTCGCGTCGGTTCGTCACGCGTGTCTCGTCTACGGCCGTCGTCACGCTTCGACCGGGAAACAACGGGTCCACAGGTGTGCATCCCGAGGCAGGGAACATCCCGACATTAGAGACGTGTCGCGGCGCGGTGTCGTCTAATTTCGCGGCTACTCATTAGCCGACCTGCGGATGTATGCATTTATGTGTGCGAGTCCGCGCACGTGTCTTCACCACCACGTGGCATATTGCGAAAGTATTGTCTCGTGTTTTCGCGAAATACAAACACGCGCCGGCTGCGACCGCAAGGAGAATTTTCAGTCGGTCTGAAACGTGAACCGCATCTTCTCGCGACTTGCGAGAATTTCGGAGAATTGAGTTCACTTTGCTGAAAATAAACTCGTGTTTTCATTATTGAAATGCATGAAAGAATACCTGCAGCATGCACGCTTTTGTTGCAACACGTGTGCAGCGTGTTCTCTCTTAAACACTGCGATGACGATGGCGGAACAAATTTTTCTTTTTGTACATACATATTTAAAGTAGGTACATATTTGTAGAATATTTTGCAAAATGGGTTTTTGAATTTCATAAAAATAATTATTGTGCTAGTTGTACTTGCTTATTGTGCTCACGTTGGCTTCTTTTAAAGATAAACAAAATTACTGTCAAAAAACTTCATTTGCATTATTCGAAAGCATAAAGCTGCGCATGCACAGTGACTCCCATTAATATTTGGACGTTCTAGAAAAACACGATAACTATTTTTTTTATATTGAACTACACAGTTTTGAAATTGTTTCAGAAGTTAGAACAATTGGTTTGTTGCACGATGTGAAAATAAATTTTTTCAAAAATTCCACTTGGTCGGGATTCTATAGAAAATACTAAAAATTTCATTTTGCAACTTTTTACATGGGTCTATATTGAGAATTGGTGGCCCCGTTTCCCTTCGTCTGCCAAAAAAATACCCTAAACGCACCTGTCTGCTTCCCTGAGTCCATCCGAATGCGTTTCACCACGGAGCGTGACGGATCAGACTCATTCAGTGCCAAGCAAAAATCTAAGTTGCATTTGCTGGTAAAATAAATCAGAAGATTAATACGATTTTTCTCTCTCTCTCTCCGGTTGCGAGAAGAAAGAATTGCTTGGAGTGCTCTCAAATTGACAGTCAGCTCACTGGCTTGTTTACGATTCATATTCCGCAAGAAGGCACTTGCGAGGGATTTATAAAATCCATCAGCGTTGTAACCGATGGTTGATTGCGAGCCGTTGAACCGGCGAACAAAATGAATTTACCAACTTTTCGACGACACGAGAAAAGCAGGGTTATATTGGTTTCATTAATCCGCGGACCTTCTAGCCACCGCGCTCCGGGCTTTGATTATTCATTATTCCCCCTCGCAATCGCGGCGCGGGAGGAACAAATAATCGACGCGGCTGCGTTCGTGCGAAAACTTTTCGCTCGATAGGAAAACGCGGCACAATGGAACTCGATTAATGTCGCGGAATTTCGTAGCCGATAATTATTAAAACTCATCGAGACATTGTTCCGATATATTGAGCGCAGTCGACACTGAACGGAGTTTAGGGCTTCCCGCAAACTCTACGGAACCAGTAATAATTTATCAAATGTTTCAGAATCGTTAATCTACTTCGTCGCTGTCTCGTTATTCTCATCGTTCGCCGGCAATTATTTTCATCATCTATTGCATTCCGTTCCCAATTCGGGACTTAAATTTCAGATGTTCGTTAATAAATTAAGTAGACAATACTGAAGACTCTGAGCATGTTGGTTCGCACTTATGATTAAAACCGTATATGTATTAAGTTCCCATACAGGAACAGTTATAAAATGCAATAAATAAAATTTTATTATTTATTTCATGACCACACGCATTTTTAAGGAGACTAACAGCCATATATATTTGTTTCAACTCGTCATAAAAATTCATGCAGTAGAGGGTTAAAGTATCGAATTGGTTAATGATCTCGTTGTTATTGATAGTTATTGTTATGCAGCGTTATTGCGACTTGTGATAACCAGATAAGAGCCCTGAATGCCGGTTCTCAAAACTTTTATTCTAGAAGCAACACGAGTAGAGATTCTGTGCACCGTGCATCGTGCGTAACTGGTCGAAACAATGGGTCGTAACTGAACTTTCAAGAGTTTCAAGATAATATTCTTGGATGGGAAACCGGGGACTTCATGAGAAAATACAATAGTCATGTGTACACGTTGTCTACCAACAACAAAGTGCAAGGGATTAAACAGAAATAAACAGTTTGAATATAAATTCACAAATGATATCGAGAAGACAATAATTAAAAATTCAACAAAATACACTAAAAGCTAACCGTCAAAGATAGTATTAAAAGTATATATCCGTAGGTACAATAAATAAGATGTTTGATAAAATTAGTTTATGCTGGACAAACTGTTTTTTGTACAACTTGTTGACGCAATATTAAATAAACAAATTAAAAATAAAGAAAATATCTCCCATCTTATGTTAATTAGAAAATTTTAATTTACGTTAAATAGAAATCATACAAATAGAAAATTTAGACTTCTGACAAATAGAAATTATTTAAATAGAAAATTTACATTTCTGTTAAATAGAAATATTTTGGATAGAAATTTTCGATTTATGTTAAATAGACATGATTTGAATAGAAAATTTAGATTTATGTATGATACAAATTGTTTAACTAATAAAATTTAGATTTATGTTAAATAGACATGATTTGAATAGAAAATTTAGATTTATGTTAATAGAAATGGATATAAATTGGATAGAAAATTTAAATTTATGTTAAAATGAAACTATTTGAATAGAACATTTAGATTGACGTTAATAGAAATTGTTTCGATAGAAAATTTAGATTTCTGTTAAATAGAAATTATTTGAATAAAAAATTTAGATTTCTATTAAATAGAAATGATTTAAACAGAAAATTTTGATTAGAGCATTTTGCGTTCAATTCATGCATATACCACTGATATTGATGATAGATACTTAAACTAAAATAATAAATTTTATTCGTGTAATTATTAGTCTGAAAGATGAAAGCACGCAACGCAGTCCAATTGGCCGCGCAGTAATAATTCACTAGAGTCGAACGGAGGATCTCGGGTAAAGGTGCGAGCAAACATTCTGATCGTTGGTTACGCCACAACAAATGCGCTCGTGATGTACACAGAGCTGCATGGTTCTGACAGAGGCGGGCTGCTCTTCGTAAAATGAAGTCAAGTCTTGTAAGCTTCACCTACGAAAATTGTAGAACACGGCTGCATAAAGGCGGACCCGTAACTAAGGTAGACTTAAGGCGGCAAAGGAGGAAGCCGTGTTCAAAGGTGGATAAACAGCGGAGAGAAACGTGACTATTCCCGTTAATGGAAATACGCTGTTTGCTGGACGGTAAGTCTCCGCCAATAGCGTTGTAATTATCGCCGTTATTTGCTTGATCAAGGTCGGGTCTCCATATTTGCGTTAGGCTATCAAATTTTTGACAAACTAGCAACTGCTGGTCTGTGTCTCGAATCTGCTCGATTGGTAGTTGTACAGAATGTGATCTGTAAAAATTGTTACAAAAGATTAACCTTGATTTTAATTGTATCGTGTTCTGCTTATCCAGAGGAACAAACTTATCAAAGGATCCATAGGTTAAAAATGAACAGTTCTCTTGAAAATTGACGTTAAAGTTCAAATAACACAATATTCTGACTCCTATTAATATATATTCGGACACTCTAAAAAGACACGATACCTTATTAATACTGGACAATACGATTCGAAATTTTTAGGAGGCTGGAGCAATTAGTTTACCACAGGATGTGAAAAGAAAATACTATTTAGTATTATATTGTAACTTTTGTTTGAATTTTACAACTTTTTTATGTGAGCCTATATTCAAAATTTAAAAAATACGTTTTGTACCGAGTCTTTTTACTACTTCTACAACAGGTTCAGATGAGGGTAAAATAGTCTGTCAATATTTTACATTAAGATATATACAGTATTCACATTTGTACGAATGGATCGAACATATCTTACGTTTTACGATAAAGGTTTCCAGGACCCGTAAAACTTCGCGATGGACTGATTAGACCGGCAACGATTTATGCTGTGGAGTTGTCCGGTGGTCGGGCGAAGCCGACACCGAAGTTCAACAAACGAAAACGAACGTAACCGTAATCAAAATTCGATCGTCCCGTAGGAAGGGGACCGTATCCGGAACACAAGTTTCGAGAGGCGTCCCCGACCGTATCCCCTGGCCGACTAGATTGATCCACCGCAGGATTATAGGGAGCGAGGTCGGGTCGTTAACACGAACCCTTTACCAACATCCTCCTCCCCTTTGGACCCTGACACAATGCAGGCTACCTTGGCAGTGTCGCGCGGTAGCTATCGTTTTATTAGAAACGCTGCGTCAGCTTCCGCGGTAACGGAGACACCTCGGCAATAACGCCGACAGCTCGTTACAACGTTGATAAAGCGCCGCGCGAGGCTAAGCCTCGCCGACGACCACGACGAAGACGATGGGCGACGACGACGATGCGACTCTGAAAACTTCCTACACCTGTATTACTCGATATACGGGACGCTCACGAGGAGCCGACTTTCCCGTACAACGCTGCTAATCGATGTTATGGACACCGATTAGCCTTAATGCGATTAAATTCAACGCGAAAACGGAACACGAGAATCGTTACACGGCGCAATCAGACCTCCTGGAATGGGATAAGAGATTATGAGATTGGACCAGATCCGGATCACACCTGCTTCTGCGATTTTTATCTGGGAGACTTTGAACTTGGGATTGGAGTTTGTAAGCATTTTTCGGAGGTACTTACTAGGAGAGATCAAGTGTCGATTTTTAATTAAACTTTTTCTAATGAATCTACAGCCAAACTAACCAGACTTACGTGTCCAAGCATTTTTAACAATACTCATTATTAGACTGCGGATTTTTATGCAATTATCGCTTCGGAAAATGTTGGAAAATTCTAGGATATATAATAAAAAAGAATTTAGTGCGATTTTAAGTTATTAGATTCTTAAAGTTCGTGTAGAAAAATTGCAAATTGCATAAACATTCGCGGTCTTATTCATTATTTATAAAGGTAATTAACACTCCTTTGTCACATGTGGAAAATGAAATTAATTTTATGTTGCGTTATTTACGTTTTTGCAAATCAATTTCATCCTTTTACAATTGAAATTCACTTTTTTGTAAACCAAACTCTTGTGGATTGCAACACTGCACTGATAGACTTTCGTAAACAGTTGCATTACAAGGTGATACAACTTATTTAACCATACAAAACATTCTTGCATAAATTCTCTCTATCTTCAAATGAGTTATTCTCTCGTTTCTACTAAAGATATCAATAGAATCGTTTCTTATGAAATAATTTTTATCATTATAATAATTCTAAAATAAATAATCTGGAACCGATAATTTCGACCGGTGATGGTAGGTTTAGTGTTAACGAAGTTGTTATCCTTTTAAAAGTGTCTGAATATCATTATGTCTCGCTGCAGGTATCTCGAGTACACTGACACAATAGAACATTTCGCTGAATAACGTGATAAAGGAAACATCGGCCATTAGGAAATAGTAAAAAGTAAACGGCAAGAAGGGAAGTGGTCGCGAGAGAAAAAGAGGGTAAAAAATTATTAGCCCCGGCAGCGGAGTCCTCGGCGGCCGGTAGTCCAGGGGCCGAGTATTACGTTAAAGTCGCTTCTTATGTCTAAAGCCTTTTTCATGGCCAATGCATGACCCCTGGAAGAGAAGTCTCTATAAGGGGACGTGGCACGCGATCCATCTTTCATGAAACGCATACCGCGGCGTGCAAACCGTCGCGCCGCAGCAATAACGACGGCTTAGGGGCATAAAGTCTGCCCTCTCCCTCTGCTGAGAAACGGCCGGGAACAGGGGTGTGAGAGGCATAGGGGGCCCCGAGGGGGACCTTACTGCTGCCGAGGTTCCCGAATTCCCGCGAGATTGAACCCAAGGTCGAGTACGGCCGACTATACCACGGGAACACGAACGTGCCGCTAATATTGCGCGGCTCGGTGAAGCACACCGCAGTGCACGTATCCTGTTCACTCCTTTGCCAACAGTATTTATACAGGGTGTGCCGAAAACGTCGGATCACGGGACCGTGATAATGCGCAGCCTTGCTCCTTGCAGCGCCGACTCTTGGTTTTGACAGCGCGTCTATACAGACGCATAATTACATTAAACCCAGTTGAAGTGCTGACTACCATTTTGGGCCAATGCTCTTTCCATTTTCATTGTTCTCGTATGAACAGTTTAATTGAAAAAATTAATAAAGACACACAAAGTCATAAAACAGTTTTGCCGAAGTGTTACCTCGTCGCAAATTTCAATGAGTCTGCGGATCTTTATGCAAAATAAAAAATGTTCGCATTGTATTATAATTTAAAAATCGTATTATTCTATTAATCATTAGACAGATGTGAGACAAGTTATTTTACCGGTATTTTCCACCTACGTAAGTACAATGATATTGTATGCAAGGTACAGGATTTTATTCGATTTGTAAGTAACTCATGACGCACAATTGCAGAAAACAAAGAGAAATTTTCAAACGTCAGTCGCGAACAGAATTATTCGACGCGAGAAAACACTCGAGCGGAACGATTTGAAAATATTTCGGACGATTAATTGAATAGTATCAGTGTAAAAGGGATTTCCGCATGTCAATCAAATCTGGCCGAACGGATTCAGCAGAAATCAGGCTACTTTAATGCAATTATGTTGCCGCGTTCGTGAGTTTCACCGCGATTCAATTTAATTCGGTGGAGCGTTGGCATTCCGAATATTTCGTCTAGAAGTCAAACGCATTATGAGCCTTTTCCACGAGGAGAATCGTTTCATACTCGCGTGGCATGCGCTAACATTTATCGAAACAATTTTCTGGTTTCACTAGGGAACACGTTGACGAATAAACTGAACTTCTATAAAGAACGCTAAGAGCAAAATAGACGACACACGTCAGTCGATGTGTACGTATATTCGTGACAGCTCCGGATTTTATGCAATCACGTCAAAAATGACTATGTGGATACACACGCAACTTAGAACAGTGAAAAGATTAAAAAAACTTTAAGATTAACAATATATTATTTTCATTCCATTAAAATTATTAATATAATTAGCTCCTGTGTCTTGCAATTAATACACAAAAGTTATATTTGGCATTAAGATCCGAATTGACAATTCGATCTGTGATGAATTTAGAAACGTTTCTATTTTCATTAATATTTATTAAGAGTTTAAAAACTTCTTATTTCAGCTTTTATATTAAGGCTTAATTGTAAATTTAATATTTATTTGCTGTGATATAACCTCTATCACTTTGATCATCATGCATGACTATTAGGCTATGGATGTTTATGCATTTTCCAATATTTGTACACAAAGAAGAAAATAGAATAAAGTATGTAAAATTTTATTTTTAATGTAAACAGCCTTTGTAGATCCAAAACAAATAAAAATTGTACGAAATTCTATCGAATTTTATATTCCAGCCCTCTTTGAACATTTTTATGAAACATGAATTTAATATTTTCAACGTTTTAAAATTATTAAAGCACGAAAGAATTTTTTACGTAGCCCCTAATTATTATAGCTAGTACATTTACTTTATTGCAAGGTAGAATACGATGTCATACCGTACTAAATTGTTTAATTTATCACGTATTAACTCTGATTAATTAATTATTGTCCCACTTATTGTCGTACAGACAGCTAAAATCAGTTGACAAAGCACACAGGACTTTCATATTCCTAACTACGTTCCCGAGTAATTCAACGTCGCAAAGAAACATGAGGGCGGAGAAAAAATTAATTATCGTATTATACACACGCGTATCCTCTGCATTAAAGCTGTTAAGAGACCCGCACGAAATAATCGAACGAGCAGCTACGACTAACAGAATATACATATAAATAACATCGTTTGGAATCGGCGCGTCCAGCGATATATCCTGCGACACTATAACTTTTTGACGCAAATACAAAGCCCGACTGACGCATCGGCGATATATATTCCTGGATTTCGTGGAAAACGCAATTCACGTAACAGGACGTTCTCATATCTCCTCACCATACGATTGCCAATCTGCGCGCCAAACGATTTGTTTCACGGACTATCGCGTCAATCGTCGGATAATCGACGCTGATCCCTGCAGCTCGGGAAACCTTTCGACTTTGCGCCAACGAAAAAAAAAAAAATAAAAATCGTTGGGACTCCGGCCAGACCGCAGACATCAAAGGATGAGCCCGGGCGAAAGTGCCGCGCGCGCGACAGCATTCGCGCAAAAATGAAAATTAGGTTTACCCTGGGCGAACCGCGGGAGTGCGCGCGCGCGAGAATGGAAACCTAATTACCCGAGCTGCGATGAGCGATAATCGAAAATCAACGATCGACTGTTTCCGGCGTAAATTCCGTTCGTTTGCGAGGAATCGGGCCGGTCCCTCGACCCGCGCGGTAGCGTGATTTATATTCCCCCAAAATTCATGGGGAAAGTATTGCGCGGACGATACAACGAAGCCGAAAGCAGAAAAGAAAAATCGAAAGCAATTATGCAGATTCCGGTCGGGACCGAAGCTCCCGACGGAAATCGCGCGTCATCGATGAACCAGTTTCCCGGGGCGGAACAGCGAATCGAGAACAATCGCCGCACGGAATTAAGATTTACCACTCTCTGGGGCTGCGGAGGGCGTACTGTTGCCGCCGCATACCACTCGATCAAACTGGACGACGCTTTTACCAATGCGAAGGTGGCTATCAAACGATCGCAGGTGATCGAACTGCATTTAAGGGAGACATGATTCTCGCGTTTGGCCGATCGGAAAGAAAGTATTGGTGTATACAGAGTGAAGCATCTAAAACAGGCCACTCGAAAAACAGCAGTTGGTCATGGAAAAAAACATGTTCACCTGAATTGTACCCAGTAAATTAATTTCTTATCATTAGACTGCGGATTTGATGCATTCATGGCAGGAATGTATGTGTACTTTGCTCGAAACGGTTGCGACGATATCTCAAGTTCTAGTTGACCGATTCGCTTAAAACTTCGAGGGGATCTTAATCTGTTATTACACAAACTCAAATGTTTAAAAATCTGTCACTTTCTTGTTATTTTTCTATGGTACATAAAACAAAAATACTTTTAAATTTAACTTTTTGCTTTAAATTTTTCATTTCTTGTAGTTCAGGCTACAATTAAATTCATACTGATTAATGAACAATTTTGTTTGTTAGTTTCCGATCTGTATAAAAGACTGGAATTATTGCGACCATTGACCCATGTTTTTCAAAACATGTTCTATTAAAAAATGTATGAGTCATGTAATTTTTATTATTTCTATTCTAAAATAATCGCGAGACGACTTTAAATACCAATGAATATGTGTGAAAAATCCTGATGCAAAAGATTCGATAGTTTTTCTGGAAACAATTTCTAAATATTCACAGAAAAACAGCCTCGAAAATAAGAATACGCGATGAAAATTTCATATAAAATCCAATAAAAATATGTTAATTAATAAATCAATCATATTTTATTTGCCAGACCGCTAATTTTCATTTATTGGACATGTCTAACTTTTTGTTATTCCACTTGTCTGATCGTACATACATTGCTCTTATTTCTTTTGACGAATCATAAAGTATCCCCATTCCACTTGTTTCATGATAGACGAACCTATTTTGCTTGCTTTACCACAGACTACCCACATTCTACTTGTCTGATAAAAGACTATCTCCATTCTACATTTATATTCCATTTGATTGACTATAAGGCATCATTATTCTACTCATCAGATGATGGATAATATTCATTCTACTTCTTTTACCACGCATTATCTTTATGTTAGTACTGTGATCATATAGTCATAGAGGAACCTCGTGTTACATGTCTCGGCATAAATGAATTCCTCGTGTCTGGCCATAGGCAGCCCTATTTCACTTGTTTGACTACAGACCATAGCTATTGCATCGGCTGGCCGTGCTTATTTCACTTCACGAACTGTAGACTGTCTCGAGGCCATTAGTCTGATCATCAATATTCTACGCGTCCGATCATGATTTGTGTATGGTGTACTTGTTTACCCAAATGTTTCCTTTATTCCACTCGAGTGACTACAGACCATTATTCTGTCTCATGTCTCTGGATCTTGACTCTAGACTATATTATTAGTAGACTAGGATCTTTATGTATTTATAGTAAAATTAAGTAGATGAAACTCAAAATTATAGGAAAGTTTTGAAAATTGAAGATGTCAATATATAATTTCTGATCTATTAAAATTATTAAGGGAGGAAATAATATTTTTGGAATCTATTTCTTGCAAACGACTCAGACAATTTTTATTTTGCATGAAGATCCACAGTTTAATTATCAGATTAGTTAAATCTACAAAAGGTATATTTTATATTTTAATTACAGGCACAAATAAAAAAATATAAAATCCTAATCTTCACTACAAAATTAGTTTCACAATACATAGTAAACTGGTATCTCAAGAGAATTCAAGTCATTATTCGGTCCAGTTTTAAAAAAAGTAATTCGTTATTCAGAAGCACGCAAATACTTCGTACACCCACTGTACTCCAACACACATCGAATTCATTCCACCTGTCTGACCATTCATACTTTTGTTTTCCTTGACTGAAACCAAAACACCATTCTACTTACGCCTCCGTAGGTCTTACCCTAAAATCCTTCTTAGATATTAAACTAAAATCGTAATCCACGGAAGTACGCAACTACATCATTAAATTTGACAAAGTATTTTGAAAAAAGTGAGTATGATCAAAATTTTTTAGGATACATCTGTTTTCCATCTGGCTAGATTGGGACACGTAACTAAATATTTAAATTCCAGGAGTCATTTTCCGTTTCGCTTTCAATTTCAACATCCCATAGCTTTCCAGCTGAAATAAAAAGCTCGAAGATTTTATTTAACCTCCTCTATATGTACTATTCGAATATTAACCTTATACAGGGGTGTCATTGAACCCTATACATTTCTGGAGCAAAATGTAAAAAGTCTGCATAAGTATTTCTGAAATTTTGTTGGCTTTTAAAAGGTAAGTATACTATTTTTAGAATTTTGAAATTTCCACGTAAATTACAACAAACTAGAGTGAAATATCAATGAACATTCTTTCTCAATATGTCGAATAGGTTGAAAATAATATAACAGTATTTTTAAATTCTTCTAATGTTTTTGCTGTTTTGAATAGCATCTACTCATTTTTGTCATAAATTGTCTAGAAAATCTTTGGAAATTTTCCAGTCGTCAACTTTCTATTTCTATATTTATGAGTCTGGGAGTGCATTTGCACCTCATACATATACTTTGTATTTCTATATTTATCAGTCTGGGTGTGCATTTGCATAGGAGATATTTTGAGTGATTAATAAAAAAAAATAAGAGAAGGTTAAAATATCCTTGCATTTCAGGTTACAACATTTGACCTTCTTTAACAAATTCCGCGTTTCACCTCTGTTTCTTCCGTAAACAACACCACGCACACCACGTCAAACAAATTCAGATCGTTCGCGAACAGGTCACGATTACTGGAACACACGGCTAACAAACTATACGGTAGCAGTCAATTAGCTCAGCGTCGAGCGTAGAGCACCCTATGAGAAATCGGTTTCGATCCTGGTATATCTCCGAGCCGAATAGCTTGCTCAATCAAACCAAACCAAACGGTGCGGTAGCTGTCGGCGCAAAGACAGCTTTCCCTTGCTATCAAACGATCCGCGTGTTTGGTCTGGATGGAGCGTTCCGTGTGACGTCAATGAGCATGAATGAACACAGAAACGAGGCTCCGACGAAGCGACGCGGAACGGAATGGCAGAATGACCGGCGTTGCCGGACACCGGTGGCCTATGTCACGAGATATATCGGCGCAGAGGCCGACGGTCGCGACCGGTCACTAGAGAATTTCCTCTGGACAAAAACAAAAATCGAGTTTGGCCAGGGGCGGGCCGATCGGAGCCGGGTCCGAGAGCTGCCTGTGCAGAAGGTACAAACTCGATTTAAAGCGCGACACGCGACACGCACCGGCGATAACCACCACGGTTAACGACATTTCCCCGTTGGCGCGTCGAGCACCGAGTAATTTGATTGCATTGGGACAGGATGTGGGCACCGGAGGACAGGGGACCGGGGAGACAGAGGGACAAGGGGAGATGAGGATAGTGCCAGCACCGGGGACAACGAGAGAGTGAGCGCGGCATCGAGAACACCGTTCACAAGGCCGATAATACGACGAGCACGCGACAGAATTTTCTGTTTGCCCGGAGAACCCTCTCCATCTGGCAATATGCGCTGTCCACAATGCTCCGCCGATGATTCTTGTCGATACCCACGATTCTCGTACCCTGGCTAAAGCAATTATTTGAGGTAATCGAAAAGTTACTGCGGATTAAGATTTGTAGAATAATGGTGGAACCGGAATGTTTCTGTTCTA
>CM052341.1:15208784-15220167 GCA_028455595.1 Lasioglossum vierecki
AACAAGAAAGCGAGCTAATAAAAACGTGGTAAAAATGTTTTCAATTCACCGATCGATTTATACTATCTGTCGTTAAGCGGACAATATGTTGCATCGCACGGACTTTGGCAAGAGCCCTACAGTAACGAAGAAGTAGAAATAATTTCGGAGGATTCTGCAGTAGTACGTATGACAACGGCGTTCAACAACGTTCTATCCGTTGGTTCGTTCGACAGATGTTTCGAGGGTTGTCTCAAGGATAGCGTGAATCCACCTTCGGTCTGCGACTGCAATTTGAGAGAGAGAGAGAGGAGGACTGCCGGTAGAAACGGTTTTCAAGTAACTCGAATTTGAAGGGGACTCGTTGTCGGGGACTGTTGTCCTGTAAATTGAGTTCCGCATGTGATGATGCTAGACGTTGTTCCCAAATCACGTAGGAAAACATTGGCGGAGTGTGCTGAAATTCTGATAGCGGGTAGCGGAACTTCTCGGATGTAATTACTAGAAGCATCGGACGATGGAACCCGACTGACGACCAAGGGATTCCAGACTCGCCCGGATAACTTCCGATCAAATATATCTGGATTATAAACGACGACGACGACAGATCCACCGGATAAACGGTAGTCTCCCTCCTTCCCCTCCCACCACCCCTCGGGATCACCGGTTTTATTCCTCTCCGTCATAGCAATCGGCGTTTTTGCGAGAGGAAGGCCTGTGCCGACCACGAGAACTGGGTCACCGGGTGACAGAGACAACTGAGTGTAATTGCGGAAGACAAATATGACAACTAGGCGCTGTGTTATGCAACGCGTCGAGATTGCGAGGAGTATTGCTGTCGCATTAATATCAAGTCTCGGTGAAATATTACTTTAGGACGTATAATACGGTGCACAATTAGACCGGGCATACCCGGTGTCACGAAATTCTCTGTCATTTTACCAGCCGCAGACTAATATAGTGTAATTAACTGGACTGCGGTTGTTTATGCGCTTATAGATTAAACGGACGCGTGGCCGCGACCGGCGGACATTAATTGCATACCTTATGTTTAGACTGCGGACCTTTCTGCAACCCTCCTGTTTGCACCGATTCTACCATACGGAATAAGCCAGCTAGTATTTATTTTGATGAAGAGTATTTTTGGATAAAGAGAATGCTAACTATCTTTATTAACCCTTCGACAATGGAATCCTGGGTTATGGTAATCAGGGACTACTACCGATGTGTAAAATCCGATAGACAATCGAGACCTGAGAAAATAATTAAAATGTACATTATGATAACAAAATAAATTTCATTATTTTCGAAAACTTATTTTCCTTCATAAAATAATTATATTAAAACAAATATTTGTTTAATCGAGGTCCTACTGTATGTGGACAACGCGTTTCATTTTTTATGCGGTCTAGTTTACACAGTTAATAATTAATTCATTAGATATCTTATCAATAATCATTATTATCGACTTGAGAAAAGAGCAAACCACGCTAATGGATCGTAGTAGATTGAAACAGTATTAGCTCTATCGAAGAAACTTTTATTTATTCAAGAGGTTTTAATAATTAAATTGTACAATTTGATATTATTAGAATAAATTATACTTGCCACACAGTGTCCAGAGATTTTTGGGCGGAAGTGTAGCTTTACCATACTTAGCAGTGACAGTCGTAGGGACATATACGGTTGACCGACGATACTTTCGACCATGTTAGACCATGGTACGTTGAGCTTGATATTTTTCTGAATAGCTGCCGGTAGATTTGGATGGGAAACAAGTGGATCTCGCGACAAGAGACAGAATCGAGGATTTAGGTCTTCCCCGGTGGACGACCTCGGGACCTACGGGCGTCGACCTGCGAGATAGTCAGAAGAGGAGACACACGAGACGGTACAAAGAGTTTCAGAAACCGGCGTGCAGGAGGACGCGTAGCTGGGCCGTATGAAATTGACACCGTGTATTACAGAGAAAGCTGACTCTGAGAGAGACGTATGCTTTCTTAAGATCTTGAAACGGAGCCACGGGTTACCGGATTTCAGGCACCGCGAGGATGAAATTCAGCCGGACGACCGACCGGAAACGCAAAGGTACGGTGTAATCTTCACGCGGAATAGGATTCGCGGGGGATTTTATTTTTCTGTCGTTCGATACAGCTGTGCTCCCTTTTGCTGACGCACAAAGCATTTTTGTAAAACTGTCTCGAAAAGAACATTCTTTTATAGTCTCTTCGGTTTCCTATATTGAATTTCGTGTGAGACACTTGCTGCTCGGCGAGTGGATCTATGTGTTATTAATTTTAGCCTCGTTATCTTGTAAAACTCCATTAAATTTTGTGCGCAACATTTTACGACCCGATTTCATTATGCTAATTAACTTCTAGTAACTACTAGTACAATCGATCCATGAAAGTGGATGGAAGAGTTACGTTCTTTTGTAAGCATTGCATACATTTTCTTTTCCACCGTGCACGTATTTTAAAATTTCGACCTTTTACAATTAAGATAAAGTGTATTCATAATTATGGATTATCCCTATGGTTGGAAGAAGCTGTGTTTCTATTTTAACATCCACACACATTCCTCGATTCTTGATTCCATATACATTAATGGATACAGACCACAACAACGTGCACAGAAATAACGATCCTTTTAATTTTTTAACAAATTGATTACTACGATATCTCATTTTGTACTTCTGAAGCTCCTTCAAGTACAGAGGTCAGAAAAGGCAAAGAAGCCCCATGATCAGCGTGTCAAGAAAGGTTTCGAAAGTTTCAGCCTCCGACGAACGCCTCTGACTATTTTAATAAATTCGATCCTTTCTCAATATTGGAAGGAAGACACTCGAAGCCAAAGCTAACACAGATGGGGCATGAAAACCTCGAAGTAGGTAACTAAAGATTCCAGCAAACAGCTGATCCCGAAGTTCAACTATTGCGTCAAACTCCAGAACCGTGGAAGGTCCCTCTTGAATTTCAAGTAACGGAACCGAATGTCGTCACCGAACGAACGAACACCGTTGTCTGTTAGAGTTTTTCTCGAGTCGCGAGCACCCGGGGGAAAGCAGTCCGAGAAAATTGCTATGTATCGCGAAGCTCATCGCGTTACACAGTTTCGCTATCGTGCGGCAATATTAGGTAATACGAAGCGTCGCCTGTAACTCACGAGACTCGCAGCGGCGCGTTCTCATCTTCGTGATTCTCGAGTGTCCGGAGAGATGCTATCGAGAAGAGTTTCATTTATACTGGAAAATAGAAGCCTCTCTCGCGCGGTTCCAAGTTAACCATTCTCCTAATTGATACAGGTTACTGCGTTCGAAACCCTGATCAGATTCGCGGAAGTCGGTACAATAGATTTTAATATGCACAGCTTCGTCCGTAGATGTTTGATGAAGTCTTTAACCCTCATATGTTCTTCAGGGTGAAAATTCACCCATTCGATATTTTCACGTACTTTAAAATTATTCATCTTTTTATTTCTACATCGTGAGATGTATTTCTTTAAAATGTGACGCTATGAATGAAACAGAATGGGTGAATTGTTATTCTAGTCTTTTCTATGTAGCTATTTTTCAGAAGCATATGATGATTAAAAAAAGCATTGTGATCATATTATAATTATGATCAGAGTATTCAGTAATCATACTATTAAATCCATACGTATTTCACGCAAGAAGATGTTTAAAACCTGTAATGAGATCAATTATTGAAACAATGTCTTTCACAATTTTAGTTTCAGTCCGTCGCCCAAACGGTTTTATGGAATATGCAAAATGTTTCTGCTATTAAATTTATAATTAATTGATAAGACGTACATTGAGTGATAAAATTATCTAGGCCATAGCATGGAAACCATACTTCTTATAGACGCGATGAATAACTTTACCTGCATTGTTTCTAAATTGTATATATACAATTTACAATCAATAATAGTCGATAAAAATGTAATAAGAATTCACGTATATAAGTAACAACTCGATCGCCGAAATTGATCTAAATCATCGAATTAAATTAGAATTCATATATTTTATTTTATAATCAAAGAGATGTTTGCTTAATATTCTAGTATTTTGACGCATTCGGAAAATAAACAAGTATACTTTAACAACATGCGGAACAATTTCTTTGATATATGCAACATTTTCTTCGAAATATAATTATTCGAACTATTATTTATGGAAACTAGATTCGATACCATTTTTGTGACGTAATATTGATCCAATTCGTCAGAGTGGAATAAAGCAATAGATATTATTTCGTGAAGAATTTTTTATCGGTAAAGCTATCGTATTCAATGAACATGATATCTTCCAACTTGCATGCTTTGCAACCCTGAATTAAGGGCGTATATAAGTATACGTTACAATAAATACTTTAATAAAGGTAGGTTTAAAAAAAAAAATTAAAATTGTATTATTTTTCGTCTTCTCCAATAAATTAGAATCCGTTTGAATATACACAATCTCATTATGACATTTCTTATTATAAAAAACCTAAAATTATAAGATCTTTAAAATATATATCCACGAAGAATTAAATATGTAATAGCCATACATGTTCCTAAGAATTAATTTTCAAAAGTTTCTGTCTAAGGTCTATTTTAACCCAATGTATCAAGCATAACATTAAATTATTTAATTTCTGGCAAGTAATTTGAATTGATATTAGTACCATTAAGGAGATGGAAGGATAAAGTTTGTAAAATAAGCATGAGATACAGCTGCACACTTTCCTAATTACCATCAGCTGAATTAAAAAGATCCAAATATTTTCGACTACTCTTGTAAACCCTTTAGAAATCAAATGTACACTTTGAAGATTGGTGAAGTTTTTTAAAAATATATTATTAAATTCTCGTAAAAGATATAGATTTGTTTAATTAACGAAACTTGACCATTACTTCTCTTACAGTAGTAATATAAAAAATGTCGTCCCTACCAAAAAGATTGCTACCTTGTACCACTTAATTTCCATTTAAAGGCTCCCTCACATTCTCCATCGTTTCAAACTAAACTAATTTATTGTATACGATTTATGGTAGATAAGTATACCGCTTTTTTCCTCTGTTACATCGTTTTATACGTTTTACTGTAATGTAACGCTTGTCCTAGTTTTGGGCCAAGCTTCACAACAGCTCCTCGCTGCACCTCGTTCTTACGCAATAGGGCATAAAACTGCATACACGTCGCATACTTATTTCCAGTTAGTAGCCAGTAAAGCCAGCAATAATTCGAAGAAAAAGTTTGCACTTCAAGTTTCAACAATCAGACATTTAGACGATAACCTAAGTTAGGAAATTTCTTTTCTTAAGAAAAAGAAACTTGGTCGTGTAACAAAATGAAAACAATATGCAAAAATAGAAATTCAGGTTTAATAAAAGTTAAATGCAAATACATCCGAATTGTAGAAGTATCAGAATATTTATCCAATAAAGTGCAAGCCAAAAATAATGAGAAAGAAAGTGTGCGAGTTTAGAAATACTTGTGAACCAAGTCCAACTTGGCCATGAGTAGACTGTGTGTTTTATGAACTTTATGACAAAAATAAGTAGATGAAATTCAAGACAGTATAAAGGTTAAAAAATTTTAAGAACATCAGTATGTCATATCTAACTTATTAAAACTACTACAGGAAAGAAGATATTTAATTCCATATAGCTCTGACTAATCATAAATGAACTACGGATTTTATGAATTCATGACAAAAATGAAGCGAAATATAAAATTGTAAAGACATTGGAAAATTTTAAGAATACTATTCCCATATTGAAATTATTTAAATCAAAATACATACCTACTTCTTATAATTGAGCTAGACAATTTTCATGTTTTATAGAGGTACATAGTCCACCTGTGTGTGTATAATAAATTAGAGTTTTTTAGATCTCAGAAACATGACGAATTAACCCTTATACATTCCTCAGAGTAAAAATCCAACCATAGACTATATTCACAATCTATAAAATGATCATGATTTTATAAAGTAATGGAGGATTTTTTATGTCACTGTTTCTGAGGAGCGTATGAGGGCTTAGAACTAGCAAACATCGGCTCGAAAAACTATCAAAATATTGCTTCTGCCAGAAGCATATCCTCAAACATTCCACCCAGCAAATGTATCCGCGCGGGATCTGAGCTACGAGTGTTCATAAAAATTCCAATCACTGAAGAGGCAGCCGGCGATATCGTAGCACCATTTAAATACGCCGAGAAAAAACAAGGCTGGAGTAACAGGTACTCCATAGAGCCGCCCATCGTCCTCCCCCGTAACGGCGTCCGAGAAAAACGGTGTCAAGATGAAACATTCCAGAGTGATCGGCCGCTCTCGTTACCCGACTTCCGCCCAAACTTCCGATCAATCTAATTGTTGTGCCGTCTCAGTGTTCAACAGTGAGTTGTTGAGTTTTCACTCCTGAACATCCCTCACACTGCATAGCGAGGTATTTGAGCCGAAAAGTTGGGCAAAAATCGATTTCTAAATTCTGTATAAGTCGTAAAATTTACGCTGTCTGACGTAATTAAAGGTCTGAAAAATAAGGCTTCAGTATTGAACTTTTTATTTGTACACCCGTGAAGTACACTAACTTTTCCGAAAGTTAACAGACTTTATTTTATAGCACGTTTGGCATTCTTAAACAGTCTCTGAAACAGTGTTAATTCTTAACAAATTTACCGATTGCTGGATTACCGCGGATTTGATGCATTCATGACAAAAGTGAGTAGAATGAAATAATATAATTCGAATTCAGTAACATTGCTGTGCTACTTTTAACATGCTGACATTATTAAAAGAAGAAATGTGTATATCTACACAGCTCCCTTAATTCGGTATTAATGTACACAATTTTTATTTTACATAAAGATCCCCCTGAACACTTCAGTTTCTATTTCGATTTATGCCTAGCAATTTTGACAATGGAAAACTTTTCTCGAAACAAAATCTGTATTATATATTATGTACTGGAGACTTCTCACGACATGTAGTATGAATACTTCCGTGCACTAATCTGTTTTTTTTCATTTACTAATTGACTATGTATTCTTACCGTTATTATGCTACTGGTACATTTTCACATCTGTTTCGTTCTTGTATTTTTGTATCGGTATACCAGGTGCTACAATGTTGTTTGTACAGATATTTACAGCTATTTGTACAACATGATTGATTTACTAATATGATATAGAAATACAAAGAAACGTATAGTGCCCTATCCTTTCGTCTCTGTCTGTGAACCTCGTGCAATAGAAATTCTATGAACGATGCCTCCGCGCCCTATTCTCGAGTGTTCCGCAGACGGATCGCGAACAGAAACGGTTGGCCGAGATTGTGGATAAGGCTTAAGGCCCGTTCCTCGGTGCAAATCGTGGCGGGGATGCGGCACCGGCTGTCTCGTCCGGTTCTCGAACCGAAGAAACCGGGATCGCAGCAGTGTTGACGATGCGTTTGCACCGTCGCGTCGCGGTTTATGCATCTGGCGTCGATCGCCCGGTCCTCGATCTCTCGATCCCGGCTCGATTCGGCGGCAAATTTGAATTCGCGCGATTCGAGTTTCGATCCGGGGCTCAGCTTCGGATTTCAGGTTCACGCGTTCATTTCGGTCGAGTCTCGCGGTGGTTCCGCTGTGCGGGAAGTTCTGTGGTGCGGTGAAAAAAATAGAAGAGGTTCGGCTAACGACAGAGAATAAGTTCGCGCCGCGTCGAAGTTGATTTAACGAACGAGCGTAGTGCGCGCCCCGGAGTTTTGGGATCAGCGATCGGGAACGACCCGAGCTTTTATCGGCGAGGATTTCACGACCGAATCGGAGAATCTGCTGCGGTGAGTAGCTCTCTTGTATGCTCTCTCTCTTTCTCTCTTTCGCTCTCCCTTGGTCGTCGGGCTGGAAAAGAGAACGTCGCTCGTCCCAATCAACGATCGAAACTCAATTCCCTCGGAAGTTCGCGGAATCGTCCGCACTCCGACGCGTTCCGCGCGACGATAACGCCCGCCCGTCCGTGTTTTCTTAACGAGTTTAGGGAAATCGAGTTCGCGGGAACTGTTACCGGGACTGGCCCCTCTGTTTACCCCCGTATCTCAGATACCGCCCCCTCATTCGCATTGTTTTAGAGCTGCGAGCTACTTTAGTGCACCGCTCTGTACCAGATCGCAAGAGACTGCTGCTTCTACCGACGGTGTTGCAGGATTTATGGATTTTCGGAAGCAGCGAGGCTTCAACCTGATCTCACTGTGACTCGACTGACTGTTCAAACGATCTTTAAATCAGAGTAACTTCCTCAACAGTAAGGCAGCGAATTCGGATATTCTGCGAAGCTACTGTGCGGAGCACGAAAGAATTGTAGCGGAAAGGGAACGGGGCAAGAAGTCTGACCACTTAAATGTCCTCTCCGTTCCTCTTGTTCCGTCCACTTTTCGCTACAATTCTTTCGTGCTCCACACGGTACATACATTAACTTTCCTGTGAGCCACAAATGATCAACAAAAATGGTGAACGTCATAATTATAGGTAGACAACAGTGAAAAATTGACATTTTCGCGATTTTTAATAAATTGAAACGCACGAAGAGACAACAGATTTTATCCATTTATGGTAAAATATAAAAAAACTTTATTAAAAAAAGATTAAAAGAATTTAATAAGATCGTTATAGTATCAACAACTTATTGAAAGGAAGACCTTTTAGTTTGTTCTGGTACCTTGAATTAACGCACACAATTTTGATTTTGCACTAAGATCCACAGTCTACTCACAACGACATTAACCAATTTCGATTCAATATTCAGCACGTAGAAATATCTGTACAGCTGATAATGTATAAAATACATTTTTTAAATTTTCCAAACTGTGCACCTCATTTGAAATCATACACTTTTCGTCCGCTGCATCAAATTGCATTTGCTCATTTTTGTTATAAATGCATAAAATCGAAGGGGTCAAGTCATTATTATTAATGGCGATATTTTAAAAAGTGAATAAATTGTCGGCCTCTATAGTACCTATTGATGTAACAAAATGATTTTGAACAGATTTGACAGAATAATTAAAACATTAATTTTCTCACGTAATTGAGTGCAAACAACTATGAAGAAAATGCTACTGGAGTTTTGTCTTTCTTTATTTTTCTACAGAATTTAAAAACTGTACGAGGAATTGTCTACTAATGGTACAGACGTCGTGTTAATTTGCAGTACAGATGTTACTAGTGCGCTGATCGAAATTTAATGAAACTCCGTACCACGAGGCTAATTATGTCTAGTCATTGTGGGTGTCGTGTGCATTTGTATGCATATGATGGAATGCATTATATGAGTGGTCTAGCTATTACTGAACATTCCATCATTACTTCGTTAGCCAATCCATATATGTATAGAAATTCCAGATGCTGTAATTATATCTGTAGCTTATCGTTTTTCTATACCGGAAGATAATTAAAAATAAACTAGCAAGTAAGTCATTTTATAAAAACAATTTAATTCTTAATAGAGGACAGAATCTGCGATTATATTAAACAAATAATCAAATGTAATTATATTACATTGTCATATATGAAACTACATTTAAACTACCATTTGTAACTACATTGTCATATATAAAAAAAATCACTGCAAGAACGATATTCATTGATACAAGAATCTTTGCGATAATGGACTCGGTGATGATCTTTATGGTAAATGGCTCAACGAATCTTTATGATAAGAAATGATATCTTTATACAATGCTCGGACTTAAATAAAATCGACGATCCCCCATTGTGGCCTCTCCTCATTAATAAACAATTTCATTGACAATGAAATAGTTGATGATACACAGAACCCACTGTCGGTTCTAAGTTCTAAGGAAAGTATCTTCTTTCATGCTTACGATGTTCAAATTCCATAAGAGACTTACTGATGAGTCCCATCAGCAAGGGACACCGCGGTCATTGACCTAGTTAGGTCGGCACAGGGGTATCAGTGAGACTGGGTTACGAAGTCAAGAGGTAGCAACACGTGTTAACGTTGACAGATGGAAACTACCGATGTCCATACCACAGTGTGTCCCTTACCAATGAGGCCCATTAGCGACAGATCCCCTTTAGCCCATGGCATTTCAACATTACAGGCCTATAAAACGACACTACGAAACTTTAACCGTGTAAATATTTTCACCTTTACGATGAGTAAAAGCCATTGATGTTAAAGTACATTTATCATTATTTTTTCGTTTAAGCTA
The DNA here is from genome assembly GCA_028455595.1 of Lasioglossum vierecki. Taxonomy (NCBI): domain Eukaryota; kingdom Metazoa; phylum Arthropoda; class Insecta; order Hymenoptera; family Halictidae; genus Lasioglossum; species Lasioglossum vierecki. The sequence continues at coordinate 15,218,969 of CM052341.1, forward strand.
AACAACAGTAGTAAGCTGCAACTTAAAATAAAACTACTTTTAAAGCGTCAAAAAAAATCGATATACCTATCATATGTGAGTAAAAATTTTATGTAGCATCTAGACAATGCGTTTAAAGACTAGTTTAAAGGCAACTGTATTTAACGACTCAAAAAACTAGATTGATTGAATTATTTCAATTAAATCTCGCAAGCAAATCAATAAACCATATCAAAATTAAATGGAGACATTCCTAAAAACATCCTCTAAATCAGATTAGTGTTTCTTTACAAACATACAACAAGTATCATGGAACACATTTTTTTTAAAAAGAGATTAACTTTTTTGAAATTAAATATTTTCACATTGGTAAGTGAAATAAATTAGTTTATTCAATGATGTATAAGAGATGAAATTGCTTGCTGTTGCTTTTTTATCTGAGCTTATATTGCAGATATAAAAATTGATTTTTATAAGTCTGTACCAGTTTTATACATTCTAAAAATGTCATTACAATCAATAACGTTGCAAACGAAATGCAGCGGTCATAAATGGTAGTACATATGGCAGCTTTTACGACTAAAGCATCTGACATACAGAAATAAATGAAAGCATTATTTTCTTTGAAAGCTTATGTTAAAAGTAATGTCTGTCGTTTTTCTCTCGATTCTAACCAATGTTTTAAAATTTCCTTCGCACTCTCACCATACTATAATGTTCAAATAACCTGAATATTAACCTCTTGGCTACCACTGACGATATATATCGCGCCCCGATAATTTCTGATAAACGCTGTAAAGCAGTAGATTTCCTTTTACAAATCAGAATATATTACCTTCCTCAAAAAAGTAGACGTATATCACAAAATATAAGTATCACCATAATCATTCATATACTAACCTTTAACATAATTGTTAATTTGCGCTAACAAAACATTGTATTTGTAATTGTATATCAAAAGTGATCGCTAATGACCTTGATGTTAATATACGATCTTTATAAAGAAATAATAACAAAAGAAAATTAAAATATAGCTACGTATAAAATATATCTGTCTATACTGTCAACATATTAATACTACGTGGCGAGATATCTCGTCAAAAGCGTTTATTAGGAAGTATCGGGAAGCGAGATATCTCGTCCGTGGTATCCAAGGGGTTAATGCGTGTCATAGTGCATCAATATTGTTACCGTTCACACATCTCGGACGCTGATCGCGC
>CM052341.1:15220267-15285827 GCA_028455595.1 Lasioglossum vierecki
AGTTGTTATTTTCTCCGAAACGGTAAGACTTTTTAAAAATTTTTTTTTTAAATAATGCATTGTCATCCAGTTCTGAACCATGTGTGCAATTTCAAGTCTCTAGCTCATCAGGAAGTTAGTTTAAAATCAATTGCAAAATTTGCCACCGAACAAACAGACAAACAGCAAACAAGAAAGCGAGCTAATAAAAACGTGGTAAAATAGGTTCTTTTTTTAACTAAAATGACGATTGCCAGAAGGATTTTTGGCGGGTCGAAAATTTTTTTTATCATTTCAATGTCGCGCTCTACTTTACCGAAAGTAGTTATATTATTATTTATGCGATTAGAATGAGTTGTGGTTAGGTTAGGGTTAGGTTGTGATGGGGCCCGACCACGCATACGAAAATCCAGGAGTAGTCTTTAAAAATTGAAAGATTACCTTATGTATGTATCACTCTAAATTAAAGAGGATTCGCTTATAGATCATATGTGTGAATTTTTATAGTGCTACGAGGTGAACTAGGTTGGTGATGTGACCCATTTTTACAATTAATTGAAGATATTCTATATAAAATAAAAAGTCGATAAATCGGTAAGGTAGAGTGCGACATTGAAATTATAAAAAAAATTTTTTCGACTCGCCAAAAATCCTTTTGGCAATCGTCATTTTAGTAAAAAAAAGAACCTATTTTCAAAATTTCATCGAACTCTGAGGTGTACCGTAAACGGAAGTTTCGCCAAAAGATAGTTAATCTGTACGGTAGATGCGACCAAACCTGCCCAAAGCTGTCGCGCGTCTATAGAAAAAAATTTTTTTTAAACCACGTTTACATTAGAATATACTAAGAAGGAGAAAATAATATTTTTAGATATTAGTGACTATAAATAAAAGCGTGGGGCGCTGAGCTATATTAACGTAATTCTTGTGGGAGCTCCACGTTTTTATTTATAGTCATTAAGATGTAAAAATATTATTTTCTCCATTTTAGTGCATTCTAATATAAGCGTGGTTTTTGAAAAGTTTTTTTATATATTTTTTTATTTTCTACTTTTTCGTCTTTACTACCAAGTGTATTTGCTAAGGCCCGTTTACCAACTCATTGTCGGTAAGTAAACTGAGCTCCTTCGTACGAAGTGGGCCAGTGGAGCGCGGTCGAAGTCGGAGTGGGAATGCGTAGTGGAGTAGGGAGCGTGCGGAGTAGAGATCGCTGCACCCGATGACGTACTACCGAACATCGCGCGGCGAAAGATGAAGGGGAATATTTAAAAGTATTGTTTAAATCCTAAACGCACAGTCTATAAAAAAATTTCAGTATTGCATTGTTATCCAGTTCTGAACTATGTTGAAAATTTCAAGTCTCTAGCTCATCGGGGAGTGGTTTAAAATTCGATTTCAAGATTTGACGCATACAACGACGACAACTCGGCAAGCTAATATAAGCGTGGTAACCGATTGGCTTTTCATGTTTCACACTAGCACAGTAGCAAATGAATTTTAATAGAAACTTTTCACTTAAGGTGAGGTATCAAGACATAGCAAATATTCGTTAATTGGTACCTGTGTAATAAATCTGTAGGATTACTTCTATGAAAGTTAAAATACCAAGATCCCGTCCCAATCCGGTCTCGCACACCACTAGTATGTAGTCTAATTTCGAGTTCCAGATTTTTATTTTCAGCATCACAGGACCTCCAACGGAGGAAAAGAATTTTCGTTTGAAACTGTTTTTCCGACCGGTCTAAATAAATCGTGCACTGGTATATGCAATCACGGTCTAGTCATAAATTTTATAACGGCAAAACACTTTCTCCCGACCACTTTATCCAGCATCTCGTACGAACTTCGACTGGCAGGTTTTTGCGGAACGAGCCAGAGGTTAATGCTGGTCGTGGTTTTCTGCGATATTCCATTAAGAGGGCAGCCCGGCATCGTTCGATTAAGTCGTCTCTTGCCGAGCCGATGACCACGAACGGGAAATATCGGCGGTTACGCCAACGCGACGTTTATTCCGCTCGGCCTGGAGCCGACACGCGGCTGCCGGCACGTCGATTTCACTTTGCACACGCGTCGCGCTCACTTGTCCCTTCTGGATAGTGTCTTGATCCGTTAGCTCCATACCTCGGTGAGTGATAGATCGTGGGAAGCTGGACATACACGGTTCGAAGTGCCGCAAATGATATGTTATAATTAGGGTTGACATCCATAAAATCGCGAGCTTAGGTTTTTTCCGTCTGAAACCCGGGTCACCTTTAACTACTTCTTAAGTTAGATATGATGCCATAAAGAAAAGTTTCGTGCGGGAAATTCGGGAATTTCTTAACCGTGCACTGCAACGCTGCAGTTTTTCAACTTATTACAATTATGATACAGATATATTTTAAACTCATTCGAAATCATATACTTTTCGTTCAGACTCGAAAAAATTGTTCGAAAGTGTATTAATATTTCTAAACTCTTTTACTTTGTCCACCGCATCAAATTGTAATTGCTAATTTTTGTTATAAATCTTGAAAAAAGTTTCGTGCGGGAAATTCGGACACAGAATATATATTTATTACGATAATTGTCAGTTGATAGAAATAATTTTTCAATGAATTACATGGTGTACAGTCAACATTTGTTCGAAACTTTTAAAGAGTTCCCTGCCATGAAAACATTGCGTTTTCTTAAAATAATAGCAAAATAAATGGTGAAAAAAACATTTTCTTCAAATGACCACATTTGTAATAAATACACTCTATGATATCACTGTAATGTTCTACCTTTTTTGGCAGGGCCCGTATTTGTTATAAATTTTCCTATTAAAAATATAATATATATATTAAGGCGTTAACACTAAACCTACCCAGCCTTAAAAGTAACTGGTTCATGTTACCTTATAAAAATAACAAGACTGATTTTATTTAGACTTTGTACAGCTACTATTGTAATGTGTGCTCGACTAAAGATATCTATACAATCATTTCCTATAAAATTATTTTTATTATATCAATAATCGTAAAATAAAAAATCTGGAACCGGTGATGATAGGTTTAATGTTAATCAATGTAATATTGTCGATCATGCAGAAAGAAACCGAGAATTGGACATCGTTCCTGAAGAGTTAGTCCGTCTTGGTAAGCAATTCCTAGATCAGCAAATCGCATAAACATCTGCGCAGTGCAGTAGCAAACGCATGCAACACGGCCATTATCAGAACATGTAAATACCTCTGTTGAACAGAGTCGTTAACGATGGAGCACAAGTAGCTTGGAATAATTGGGGCGGTCAGGCATCTTGAGTGTGGGATGAAATTGGCGTGGCTAGCCAACCTCCTTTCCAGGAGCAGCAGCAGGATGTCGGATGAAAAGAAGGAGCCGCGTCCATTGGTATCGTTCATGAACGGGATCCTCGAGGAGCGTTTCGACAGGACTAATTATTCCGCGAACAGGGCACACCTGGCGGGCCTTTTTCCGTCGCGGAACAGCCGGACAAGCCTGTTTACATCGGCGTTAGCAGCGAGACCCTCGAGCCTAACGAATCAGCCGCATAACACGGCGGCGCACCAAATAATTAGGCGCATTCTCCGCGAGCGGGCTGGGACGCTCGATTTCTCCGGCTTAATGATCTGCGAAGGCTCTCCGTATCCCCTGATCCTGTTCCCCGTGAAATATCGTCGATCCAATTTAACGATAATTAATTGCACTTCAGTCGAGGGGATCTGCGATCGAGAGCAAGCCGACCCGAGCCGAGTTCGTGCGCCGAGCCGGTCGATGCACTCGATTTAATTCGATCGCTCTTCAGACGGGACTCTATCTTGCAATCGGATCGAACCGAGCTTAGAAAGACGGCTGATCGATGCCCGGTCACGATTCCGCGCACGGAAAATTCTGTCGGGACGCCCGTTACTGGTGGAATTCTTCTTGCGACGCGATCGTACCGAACCGTGTTTCCCGATATCGCGATGCTTGGATCGAGTTTTCGGTGCGATTGTGTCTGCGACAGGCGATGGCACTTATCGAAGCTTCAAAATTAGGCGTTCACCCTTTGCACTTCGAATTGTTTTTCCATTTTGTTGTCAACAACTCCCAACTATTTGTAGTACTTTATTTGAATTTTACTTCAAAGAACAGTTCCTTGACTGCTACTCATTTCAAACAATTTTGTTTACTAATTATATTGCATATATGTAGCTCTATCAAGCTTTGTTGTAATTTATATTTGTGAAACTTATACTTGTTTTTGACTGAACAATAAATAAAGGAATAACCAAATACATGTAAGAGCCCGTTGTATTTATATTCTTCTTTCTCCGATTTCGAATTACACTCGACAAAGGAGTGCAACGGGTTAAGACATAGTACATATTTATTGAAAAGAAATGGAAACTGTTACAGACTTGAAGACTGAATCTACCCCTTTACAACGATTGTTTAAAACTTGAACTACGATTTTTTGCTGTTTTATCGAAGAAAAATGCGGAACGAATTTATCATGTAAGGCTTTCACGGTGTACCTTACATTGTTGCAAAGAGGGCAGTACACGTTTCATTCAAAGTTCAATAAATCGACTAAAAAAAATTGTAGATCAAGCTTTAAGCATTGCGTGGAAAGGGGAAGCTCAAATCTATATATCTGCGTTGGGTTCACTCACAAAAACATTTTTCATTGTTGTTACACACGTTTCAATTTGTAGCATTTTTGAGACAACTAATTAGCCGACGTATGAGGTTATTATTTATTTATTCAGGTTACTATTAGTCTGTGTAAATCAGTCATACAAATCCTGTTTAATTGTTTTGCACCAATCGTATATCGTGATTCAATAAGCAACACCCATCTCCTAGAGAAAAACTGTAGTATATTCTTCCTCTAACAATGATTTAGAGGAACAAATACATTTTAATTAGACTCCCTGTTCCTTGGAAGTGATTATTATCGGACGGCAATCTAGAACGACTGCAATACAGACCAAAATTCTCATAATTTCTATACAATATAGAAAAATCGCGAATAAACGAAGATGTTTAGGACCAAAAGTACCACGAAATCTGTTCCTTTTTGACAAGAAATACGTTTCACGAATGAACGAATGACGAATTACCAACGCACTGTTTTCATCAACAAACAACGATGGTTCAATGGCAACAAAATCTGAAGTCTATCCAGGTTATCGGACCAAGCACACCGGGTACGCGTCGCTCGTTTCGCAAGCATCTGTTTGCGGATCCGCAGAGCGAGCGTGTTAAATGGTCCCGGAAATCCCGGCAAAGTGTACACCATCAGACACCGTCACGTCACGCGATTCACGGGATTCGTCCGAAAACTTCTTCGGGGTCCGATAAAAATCTGGAATTGTCCCGCGTTCCATTCGGGCCACCGTTCAATTCTCTCGGCGATGTTTGTCCGCGAGTTCGCGCCATAGAACGCTGCGCCACGCCATGCGGCGCCGCAGAGCGAGCCACGCCAGTGCAAATGAAAAGAAGTGGTTTCCGCGCGCGACAGGAATTTCAGGCACGTTCGAAAACGGAGGAACGGGTTTCCCAGCGCGACGGATAAACTTCATCCGTCCTTTCTCGCCCCGGTCATAAATTCTTCCCTCCTCCGGCGGTTATCGGAAATAAACGAATTCGTCCGGGCGAGATCCTTTAATCCGTCTCCGACGACGTCGTCGGCAAGATCCACGACTCCGCTCGCGCGGCCCGGAAAAAACCTGGAGAACCGGCTCGTGAAACCGGGGAACGAGAAGCTATCGAAATTGTCGGCCCTGAAAACTACCTTACGAGTTTCCTCTGGCTACGAGCGGAGCAGCGGGGAAGGAGGACGGGGCCAGGAAGAGGACGATTAACGAGAGTTTCCGCGAGCCGATCGATCATTTAACCGAACCCTCGTCGCCTCTGTCTCCGCGATTATTCCACATCGAGCCGGAAACTCCCGTGATCGTATCTACACCCTCGTCCTTTGAACATCGATCCCAGTATCTGCGACCGGAAGACGAAATTCTTATCGGTTGATGCTTGATCCTTGTATCGTCCGTCCGCCAGATGATGACTAAGCATAGCGTAGCCCTGGGACTTGTATCCCACTCTCTATGTATCCTTTCCTACCACGCTATTGCTCCACGCGAGAGAAAGGGTTTTCCCCCTCCAATCGCGACGGAACTTTCGCTTCCGTTAACTCTTTCGGTCATGGCGTCTTTTATTGGCGAACGTTATTTTTTGTAAACGTTGTTCTCATATTGCTCCAACCCGTTACACCCCCACCCCGGGAATCTCATCGGATATATTTTATACAACTGTAAAATCATAATTTTTATATACCGGAACATGAACTAATAACAAGAGCGGGTTTTCAAACACTTAAAGCGAAATCTACTTATGGATTAATTAATCCAATGAATCGCATTATAGCTAAATCACGTACTTTAACAGTATTGATTTTTTCTTTGAATCTTTGGAAAATTTTAAAATGCAACTACGCAGGATTATATGTTAATACCTATCGATTGTACCATTAGTATTTTGTTCTTTTGTATCCTTCTCTTCTTTTTGTGTGTCCTTTTTTCTTCTTTACTTTGTAAATACTTATGAAAAAAGGGCTTATGCCCGTCTATAATAAATAATAATAATAATAATTTAATTCAAAGAATGCTTAACAAAGCCATGACTTTTTTCTCAGGAATAAATAATTCGTGACAAAAAAGGTTTAAAAAACAATTGTAAATTTCCGTTCCAGTAGCATCGTCATGTAATGCAATTTTTGCCTATCTTATAGTTCGTACCTTCTGATAAGAGGACTGCTGCGAATTGTATAGAACAGAGAACCGAAAAATATCGGTATTCTATTTCGGTTTCCGGTAGTATATTGGTCCATGGAATAGCTCTGCTGATGCAGTGATATCAAAATCATGCCGGTGTTTGAAATCCTCGCAGAAAACTCCGTTGATTAGTATCCCAGCGAGGGAGGTTGAGGTGTTGGAGGCACATCTACGAGCGGAATCGTTGCGTGAAACCGTCTGCGAGCCGGCATTGTCTCTCGTCGCGTTCCAATTACACGCAGAAATTGCGGTTCGATCCGAATATGACGCGGTCCCCCAGTCGATCGTTCGACGACACCTTTGTTTCACACTCGAACGGAGTTCGATCGGTCGATCATCCGACAAACAGCGAGATTCCTGTTCCCTTGTGCCTCGGGGAACTCCTCTTCCTAGACCTTTCGCGGCTTCGACGCGAAGAGCCGGTCATGATCCGATCGACGTTAATTAATCTCGGCGTAACAGCTAGACGTATCCCAAGCTACCGGGGACTTATTAACGACCGAACGGCTAATTGAAATGGATTCGGGGAAAAAAGCCGAGACTTCCCCCCACTCCAACTCCCGAGGGGTTAATCAAGATCTTGAGACGGGGTAAGAAGCGCATTAGACGGGACGTTTCATTTGCATTTTCATTGCCGATGGAAATAAGCGTGGACACGGAACGAGATGGAACCGTCGACGGACGTTCGCTCGGAACTATCGCATTTATCCTTTGATGAAGATAGCGCCGAACCGAGCGCGACTTGTAAGACGGAATCGTTGATTGGTTAAGTTTTAATCGCTTCGCTTTTACCATCCTTGAATGCTGGTAATCCATTTATGGGATGGAGACGTTACGTTCGAATGATTCATTCGACGAAGCTGCGGTGCGGTGGTGTTCCGTGATGCGATTTTGCGATCACATTCCGATATACATATAAATTGCGACGACGCTGTAGAGTTGGTTGGAGTTCGTACACGTTAGAGTCAACATAGGAGTTGGATATTATCCTTTTTTGTGTTATAGCAGGGAAAGCTACAATAATCTTTCCCTTCTACAGCCACAATCTTCTTCCAGCGGACTCTCACTGGCAGAAGCACTTCTGAAATTCATCTTTCGGAATTGTCAACAGCCTCGTTTCCCAAGTGGTTTAAAATTCGTTGAAATCGAATTTTAAACCACTTTCCGATGAGCTAGAGACTTGAAATTTTCAACATAGTTCAGAACTGGATGCAACGCAATACTCAAAATTTTTTTTAAAAAAGACTATGCGTTCAGGGTTAAGCTGCTATTAAGCTGAAACTAATATCTTGATGTCCTTAAATATTTTTATCATGTATACTGTTTTAAATTGTACGTGGCCATTTTCGTCACAAATGCATAAAATCCGCAGTCTAGTAATGCACTGTAGAAAATTTCAAAGAAATTGAGTAGAGTAGAATATTCTTAAATAATAATGCATTTAATCTGGTTAAATGAATCACATTATTGATAGCGTAATGTACGCATATATTCGGTAACAAGTAAATGATTATATATCAAATAAATAATTAATCAAAACTGTAAATTCATTACAATGATGAATGGTTAATTGATGATCAACTAATAATTGTGGCCGGATGAAAGCATAAAGCTGCATAAGGTTAAACGATGGTACAGGAAGTAAGTTGCCAATCTATTGAAAACCAGAAGTTGTCGGAAAATTATTAGCAGACTACTGATTTCATGGAAATGAACACGAGTATACGAAATTGAACAACACACAATTCATCAATTATTGTTAGATTCTTAACTGTGAACGAAATGTTTAATAAAACCAGATAGAACCTATAAATTACTAAATTACATACACGTATGTATAACAGCCACGATGCAACGCTTTATAATTATCCGCGATGTCATTATGAAGTACATTTAAAATGCTATTTACACTTCATGCGATCCATATATTTTCATATATCTGGATTGTTATCTATCCTTTCCCCGGTTTGCATCTTTCACGGCGAAACTGTGTTAATGTCAAATTTATAATACACGATATCATTATGAAATGTGGAAGTCCTTATTTTCACGACAGAAACTGTTATAATAATTGAGTAATTAGTTAACGATCGTAATTTATCTTAATGAAAGTATAAGTATTTATTCGTGGCGCACAGGTTCGATCATTTATGACAAGCAAAGGAAAAAGGTGTTTCGTCCTGGACCTGCTAGAGGACTCATCAGTAAGGCTATCTAGCGGGCCTTGCCTTATACACGGGATGCTAGAAGGCAATTTGGAAAACGTATTTATACTGAAAGGTGGCATATCGGTAACTAGCTTTATATCGGTAAATACCTTTTCCCTTTGCTTGTCATAAATGATCGAACCTGTGCGCCACGAATAAATACTTATACTTTCATTAAGAAACTGTTATGTATCAAACGAAGTAATCAAAGGAGTTTTATTAAAACTCGTGTCCTAAACTTAAAAATCAATTTTCACTAAAATACAATCCGTTAAATAAATCAAATTTTATTAAGATCCACGAGGTGTGAAAACGTCACATCAATCATTGCTGTGATAAACTGACTCTACTATTCCTGTATACTATATGTATAATTAGATTGTGGATCTTCGTAATATTCAAGACTGCGGCTTGACGTAACATTTGGTAAATTGAGAATTTCTGTTCAACTGCAGTTTCTGTGAACTAAACCGCAAAAATTAATGCGTATACGGATAAATATAATTTTCCTTATTGTTCATGTATTATAATTAGACTGTGGATATTTATGCGTTTATGAAGAAATTGGTTGGACGAAATATGAAACAGTAAAAGATTTGAAAAATTCAAGAAGGGATGGTTAAGGGATGAAATCAATTTTTATGTTATTCCTGCTTCTCGCAATCAATGCAAAACATTTTTATTTTGCATGAAGATCCGCAGTCTATCTACAAAAAATTTATATATACTAGAAAAGTTGTTTTAATTTTATATCACTAGTATGGATCATGACACTCAACATGTTATTCCAGTTTTTAAGCGAGAAGAGCATGTTCATATGATGCATTATTATAATGTTTATAAAATATATTCCAGTATGCTTTTTTTCAATTGAATTTTCTAACCCTCATGAACCAGCAAAGTCAGGATACAATTAACAATAACACGCACTTATAAGACACAGTTCCGCATAATTCAGGAAGAGAAAAGTTTGCAGATAAACGAATGGGATTTTCTAACTCGAAAATGTTCAGTTGTAAAATTTTTCGATTTGCAACACTTTTGCATCCAGTGTGCAGCAAACAATGTTTCATAAAAGTCCACGTTAAACGTCCACAAAATCATATCCACGATAACCGAGAGTGCTGTGTAAACCGAGTGATCCTCGCAGAACGATCCACAAAAAAATCTTTGCTTAATTCTCGCGATAGCGATGACGACGAAGGGCGCGATCATAAAGCGGAGCAGACGAAGGAAAATCCGATGGCCGGCCCGCGTAAAGGACAAGGGCAAACAGAAGCCAGAAAGGGAACAAACTTCTTACTTTTCATGACCGATTTTTATCGGCGTTCTATGGCTGGCCATGGCGTCGTCGTCGTAAAAGCTCGATGGCCGGCCCTTCTTCGCGACCCAAGACTTTTCGATCTCGAGAAAAACCCGAGATGGACGGGATATATCCTGGGAAAGAGACTGAGGACAAGGAGGACGAATGAGAAGAGGGCCATTTCAAGGAACCACTCCCGACCTCTTCTCCACCACTTCCCTACGACATTGATGGAGTCACGTGACCAATTAATTTCAACCCCCACACACCACTAACCGTTCGAACGTGGTCGCTGATCGGTGCACATCCTACTTCGTCCGTTCTCCTCAAGTAACTTCTCGAAACATTTAATTGACCGCCATTTATGTTTTTATTGTGCATGATAATCTAGTTCTTCGTATTTATTAACCCTTACCACTCGAATGATGACTCTGAGGCACTCTAAAAATTGTTGTACCATTATTCAAAATATTGTTTACATGATTAAATATGTTGGTACTTAATTGCTAAACATTCAGTTATTGTATGAGGTAGTATATCAATTTCGTATCCATAAAATTTTGAATTTCTAGGTCGGAAGAAATGTTCAATTTTCCCGTGCAAAGGGTTAATACATTGGTTAATAAAATCTGGATTTTATGTACTTTTTGGTGAAAATGAATAGGTGCAATTTCAACCGTGAAAAGATTAGAAGACTTAAGGAACTTTACAAGGGTGTACCAGTGTGACAGGTCCATAAAACTGATTTTTGTTTGCATAGGTCGAAAAAGAGCATTTTAAAAGGAGCTCCTAAAATTTTATAATTGAATTCGAAATAATAAGTAAATTATAATGATATCGCATGGTCAATGCTTTGCAAATGCTATTTTTCCGGAGTTTTTAAAGTAACTTATTTTTTTCTTGTTCTGAAGTTATTCTTAAGTGTTTAAAATGATGTTCTCCTACAAATGTACATTATCTAAAATGATCTATGATATATTGTAATTTTATACGATTTTGATCGCACACTTTCTGGCTGGGGTAGTATATAAAAAGATATTTTACAAACAAGATTACTTGTGGTATTTTACATAAAAAACGATACGAACGTAGCGATGTATGTGAGGAACTGTTTGGAACAGTTTCCTGCATCTTATTCAGGATTATATCTGCTTCAAGGAAATATGGCAATATTTCCCATCGAATCGTACACGAAAATTTGCTCGGACGTGGGGGGATTAAGGGACCGTATTTCCCTGCAAACATCGAACATCCGAAATCGAGGTATTGTTGTTTCCAAGAGCTAAGTCGAACAGTGCTCGGCCAGTAAATTGTTGCGTTCGTGGAAACGGACGGAGGACGATCCAGCGAGTTTATAATGCCGATCCTGCATTACTTTCAATATTTTATCCTCAAACAGAAAAGAGGAGAGGGTACTATTAACGGAACGTCCCCGAGGGCCAGCTTCGCAGAATAATGCAGCCTTGTTTGACGATAAATTTCCTACGATATCGACGTGCCTCTCTTGTTGCTTTATTTCGATTGTATCACTGCTGTTATTATTCGGAGCTTTATTCGTGCTGCTTGAGCCCCGGCCCTCCTCCTCCACCTCCTCCACCGTACGTGTATAATCACGGTACAGGTTCTTCTAATTAATTTTCTGGTCGTGCATTAATCTCTTGTAATTTAATATTACAGGGACAAACTTCAAGTCTAGCGAGTGGTATCAATTTTCAATTTAGAATTGAATGACGAAGCAATTAAATAATTGCTGATATAGGAAATGGCCCAACGTTTAAATAAGAATGACTTCAGGAAATATTTTTAAATTACACGAGAAGAGTAGTAATTAAATAATTGTGAATTTTTACAGGACTTCCGTTACGGATTTATCGTTTGTGTTTGCATAAGCATTGACAGAATATTTAATTAATGGTGTGCAGAAAGTTCTTTTGATAGAAGAAATTTGTTTACATTTTTATACATCGTAAACAAATATTGAAAAGTAGAGGACCTATGTATTTGTGAATGTCACAATCTATGATCGAAAATATTTGAAGATGATTGAATTTGTCTTTTTATTGGCTATAATGTTAAACTAATGAAAATATTAATACAATATGACTCGCCCTATACATATGACAGTATTGTCGTGAATCTGTATTAATTTTATATTATATGCAAATATAAGTACAACATATAATTATGTTTAATTAATTACGGCATATAAAACAGGGCAATATCTTTTTAATAAGAACTATAATATTATATATAATCTGATACAATGTATTACCATATAAGTTGTATATTAAAATGTCAAATAACTGTTAAATTCACATTATTTGGCACAATACTGCGTGTTCTGATTTTAATCATTGCGATCGAATTTTTCTCTTTCCTTTTTTGAATGCTTTTTGTCGTATCTACTTAGAAATTATACACTTGAATATAATTACGTATTTCATTAATAGACCCTAGATCTTTAGACAAGATAAAAAATTTAGGGCGTTATTATTACGAATACAGTTAGAAAATTATAGAAGCATGTTCTTAAAATTCTGTTCTTTCGATCTGCGCAAATAAAATTCAATTTCATGGATCTATCACACCTACACACTCCTTTGAAAGTCATTAATCTCTTCGATGCGGTATTTGCCGACTTGCAACTTTATGATTAAGAATTATAAAATTGTAGAAGCATGTTTTTAAAATTCTGTTTTTTTCGATCTGCATAAACAAAATTCAACGTTATGGATCCCTTCGATCTGCAGAACTTGCAGTCGACATATCCTGTACGGCGAGAACTACAGCGGCGTTAAAAATGGGGTTCTACTTCTTCGAGGTGGGTTTAATACGGTTTGACAAAGTGATTGTACCTCTGTCGAAGTAATCGACCATTCTCGGTTCGGCTGAACAGAGGAAATTGAAGATCCGGGGACGAATCGTCCCGGTCTTACGTCACGTACAAAGGACGAACGTGAGTTTCGATGATGTCTCGCGCAGAGAGAGAGGGCGAGAGCCAAAAAAGAGAGATAATTAAAGGGGGCAAGGCAAGCACGAAACTGGACAGTGGCCATCCTGTCGTCTCTCCCAGAGGGGCAAAGGTGGGGATCCGAAAATTCTTGTTGGATCGCGAGCTGAATTCGTGGAGGAGCGGCCCGGAATACCAAAAACCGTCTGAACGTTGGATCTGTGGGACCGAGACATCGCGCACGACACGATGCAATTGCACGTGGCCGTTGCAACGCGGTTGCCAACGAAATTTACATTTCTTCAAACGGTCTGAGAAAATCGAAGCGTTCGAGAATGGCGAGCTGGGAAAGGAAAATCGAACGGGCCACCACGGAATGCAACAGACGAAAAACTTGAAACTTCCGAGACTTTGTATTTCTGATCCAATTAAAGTATTTCAAATTTTTTAAGCGGATAGAAAGTTGTGTTTGGTGAAGTTGCAACGCCTAGTCAATTAACACCTTCATCGGAATTGCGAATCAATTATATTGCAACTCGTAATTACAGAATCAAGATAAACTTCATAATCTACAATATCAATTGTTTGATTCGCCTCAAAAGAGTTTCCATAATTAAAAAATAGTATATCAATTTAAATACATTTTTTAAATCTTTCTACTGTTTAAAATATCATTTACGCGCCTAATCATTAACAATGTTGGAAGAATTTTTCTTTCATATGCAACATTGTGGATCAACTTGGGAGCTTATTAAAATTAGGCCATTCTCCCAGATACTTTGTCTTAATCAGACTTATTTGGATAAATGGTCTTTACGTAGGGTTGGGTCTCATCCTAAAAAAATACCAAAAATGTACATAGTCTATTCTAAAACAAAACATTGCGTCAATTTGGAGTAGATTGAAAATCTTCATGTAAAAATAAACACTTTCTGCATCAATTGGATGAGACAGATATTAAATAAAAATGTGATTTTTCTTAGTACAATTTGTACTTAATCAATTGAACAAAATAACATTTAAATTTTACCTCTCTGATTAAAAAAAATAGTTTGATATATAATTTTAAAAATCTGGTACATTATATTTGCCAAAGAGTACACGTGAAGTATAATTGAAATCGATAATCGGATTACTCTGCGCAGCTTGTCGAGTTGAAACCCGGTACAATACGTTTTTTCCTGAATAAGCATTCGTTACATTAGTTTGATTAAGGATACCTCTAACCGTTTCATCCGGCTGTACACTCGATACGCGAGAGAAATGATTTTTATGTAGCGTCAATCATATTTAGCATCTAAATTACAGCTCATACAGCTTCCATTATATGCAACAATACAGTGCTATACACTCCGTCTAAGAACACGCTCCGTCACACTGCCTAGGGGAAAATGCATACAGAACTGGAATGGCAAGTGATGTAGCATATGGCGTTGCGTATACTAGCTTGTGATTATGCTATGTTACACGTCACACCGGTTGATATGCTACCTCCGTGCACATTTTCTCTTAAAGCACGTTGTTACCCTTACCACTTTCGAAAATGACCGGCACGTGATAAGTTTTTTACTCGAGCGGACTTTCAGCCTTTCAAATTTAACTACGTGGCAGTAATGATAGTATAGCACTCCATTTTCGGAATCAATTTGCGTTGATGATTTTATGTTGCGTACTTGAAATCGCACTTTAATAATATTCTATAACGAAATGATATTAATTTTGAATCTCAAGAAAACGATTGCTTTACATAAACGTAGTTGTATGCGATTTAAAAAATTTCATTGAATAAAATACATATGTGGACTACAAAAAAGGTAAAATAAGTAGAATAAGCAATAAAATAAATAAATAAAATATAAGCACGATCAAATCGAATCAAGGCAAACACGCAATTGTATGTAATTCAAAAAACTTTATTTACTGGAATGTACAGGGTGTCACCTATACTTTCATCGAAAATATCTTCGTTGCTTTCAGTAATATGAAACAATGTTTGATTCAGTTTGGTTAAATGGAATGTTATAGCTAATGGAAACACAAATGTAACCATGTAGAATATGTTGACGTTTAAACGACCTTCGGAGGAATTATTCTTCAAAAAGCGTATCTTAGCTCTTTATTAATAGGCTTTTCAATAATTCTACTGCATCAAATGGGAGCTTAAAAATCTTCTTTCACGCAATAATCACGAAAGGAATGATTGGATTTTGTTATTGATGGTGCGTTGTTGGTTTATGATTAGAATTGATGTTGCTAAATAGCAAGGTTTCTTTAAAAAAATCATTAGCCATGAACCATAGACTTTCAACAATTATGAAATAATCACCGGTAGGTGATGTGTCAACGAATCATTTTTATCTATCCTAAACTTCATCTGTCTCTTGTTTATAAACAGCCGTAGCTGACAAGAATTCGTGAAACCAAGTAAAAAAGATGTAAAAGAATATTCTGCTATAGTAGAATAAAACTGGCAATTTCACATAGAAAGTCATTTTCACCGTTACATAACTATCACGCTACTCAACACATTGAATGGGCCTCCTTAGACGTAATGCATTCTGCATAAATCATTTTTTGATCGATCGAATAATCGAGTGGTTTCACTCTGGACTTCTTATTGCCTCTCCTTGACATAACGGTGGAAGTGTCAATGTATTCAGACGTCAGCCGAGCCTCTCTTTGGACGAACAACATCGAGGCACTTCCTCGACAAACTGTCATCGTTAACGTAATCACGGCGAGCCAGTTGGAAACGGGAAATCGCACGACCACGACGAGCACAAACGCATGCAAATGACGAGGGGGCACGCGTCGAGGCCATTACTCGCATTCGACCGGATGAGAAATGATAATAGACGTCTGTCAAAAAAGAATAAAAAAAAGAGAAAACTTAAACCGCCGCTGCCTTCTTTTGTCATTCCTCTCGAGGCTCCCTCGGCCCGGCGTGATAAGCTTACAGTATCTCGGTGGAACGGGGTAAGATGGAAGAAAGGAGGACGAAGAAAGAAGAAGGGTGTATAAAACATTCAGGTACCTGGAGGAACCGGTGAATAATGCATAACCGAGGAAATGGACCGCTTAGGCGATTTAAATCTCATAAATGCATCGCCCGTTTGTTCCCAAGGACACGTACCGTTTTGTCAGGACATTCGCTCGCGCCACGCTCGACTCCTTGATTCCCTCTTCGACTCGGTGTCGCGAAATGCGAGAGGACCGAAGTCGAGGGAAATGTCCGCCATTTTTACCTGGCGTGCTGATACTCGAGGTATGCGTTTCGAAAGAATCGCGACGCTCTCTTCTGGACAAAAGGATATCGCGAACGTGCTTCTTGAGCGTCTTAATGAGCCACTGGATCGGTTGCGCGAAGTCTAATCAGTGGACTGCGGATTGTATGCAAAATAATCGCTGTCCAAGTAGGTCACGAGTAGACTGTGGATCTTTATGCATTTATAGCAAAATAGAGTAGAACAAATTTAAAATTGTAGGAACATTTTTCACGATAAAGTGGAACCTCGATTATCCGAACCAATGGTGTAGTCAGACTTCGATCGTAAAACTATTATGGAAGTATGTATTGAAATTTCATTGAATTTTAATAAAAATTATATCTTTGTTCTAACAAAGTGAAAAATCATTAAGAAGTTTGCTATCTGTTTAAAATGATAACAACCAATTACATGAATAAATATATTCATATAAGAAATAAATATATCCATTTCATAACTGAATTCGTCACTGTCCTGCAATGTTTATGACAGTGCTTTGATCATGGAGAGTTTAATTGTCGATGGCGTCATGGTGCGATCATTCTCATTGCTCTAACGACGCAACATATCTATTACTGCATCGGAGATGTGTAATTCAGGGAAGATTCGTTGCGTTCTTTCTTAGAACATGAAACTAGAAGAAACGCAATAAAACACGTTGGAAAATAACTAGCATAACTATTCGATTTGTAGTGTTAAACAACATTAATCATGTCAGTCATTTGTGTCTTGCAGTAAGAGACTGTAGTTCCTTTAAATGTGTATTGTACCTTCTCAAGTGCACCATAACTACATAAAATGTGCAGTCTTTCTTGGAACATGAAACTAGAAGAAACGCAATAAAACACGTCGGAAAATGACTAGCATAACTATTCGATTTGTAGTGTTAAACAACATTAATCATGTCAATCATTTGTGTCTTGCAGTAAGTGACTGTAGTTCCTTTAAATATGTATTGTACCTTCTCAGGTGCACCATAACTACATAAAATGTGCAGTCTAGTAATATCAAATCAACTTGTGATTAAACATTTGGAATAAATTCAGAATTTTTTTTAAGAATGGCAGTTTTATACAGCAAAAATTCCCTAGGATCAAAATATTTGCAAGAAATAAAAAGAAACTACCTCCGAAGTATAGGTGCAATTGAGAAAACAATGAAAAGATTCAGAAACCTTAAGATTATGAATATATTATTTCCATTTCATCAAAATTATTAGTGAAAAATATAAATGTATATTTAACTCCTGTAACTTGCAATTGATGCACATACTTTTTATTTTGCATAAAGATCCAGAGTCCAGTGATATATTATTGAAATCATTCAACAATTTAAATAGTAATACAGATAATTGCGTAGAAGTTATGCTAAGCAAACAAAATCTTGATCTCGTAAGTTGTCTGAAATTGACGGCACTAAATGAGAATAGACCCTTAGCTACATCAGAATATGACCGTCCGCAAGACTAGATAACTTTAATCTACACCAGTTCCATGGACAATAATAATGAAGTAAATCGAGATGGTGATATCAGGTTAGACACAACCAACATAGTCGAAACGATCCGGAGTGTTTGGTGGCCCGCGGCCGGTCGCTAATAATCGATAAGAACATTTGACGCGACGTTAAGCCCCAGAAAGGTACCTGAATAATTCCCGTGTTTGTTAATTGGCCCATAAAACTGTGAACCCGCATAAACATCCGCGGCTCACCGGTTGAGATAAAACCGCGACTGGCGAAATTGAATGTGTAATGGGCGGTCAGGCGTCGCGATAACTCCGCGAGGAATGCGTGCGGCTCGTTTCGCAAAATAGAGTGGGTCAACAAACAAAAAAAGACCTAAACAAAATTCATATCTTTTAAGCCACGCAAGAATTACCCATGACTTTTTACAACTAAACACAGCCCCCTAAATGCACTCACGTCACAGTCATCAGATTAACCCTTTGCACTCCGAATTATTTTTCACAATTTTGTTACCATCAACTCCTCCTATTTTAAGTGGTTTATTTAAAATTTACTTCAATGTTCTTGACTGCTACTTATTTTAAATAATGTTATTTACTAATTATATTAAATATAGTCTTATATTCAATTAGTGTTATTGATAAAAAAAGAATCAGTCGTACGGTCCAATATTTAAAAAGTTATTCTACTGTAAAGGACGATCGAATACTTTCGTGAGCAGCTGTGTACGACTCGTTATAGTTTTATGTTAATGTGAATATCAATTAATTTATACAACTCGATTGTATAAATTATATGTTACAGTTAATTCTAAGTCATGTGGTTGCCATATGACGTGCAATTAGTGCGACCGCGTTACAAATAAACTACGAATAAATAAAACAATAAATAATTCATATATTTCTTAATTATTCAATAGCCATTACTGGACTGCAGATCTTTATGCAAAATAAAAATGTTTGAAGTCGATCGCACGCAAGCTGGCGTGAGCGAACGTCTTCCGAATTTTTAATCACCGGTTTTATATCGCGAATCTCTCGGTCCTGGCTTGATCACAAAGTAGTGTAAATTTTAATTCGCATGGCTGATAAGGGAACACACAGGAACGACTTGTTCGAGCGAGAGGATAATGCAACGCGTTTGCGAGAGACTTCCCTGATACTGGCTCCCGCGAGTTCGATGTAACCCAGAGAGAGAAAGAGAGGGAGAGGGAGAGAGAGAGAGAGAAAGAGAGAGAGAAAGAGAAAAAATTGGCCGTAGAGACCGAGCGGTTGATCTCGTGAGAGATAAACAGAGTGCAATTTAATACAATTCCGTTTCATTACGCGGCGCAGCGAGTAGGATACTGTTAAGTCTGGTTACATCTAACTTTCATGTTCTCCGGGCAACGATGGAAACCATAGAGTTCCCGGTTGGTTATATTTTTCACCGTTTTATCGCTGCCAATGCCTTATCTGCTCGCTTGAGCCTCAGCGAATCACGTGTTCAAGCAATTCCCACGCAACGTTATGGAGATCGATCCGCAGAAGCTACTGAAATCGTAATGAATGTGAGATGATTGACGATTCGAGGATGGACTTCCTGTTTCTGACGATAGTCGCGTTGTAAATATGAACAGAATGGTGAAATGTTCAGTATAAGCTTTTAGGTAACCTCATTTATCTTGTTTCAACTGTCCGCCGGACAGATGGAATTATTTATTGCACCGCTTTCGATTTACACGGTATACATAATGTTCAATATCAGTAATCAATAGACTGCGGATATTTATGCAAAATAAAACAAAAATAGATTTTATCCCTTAATGATTTTGTTACGTTAAAAACAATATTATAATGTACTTAAAGTTGTCTAATCGTTTAATGTTTCATATTTCACCCAAACAATTTTTTTATGAATGCATAAAGATCCACAGTCTAGATAACAATAAAATGATTTGCAACATTTCAGTGATGCAATAAGCGTTATCAATACGAACGGAAACAATTTTGGAACAGATCTCTAAACTGCTATTACCAAAATTAAAACAGACATGAGAATAAAAAAAATACTATTACATTAACTGCAAATAATTTTGGAAGAGAGCTTTAAACTATTTGTTTTATCAAAATATAGTTTAAAACAGACACGAACATAAATGTTACCATTACATTAAGTGAACATCATTCTAGAAGAGATTTTTAAATTCTTCCTTCTTTTAAAACGGAGTTTAAAACATAAATGAGAGTATTGCCATTAGCCTGAGTGGAAATAATTTTTGAACAGTTTTTGAAACCCTTTCTTTTCCAAAACGCAGTATAAAACAGACATGAGAGCAAGTGTTACCATTAGTCCTAGTGGAAATAATTTTAAACGAGATCTACAAACATTTCCTCCTTTGAAAACGTAGTTTAGGCCAAAAATGAAGTTCTAGAAGATGAAAAAAGAAAAGGCACTTTTCATCTGAATTTACATAGAATTAAAGAATATTTCTCTTATTAATGTAATAAAATTATATATTATTCTATTAATTTAGGTATCTTTAATTGTATTAGGTATCTTTTATTGAAAATGAAATAGAAGTCTTGATTAATACTAACGTTTTCATTTCATAGTATTCTAAAAGATTGAAGTTCAGAAACAATTTCAAATTCGAACTGTTCAAACAAAGACTTGTGTACAGTTCTCTATTGATCAGTTCGAACTTCGAAACGGTTCAAAGTTTGAATTGTACCAAGCTGTAGCCATTACTGTCCGCTTCCAAATTTTCACTTAAACAATCTTGTTTCTGATGTACCTGTAACCCCTTTCCTTTCGAAAAGTAATTATGAGAAGAGTATATTCTATTTTTCTCAATGTCATCTCAAAATAATTGAATGAACAGCTTGAATGAAAAACAAATCAACAAAGATTTGGAAAGTTCAATAACTTTGTCCTAACGAAGATATTACCGAATTCGTGTTAAACAGAACACCCTTTATTAGTAAAACAGTAAGAACATCTACTAAAATTGCAGAACTGAAATTGCAGTAAGTCTGAATAAATTAAATTTTATCATTTGTATAAGACAAGAGGTTTACCTTTAGTATCAAAATAACCTGACGGAAGTACGAAGTGCTAAGAATTTAGAGATTCCATTAGTAATCTCAGTTGTCATAAATGAAGAAAATGGCACTCATTCACCGCGCACGACTCCCATAAGTGAAATTCCACTTTGAGCGACGAAGACTTTAGAATAGCGAGGTTTAATTGGAGTTTCTCGTTCCGGAAGCAAAATCATTTATAATTCACAGTTTGCTTTCCGAAGAGAAGATCGCAGAGGGTCCCGGTGCAAAGCGTTCATATCATGTGACAAAAAGACAGCGACGCAAAGGGGAAAATGTTCTTTCAGTCGTCGACGAGGGTGTAACGGTGGCTTTGAAGTGGCCCGTTTCAATCGGAGAAGCTGCCGTCGCGCTCGGGGACGCTTCGGTAATTAACAAAGTGCGTTAATGACCGTCACCTTGATAATTGCGACATGTCGAGAAACAAACGCGTCTTTTCTTCCGTGTGCCCGGTTTCTCCCTCTGTCACTTCTACTTTCGCGTTCTCTCTCGGACAACTTTCCAAGAGAAAAACGAAGGGATCGTTGCGCCGTATGGTTCCGATTTCAAAGACTTTAGAGGTCGATCCTTTGTAGACGTCGACTAGAGAGTGATTTTTGATCGTGATCACGAGTCGAACCGAATAGCAAAGTGATTGCAGTAATTCAGATATATCGCGAAAAGTTGGTCAAAGGTCACGACTCGATTCATTCGGAAAATTAAATCGATTTGACCGAATTTTTATGTTTATCAAACGCGACGAACTCCGAAGCTTCATGTTAGTTTTATCGAGTGTATGTTTCTCCGAAGTCTATCAGTTTTTATACGGGGCAATTAAAAGAATCAGGTCAGCACTGTGAGCAAGGGATAAAAATTTGACGAGAAGGATGCAGTTAATTCTGAGCATTCATTGGACCAGTGCAGAATAGGTCAAGTACTAATTCACTTGTCGATTTCATTCGGAAACGTTCGCGAGCTTTTAAATAATCTCGCAAATAATCATTTCTCTCTTGGGTCATCGGAATTTGAGTTGCTCCTTGTACGAAAACACTCGAAAGTAAATGCGTGTACGCTGAAATTGCTTCTCGCAGGTTGACTGATACTACTGCGCGATACAATGATCGATCTCTTCCCCTGAATTTTCCAATACACAGCGTGCCAGCGAGAATGTTAGTAGAATTCACTTTATAAAAGACGAAATAAATAGAAGATGAAATTTTTACTATAACAGTGTATTGTTTTCTAACTGTCAGATTTTGGTAAAAATAACGAGCTTATACAGAATGCACCAAAGTTTCTGTATAAACTTTTCCAGTATCTTCTATGCATGGAAAGAAGATTGAAACAATAGATCAATTTATTCAATTCCGTAGGTATGGCATTATGAAAAAAATATAAGTACTATATTTTAGGTATAATTTGATGGAGTCGCTGATAAAGTTTATACTGAAAACTGCCGGACACTATACAAATTCTAGTTTCATAAATCAGTTTCGAAAACTATGAATTTGCATAAAGATTCACAATTTAATTGAAACACCTTCCACGTTTCTAGCTCATAAAAATTTCCAAAAAACAATGTGGGAAAGAATTTCAAATCCATCCTTCTTCAGGAAACAAAGTTCCGTTTTACGTTAAAAACATCTAGAACTCTTTCGATCTCTTATTTTCATATCTATTGTATGGTTACTTTAATTATATTTATTGTAATAATTCTACTATATAGATAACAATATTAATCTTACATTACACAATACGAATGTAAGTTAGATTATGGTGGCCCTTAATTTTCAACTATGAAATTTTAGGCACGACTCTCCCTAATATTTTTCCATTTCATAAAAAAAGATATATCCAAAGTTTTATATGAATCGGACGTCGGGAAGACGTGCCACATCGAGCGTGAAGTTGTGAAATAGAAGTAACTGCGCCCTAAATGTCAAGAGTATACTGAAAATTCAAGTTAAATATTTTATACCTCCAAAAATATTATAATTCTTTACGTGTATTCAAGTACGAGTGTACTTTGTGCGAATTAAAATTATTTGTTTCGGGTTAACGGTGTCAAAATCCCATCACAACCCCTCAAGAATTCTGTAAACGGTTAGAGACCCCTGCAGCAATACTAAAAACTTCTAAAAAATCTTTTTTCTTTGTTTCCTATAAAATTTCTCATATATATCTTTCGCAAGTTTAATGACAATGTGACACATCTTCCCCTTATCCGATCAACTTCATCTTTTGCTAGAACTATTGACTTACCAAATGGAAAAAGTTTAGGGGGAATCGTAAAAAAAATCTCTAACTCTAACTAAGGGCCACCTTAGTATAGATACTTACAAATTTTGCAGAACCTACTGTCCTCCGTCGGATCCACAGTACACTGCCATTTACGTGATTACGTCTGAATAAATGTAAAGCAGAAAACAAAGTTTTACACAATCACTAAACACTACGCGACACAATTTTTTGAAATGGTGACAGCGAACGAGAACATGTTACTCCGACCACGATCAAAATATCATTGCGAATGTCACCTCGGTAGTTTCGCGAATGGTCAAGGGTAGATTTGGTGGGAAAATGTAGCTTTTGTTAATTGTGCGCGAGTGTGTTGGAAGGACTTTAGGTCGAGGAGTGGGGAAGCTCTCAAGGAAATTCCTTTTGTTATTATGTTCGGTCGTCAATGGCGTGTTTATTGTAGATGCACAGGGTGTTCCAGACCACCCATACCACCCATTTATAATCTAGAAAATAGGCTATTTTCAAAAATTCAGTGTTTCTTTTATAAATCAGATGCTGTGTTGTGTATCCTAGATCCTCGTCGTAGATGCTGGGTTATGTCAAGAGCCGGTAGTGAAAACATTATTTCGCTAAGACTCATTTTGAAGGTTACTCAAAGGACATAAAATGACATTTTTCGAAAAAATGTTTCAGACAAAAGTTTCTTGTTTTTTTTCGCACAGAATCCGAATCCGCAATGAAAAATACCATGTTCTATTTCAAAAATGTCACTTCTGGTCTCAATCACAATCGGAAGTTAAAAATATCACCATTTGATAGAGCTTTCTTTCTATCTTTAACGATTTTAGCAAATTGAAAATAACATTTAGACGTTCTTAATTAGCCTTAATGTTTTTAGTGTTTGAAATTACATCCGCCTATTTCTCTCATTAAAGCATAAAATTCGCAGTCTACTCATAACTATCGAGCCACGGATCTCTTAGGGTTGAAATTTAGATTTTTGAATACCTAGGAGAAACGCAAAGATTTCTTGTTACCCAAGGTGCAGTGCAGCCGGAAGTAATCCTATACACAAAAGTGAGTCGAAACGAAAGAAATTTTTATTATTCGAACATCTGTATCCACCTAATTGGTTCGGATAATCGAGATTCTACTGTAATTCGGTAAAAATCCGACTTTCCGTGAACACCTCGAGTGCGGCAATTAGAGTTTTAATCAGAGAGTGCACTGTCTTCTAACCAACCGGGTAAATAGAGAAACTGGACTCTCTTCTCGATGGGTATATCGAGCTGTCCGCGGCAAATTGACAAACTTGGGAACTCCCGACTATCATTTCGGAGCGTGTCTCGATGTTCTCCTCTCGTTCTGTTCTTTTTTTGGCGGAACGACTACCAAATGAATGGTTCATTTCCATTCTCTACCGGTGGCTCGCGCAACGTCGACCCGCTTCTCTTTCGGGTCAAACGATCCTCTCTGCTGGGCACCACTTCGGCGCAAACTCGTTTCCACGCGAGCGACGACGACCCCGTTCCAAGGCTTGGACCATTCTACGACCCGCGTTACATCTGCGGGGAGCAATTCCGGACGAGTTCTCGCGTTTCGGATCTCGCGCGCCGACACCGATCTACCAAAAATGAGCCGTTCGGGTGGCCGATTTTTTCCGTTGAATAAAAACTTTTTGCCCCCTTGTTCCATTCCATCGATAGAGTCCCTTTGTAATTGCGTTTTGAATACTCGTTCGATGGCCACGAACTTCCGCAGTTTAAATAAAGAACGCAGATAATTCCTAGTGTTCTTAAATTGGACGGAATCGTGCGAGATTTTTTAAAGCTTTCTTAACTCGTCTACCTGGGAATATTTCGTAATTTTTTAATATCTGTATTCCACGGCCAAGATATTTTTCATAGGTCTTTCAACGGCAACAGAAATTACAAACGTAAACCAGTAAATTATCCTCAGAAAAAGTAACCTAATAATTTCGTTTGAAATTATAATGCGAAAGAAAATTTTTGAGCTCCCTTTTGTTGCTACAACACATTTATTCAAAATCCTATTAATAGGTTTCCTTGAAAGTTAATAAAAAAAAATTCTCCAATATATTCATGGGACCGAGCAGAGAAACAATAGGTATAAATGAAGTATGAAATATATATCTTGGTGCAAGATTGAATCAGGAATAGAACAGTATTAAATTAAATGTACAAAATTAAAATATTAATACTTCCGATGGACTCATTGATTTTTTTACAATCTCGATTTAATATGAAGATGGTTTCATTGGTTCAATTTTCCTCCTCATTCTCCTAAATCTCTGAATGCTATAGCGAAAACACACAATGGGAATGCAGAGCAAGTTTTACTCTTTAATTCTCGAAATTTTTGCACGGCTATTACTCACAGACGAGTTCCTATCGAACTACAGAATCGTTTTTTATTTGTTCGCTAACACAAATATTGTATTTTTATAATTCATTTTTCCGCGTCGTGGATTCGTCATCCAATAGGCAATTGTATAGATATTTTTCAACCAGTAGAAATTCAATTGTAGTGATTGCGAACAAAATGTTCACGATGCCACTTGTTTGAATGGAGCGGTTCAATTAGCGTAAAAAACTTAGGGAACACAACAATCCTTCCGTGTAAATAAAAATGAAACGGCGTGCATCAGTATCCATCCTAGCAATTGGAGGTTAAATCAATTGAAACGGTGAACAGGACGGCACTCCGGGCACGTTAAATTAAATTTTCGTTATATAGCTCTTACAAACGACCAAACGGCAAACATTGGCAACCGGGCGGTTTACGACAGAAAAATTCGACAGTGTTTCCTCGTCAGCTTGATAATTCCCCTCAATTGATAGAACGCAACGAGACGAAACAATACGAGAGCAAGTTCCAGCGTCGCGACTTTATCGTCTGTTTCCTCCGGCGAGCCATTCGTGCGACTCCTACGAGTTCACGCTCGGTTAAATCGAAATCCCTCGGAGGGGCGGCGTAGCAGCTCGCGGAAACAAACAGCATCGTTTCTTTGCATCGATTAAAACGAACTTGGCTTCTTGGCGGTGTAACGAACCGTGGAACGCGTAAACACGCCGGATTTCGCGAACAAAACGAGCCAACGTGCGACCGCGACGTGCCTCTGCAGATAAACATCCATCGTTTTTCGGTGAAAATCTAAAATCCTAAATGAATTTTATGCAACTATAATAACGTATCACAGAGTCTAATAAATATTTATATTATTAGTGGATTACAGATCTTTATGCAAAATAAAAATTGAAGGTTATATCTTCCACTAACTCCTTGCCCCACGATTTATTTTGTGGTTTTAGTGATTAGAACTTTTTGTGTAGTTTGTAATTTCTTAAAACAAGAAAAAAATTTATATCTATTGTATGCCCACATGTTCACCGATAACTATACTTGAACAAAACTAAACTAGAATTTCATCTCGGTTCAAAGAAAATTAATAACATATTTTATTATTTTATTAAATATATTGTATATATACACATATATATTGTATATAGTTATTAGATATTGTTCAGAATCTTCATCAGCAGATGTACCAATTTATTTAGATTTTTCACAACTTCTATAAAAGAAAATTGAATCATTTCTAATGGAAGCATCTGTATAATTCTAATAATTCGAAAATAAACAATGGACAGTTAGTGTTAATAATTCAATGACTTGAGGAACCATCCCTCTCAAGGTTCTCCGACATTTTTGGAGCACCCTGCATAGGGGTGTGAAATATGGAACACAAAACTCCATTTCCTGAAACCAATGCATTTTCGTGTTATTAATAGAGTGAATCGTTATTCAAAGTGATAGACAGAAAAATTTCAGTGAAAATGAACAATTTTCTGTTTTACAAACAATTCGGACAGTAGAAATTGATTTACATTATCGGCGCACAGGTTCGATTGAAAGATGAAAACAAAGCAATTTTTCAATTTATAAAATCTTTCTCAACGTTTCGATCCCAGTATGGATCATCTTCAAGAGAAATTTTGCGTCTGAAAAATGCTGAATTATTGTACTAAGTGTTTCACAAGATCAGTAATAACCACAAAATAATTTTTCACCGTACTTGTCACGTGTAAACTGTCTATATTCAGTATTGAAGTGTGTTACTGTATTCCATGCTGGTAGTTTACAGTGTAAGTTCCCTGTGATCAATGGAACGCGGATCGCAGGTGATTTACGCGATCGTTCGAGGATATTCGGCGGCCTAATCCCGCGTCGCGCGAACGCAAATTTGGTTTGTCGCTGTTCGTGGACGAAGCTCCGTTCGTTTTTCTCCGTTGTTCAACTAACGACGGTCAGGGAAGGGTCACCGGCGGAAGTTTCGAGCGCTCTCCCGACGAGGGCTGTTTGTAGTAAACGTCTCGACCCTCTTGATTGTCCCTGGCGCGCACCGTCGTCGTTGTCGTTGTTTCATCAGTATGCTCGGTACGGCTTGCCGAGTGGTTTGCCGTCTGAATAAGGAAATTAAACCATTTATACGAGGCTGCCGGGCTGTCACGTGGCACGAAATACAGGGGCTTTACCGGAGCACTTCCCCTGCGCGATTTGTCTCCCCTACCATCCCGTATCTTATTCTTCTGCGTTCAAGCTCCATCAGACGCTGTTAACCTGCTACGGACGCTTCGGGCTTGCAAGTGTACGACGTCCCCTTCAGGGCGTCCCTTAACTGGTGCCACAATCCACAACCGGAAAAGGGTGACTCCATAAACAAACTAGAAAGCATGACAATATGCCGCCAGTATTTAAAGCAATACGCCGTCAAGCCGAAGCAATACGCCGCCGATAAAAAAAAAACTAAAAAACTACTGGACCAAAGTGGACCAAAATCTAATCAGCTCTAAGTCACAGCGGGGCACATCGATTGCATCATTCATCATTCTGATCGCATTGTTACTTTTTCCGAAAACTTTAACGAAAAATTTGATAACATACAAACGGACATACGCACACACACATACAGACATTTTGATAAAAATAGTCTAAAATGACTTCAATGACCATGAAACGTGGACATCTGCTAAAAAATCGATTTTCGATTTTCGGGGTCATTACAGTAACTTCCCTATAAAGTCGGGAAGTTAATAAATCGAAAACCTGCTCCACTAGTTCCGTCGTCAGACGCGTTCCCAACCAGACTGTTCGATAGATTTAAATTCGTAAACTTGGTAATTCTTAGCTATTCATTATATTAGCTAACAATTATATTTTATTGTAATATTATTCATAATGTACCATGAAGGATGATGTGTTCTCTATACAAAAAAAGAAATTGGTAGCACTGCAAACCTACTGCAGTTATCGGATTAGAATTCGAAATGTATGAGTATATGAAAAGATATAATGACAAATAATATCTTAATGTAGAAATTGTAGAATGATTGATGTATTGCATTTAAAGTATTAGACAATCCGCATTAACATATATATATATTATATATATCCGCATTATACACATACATATATAATCATACATATATACATACATATATAATCCGCATTAACATACATACATATATATATTATATTCTCAGAGGTATTCAATTAAACAGCAGAATCCTTTTTCAAAACTTACTCTGTTCTTATTTGATTGTTTACGCGTTTCTATTAAATATGGCTCGGTGCAGTGTGCATAAAAAGAGGTACTCATGGCT
This sequence comes from Lasioglossum vierecki, assembly GCA_028455595.1. Taxonomy (NCBI): domain Eukaryota; kingdom Metazoa; phylum Arthropoda; class Insecta; order Hymenoptera; family Halictidae; genus Lasioglossum; species Lasioglossum vierecki. The sequence continues at coordinate 15,249,226 of CM052341.1, forward strand.
GGAGCAACTCACTAGAGAAACGGGTCACGCTATCTGAGCCTGATGCTATTAACGTAAGTATCCTTTTAAAGCACCGATGTTGGTACGTATCGATGACATGTATGGTGTGCGTTAAGTGATTTCTATGGTTGTATTTCGGGAGATGATCGCTCGATAGAGAGTGGTCGGTGGAATCGAAGAAGGCGGGATCGAGATAACGCAGCGTAACGTGTGTACACCGATGGATATGGTATGCAATTAGCCGGCGCGGAGAGAGAGGAATCGGCGTAATTCAACATAAAGCATATAAACGTTAACAAGGTGGACACACAGGAGGCGGAAAGACCAGGCGCGTGCGCGTCCGCAGCGAAGCGAAATTCTGCAGCAGCATCTACGAATACAAACTAAGCGGAAAGTGGGGCCACTTCACAGAGGGGTGTCCGCTATCTCGGTTCGTTAACGTTAATTAAGGGTAGACATCGATAAAGGGAAGTCGTTATGTACCCTATCGATCGCGAACGACCACCTTGGCGTCGATGGCTTATCGTTGATTAACGGATAAACAAAACCTGTATATGCGTGCGCTCGACGTTAAACACATTCGCAAGCGAGCGCGCCGCGCCGGCATGGCATCCGCGCACGTCTAATGATGCATTGACCCTCGCGGACACCATAAAGGGGGACGGACACAGACTGAAATCACTCGCAAATTAGAGCCATAATCCCTGCCGGCTTTCAGTCGGCGTACAATGGTGATTAAAATCGCCTTTCAACGGCTTTCCGAATGCCATTTGTTGTCCTCGACTACGAATTATACCGGTCATCATTGTGCAGAAATAATTGATTGTATCAAGTGTACTGATAACTGGACCCGCCGATGTGATTCATTTGCTAATGCTCATTATCCGATTGCTCGATGTAGTCTCTCAATTAATAACATAATGAATTAGCGACGTTTAATGCTGATTAAAACGGAACTGCAAGTCATAGCTGTCAATGAACATGGGGTCTTTGATAGTGACACCATAACATTTACACTCAAAACCCTCTACGAGTCCCTGATCATCGGCATCAGGTCAATACTAGGTATTCTACGTCGAGCACTGTCAATCTAACTTAACACAAAAGTGTCTTCAAGATTTGATATCCTTTCTATTCGAAACTGCATTCTTTACCTGGTAACTTAGTTCACACAGAACCTTCTGTAAAACTTCTCTCAAGATAGCATCTCTGGGCTTTGCTACTCTATAGCAATTCATCAAGTTTCTTGGATCATTCAAGTCGGCGTTAGCTTCCAATTCTCTGTATCGACATTTTCGACTTGCTATTGAATCCTTATATTGAATCGTTTGTTCCTCTGCGCAACGAATTTCTCGCGCCTTCAGCATAGGGTTTCTATTCTTTTGTAACTTCTGTATCAAATCAATCAACCTTGCTGCTTTTTATTCACTCTTATGTCCTCTACATTGAGTCTCTACAATTCTCTACGTTCGATCAAGCTTTATGCAACGAGTCTCCTGCATCCTCTAGTTATATCAAACTCTAAAATTGTTCCATTGTGCTGAATCTTCAGGATCCAATACAAAATTCCACGGGTCTAATTCTCCTCTCAAAACTATAGATTTATATTGTACATACCAATTTTTGTCATGAATGCATAAAATCCACAGTCTATTGATGAATTGTGCAAAATTATATACACATACACGTGATCATATGATACACTGTGATCTAAAACTCCTTGCCTTCTAGAAGAATATTACAGATATTAATAGATGTTATAGATTATAATAATATCTATAAAATTGTACCACGTTGTTCGTATCTAACGCCTTGAAGAAAATCGCATCGGTGAAATATTTGCATACCATCGTGTACCAATGGTGTACTCCCATTCGAGGAATTACGGTCGACGAAGCATCCAGGTATTCGCGACAATGGCCATAGGAGTTTGATACGAACTCGGAGCGAGTCACAGCACTTGACTTAATCTACGAATAGGAGAAACAGAGTTCCATAGATTTCCCAGACTAATCACCGAACCCCGAGGCAGCCGAAGTCCACAGTCGTGATTAAGGATCGAGCGGTGAATGAAAGTAAACATTCGCCGGTGCCAGCCGCATTAAGAATCATTAGTTTCCATTAGAACTATCGCGCGGCCCGCGGTCGATCAAAGGTCCCATTCAGCGGCTCGCGAGGAACAGCAAATCAACTATTCTCTTTTAATCGATGCTCAACGGGGCCGCTGTTTACTCGGACCGCTAATCGAACGAACGATCAAATATTTGCCGGTTGGTTGCCGACTGTCCGCGAACTAGCTTCGTCGAGGAGCACAGTGGGAACAAAATTAAAAGTAAATCCGTGTTGTTGCGGACAGCTATCGATAAAACCAAGAAAGGGACAAAACGGGACGCAGTTGCAAAATCTGTTGCTGATCAATAGACCGTTGATTTTTATGCATTTATGAAGAAATGAACTGGGTGAAGTATAAAAATTTAAGAATATTGTTATGTTGTTTTCAATGTAAAAAGACTAGTAAAGGTAACATGAATTTTTATTGAACAGAATATTTTTATATTCTTTATATATTCATAAATGAAATAATAAAAAAGAAGTTTAAATTATTGATAATATTAAGAACTTTCTTCAGAAATTTTTTAACATCTTCCACTTCCAAGTCTCGAGAGATTATCGATGTTTAAACAGTAATGATTTCGTTGAAACATATAATACAATCAACATCTTGATCTTAGCTTAAAGCTTCAGACTTCTACTTCTACTTCTACTTCTTCTATATTTCGCAAGTCACGACAGGTGGAAAATTGAAGACATGTTTCCTCTCAAAAATGCTAACAGTTGATGCATCTCTAAACACATCGACAAATATTTTTTATGAATGAATCTTCTGCAGATTTGAAGATTAAAGTATCTTTTTTAAAACGACACAAAACAGGTCGATGTACGAAATTTGTTACTCGTTTTATTACGGTTTAAATGAAAAGTATACAGCCAACTTTACACTGAAATGAGATACACCATCAGGCTTTTACGTCACTGAACGTCGTCCATATTTTTGTTCTATCAAACAGTGAAAAAGTTACAATTTTTGTAAAAGGCAAAGCTTGAATCTTCAAAACTGTGGAAGATTTATTTACGAAATCTTTTTTTAATGTTTTTACAGAGGCTTTTCAATGTATAGCATTTCTCGTAAATATCTTTAAGTAAAATAAATAATTTTATGTGGAAGAGGAATCTTCAAGCATTAAAATAAGGGCAGGTTTGTTGCCATAGATACTTCGTTCATATCAGAACTTATTACAGAAGTTCTCACAGTGTTTATTTTTTAATTATGGAAATTGTAAAGATGCTTCCGTTATAAAGTATTCAATAAATTTCTTTATTCGAGCATGCATCGTTATAAAAATTGTAAAAAATCTAAATAAAATCAATCTCGTAATTTTTATAAAACGTTTTATACCGGGACGGTTATTGTCAAAGTTTCATTACTTTTCTATAGTCAATGAGTGATTCTACATGAGAAAATAAGTTGAGAATACAGAATCGATTCTTTTCGTTTGAGGCTTCGAGAAAATCAACTTCGAAGATCCGTCAAGTTTGCGTGCCTAGCATTTACAAGAAGTGGAATCAGTCGTTCATGATCAGACACGTTGGACGATTCCTATGCCACAGCCCGCGTGTTCATCGAATTTTCAAGCTCGATTTTCTCAAATACAAGGTGTCAAATGAAAAAAAACTCATTGTATATTTTCGACTTATTACCTCGTGCAGATATTGTGTGAAAAATGAATTTGGTATGTCTTCGTTTTTTTTAATAATAATATAGAGTTGAATGTGTATATATACGCGTATCAGTAGACAACCCTATTTATAGTTAAATTTATAAAAGTAGAAAATGGAAAATAACAACAGAATTTGGAAAAAAGACAGATCGAAACGAATGCGCCCGTGATAAACACGTCGAACAAGTCTTAGATAATAACTGATTTTATCAACAATATTGTTTGAATATAAATTTACAAAAAAAAAAGAAATCCACGTCATTGGGGGACAGACGTCGATAAAGTAACTAAGAAAGGGACAAGATGGTTGCAAAATCGGTCGATGAATGCACGGAGATTGAATTCGAACCGGCCACCACGATTATTTCATAAATTGCGCGACTGCGAGATCATGCGCCGCCGCCGCGGTCCGCTGACTACTATGCCCGCTCGGTTCGTGCCTCAGATGAACCGATAAGAATTAAAATAACTCCAAGGCATGAAAAGATAAATTATGAAGTGCCGCGAGCACGAACCGATCGCAGGCATTCGTGTTCGTAGCACGCTATAGAGCCTACCGGTTTGCGCCACTGTTTTCTTTCGCGGAGAACGAGCGTAGCAACTTCGCCAATCCCAGACTAAACCATAACTGAAACTTCTCTGACTCCTCGAATTACATAGTTTTGATCTTCTCGCGTTACACTAGCTGCCATCCCGAATTCACTTGCAAACTCGTAAATCACTCACCGGTGGGGTTATCGAGTTTCACTTTGTAATCAGGAGTTGCGGATATTTATGCAAATTTACGGTTTGATAGCCTACTTCGCGCGCAGCGAGCGCAGTAATTTAATTGCTCGGCAAAGACATTGATCCAGGACAAAGTGAGTAAGTGCTCGTGCTGACAGATGTTATCTCAAGTTCTTTTAGGCTTTGCACATGGAAAGCCGATTAATACTAATCACTTGGGCGAGGTCTGAAAATAGTAGTGAAGAATTGCTCGTGTCAAAATACTTGACAGTGTGACGTACCCTTGAGATAATAGAAAAGTGAAGCTAACGTATAGAATTGCTGTTAGTAGATCGTCGTAAGAATACTATTTGAATAATAAGACATATTCAATTGTTTCAATAACAATTATTTGAACAATTTTTTCATATTCGAAATGGTTCAAATTATTTATTTAGATTTTTACTAGTTTAGACAGTACATCTATATTTACTAGAATTCTTATAACAAAAATAAAACTTCTTTAGAGATTTTGTTGTGTGTGTGTGGTATTCGATATTAAATGTGAAATGATTACAATGTAAAAGATTTGAGACTTACTTTTATCCGCTGGACGTCTTAAACAAGATGGATAGTCAACGAACTGTGTAAAAGCAGATACATACCTAAACAAAAAGAAAGATACATGTAGTATAAATTGTTGAGAGATGCCTGAAATTAAATATAAATATTGCCAACATTTCAAAAATTATTTAGTACACAAAAGTTACTAATTCTCATACACACAAATACGAACTATTAATTTTCCTTTGCCCGCCGGTCCATGTGAATTCAAATTAAATTAAATAAAAGAAATTTTATAAAGAGTTGCATGTGATAAAATATATTGTATTTATGAAGACTGGTACTAAGACTGCGAATCTTCGTATAAAATAAAAATTGTTTTTATTAATTGCGAGACACAGGAGTTACATGCAGATTAATTTCTGTTCTTTACAATTCCAACGAATCGAAAATGATAAAACGCATTCGTGTTATAAGTGTATAAAATTCGCAGTCTATTGATAATAAAACAAATTGAGATAATAACTTGTTAATTTTATCATTCTATTGCAGTTCCTTTTAACGCTTTGTTAACAATAACTGGGTTTTTTTATCTAGTTTTACAAAGGTTCTATCTAATACTTAAGTTTGAACTTTAACATTAAGCCAAAATCGATGAAAACTTTGTACATGTGTAACGTAACATGTCTAACGTCAAAATTTGTTTACATATTACCAAGTAAACTGATCCTAATATCTAAAAAAAGTCGTTTGGTCCAATTTGGAAAAACTATTGGTAGACTTAGCGTTCGTATGGTTCATGAAAATGTTCAAAAAATGCTAGAATATTGGATTCGATCGAATTTAGTACGTTTTTTATTTACTTTAGATGTATAAAGGCCTTTGTTTCTCCCTTAAATTTTGTATAGAAAAAAACGAAAATTGCATAAAAATCCGCAGCCTAGTTATTAAAGAGGTGTCTACCTAATTTTGGCTCTGACTAGCGACTGTAAGTCGTCTATCAAGATAATAATCTACAAATTTAACTTGGTCTGTCATCTGCATTGTATAATAAAAATGTTCGCAACCGATCGAAGCGATCCAGGTGACAGAATCGTAGTTTCCTTCGTCGACGCAAATCTGCCCGATGATAACAAGGCGAACAAATAACCGATTTCTCGCAATTAGCGCAATTTTGATCCGAGCGGTTGGCAATCGATCCACGACGCGCCGAAATCAAATTAGTTTAATTACGTTCCTCGTCGAGATGCGGCCGTTCCGTGTTCGCCGCGGGGACGTCGCGTCGCTTCGCTCGGCGGCGGCGGCGGCTAAAAACGTGATTACATTTCCTATAATGCATGCCACGGTTACACGCGTTGCGTTTAACGTCGAACGGTTATGGCGGAAATTGCGCGAGCGCCTCTCCCCCGGCTCGTTCCCGTTTCCATCTCTGCCGGAAGAATATCACCGGGCGAAATGTAATTGCATCCCAATAGTCCATTCGCGGGACTACGGCGAAAATAAATACTCGGAAAATGTGGGAATTCATTTGGCCGCCGCCGATCGAACACGCCCGGAAACTGTTCTCGACATCTTTAAGGGGACCCCGATTGAAAACGATCAACGGTTTCGATCCGTTCTCTAATTTCAGAACTGCCCCTCACCCCAACTCACCCGACTTCCACCCCTTCCAACAATATCGAGTAATTAGGAACGATTTCGCAGTCGACGGCGCGTATTAGTTCGCGATTTTATCCGTGTAGGTACTCACCGCCAACCATGCCATTTACAGTGGACTCGCATATTTGATAGAATCGGGAATTGTATTTTTCTGCTCCGATTATGGAAATGTCCGCTTTGATGTAGCCGGAATTCGACGAAATTGATAATAAAGGAATTACGGAAATATCGGCCAAAAATACAAAGGATCCCCGGAATATTGTTACAGATTTTATTGTTAATCAGTCGAGATGTAAAGGATCGGAATGGACGTACGTCCGCGCGTTTTACGGCAAAGAGCGGAATCGAAACAATGAAACATCTTTTTCAAAAATAATATTTTTTCATATATTTATTCAGGTTCTGCCGAATCTCAACAAGCATGTCATTTTGCATTTATTTTGCCTTGAAAAACAGACAGATATATAGACAAAAAGGTATTTTTAACACTTTGATCACAGAATTGAAGCCCCTATTTTCATCGTTCATTTTCTTCCAAGATATTTTTACATGACTTAATTGGAGAAAATGCTACACATCGAAATGTCTCCAAAAACATCTACTAAAACTTGGCTTACTGTCAAGTGTACTATGAAGTGCAGTAAAATATCGTACATGAAGTTTTTTTAATATCGTTGTAAAGGGGAAGCATCAATCTTCAAACATGTATGCATTTAATTCTTTCGCAAAAAAATCAATTGGTTTAGAGATATTTCAATTTGCAACATTTCTGAAAAAATATCTTCAATTTTCTATCCATTACACCATACAGAAACATCTTAAAAGAAAATAAACAATATATAATATAATTTAAACTGCTTCAAGCTTTAAACTGAATTCAGTCTTATCGACGAGTGATCTCTCACAAAATTATAACTTTAATCTGTACATCCACATAATAAAGAAACATAAATAGGTTACTTAAATTCCGGTAGCGAATACATGATCCCCGAACGTCTATCGCGGAACTATATCTTGCATAAAAGAGCCGGGGATATGCTTTCCCAAAAAAGGAACCAAAAAAAAATAACACATACACCCACATGGAAGAGGCGGAACATTCGGCGTAGCCCGCGTCGATTCCCATTTTTACGTCCGTATCGAAAAACGGCCGGAAAATAGATTTCCATATTTTTCTGCGGTGGAGCGCGTATAGATAGACCGACAGATTGATAGACATTCCATCCAACTTTTACCAACCGATTGTCATCTAGTTGGTGTTTTTCGGTCTCTCGCACTCCCGGCGAACAGATGCCGTTGAATTTTCCCGAGAATTTTTCTACTTTTTCCTTTTTTTTATCATTTAAACGATGTTCTCGTACGAGATCGCGTTGCGATACGCAGCGTTCAATTCTCTCGGGAAAGGTGATCATCCGTCGCAAGAGTTCCTCTGTTACATACGCTCGCGAGCACGGTTTTGTTTTCCGGGGAAAAAGGAATGTAAAAGCCGCGTTATTTCGAGCAACGGCGAAAGTGTTTTGCGATGACGAGAGACTCGTCAACGTTCCGTTGTCGCGACGTTCATTTGACGGACCACGTGGCTCGCGAAAGTTGCAGCTTAGAAATTGTATTAAATTCTGTGTTCGTAATTTTCATTGTGAAATGTGGTATCCGTACTGGATAACCGATTGGTATCTTAATGATATAAACAGTACTGTGGTGTAAAATGTAATAAATGGCGGTGAGTTAATTTTTGAAAAATGTACTTAGTTAGCATAGAAATTATAAGAGATTATAATATAAAAATTGGTAATCGGATGTTTCATCGAACATTCATAGTCTAAAAATGATCATAGTAATTAGTAGCTTTGCGGTACGTACGCAAAATTCAAAATTTTCAATGTCAATAACAAGAAGTAAAAACTGACAGAAAATGTATTTCCCTTTTTAAGAAAGTTTAACAACTTAATTTGTTTTAATATCTTCATAGTTTTGTATTTCCATTCATTTTGTTCAAAGTTATTAAAATTTCCAGTTTATTGATTATTAATTAATAAACTGCAGATGTGTTTTTAATGCCTGTAAAAATGTTTTAAAAACCCCCTGGAATTTCGTTCAATTTTTATATACTCTGAATCTGGAAAGTACCACTTCTATAAAAATTGAAAATAGCATAAACATTCTAGTGATTAATTTTGAAGTAACCGTGACTGTTTAACAATTTCGTAGATCGTTTATCAACAGACATGCGCTCAATTTTTCTCGCAAAATGGACTGTAACGTGAACACTGTACCACCACGAACATTCTCCATTAATCATGTTTCTTTTAAATACCACGGGTCGTGTACACAGACGTACCAGGTTCAAACAAAACATTCTGTCAACTGAAAACCCATGACACCGTGCATAAAGCACTAAGTTCAATTAGGAAATTCAATCATTCGAGTTTGTAATTCGCAGCAGTATATCAACATCGAGTTGCAAATGAAATACGAAACCGGAGCTAATAGTGAGTGACCGCAAATGATATCGTAGACCGGCACAGTCCACGGAAATGTTATGAAGGGATTGTTTGATTGAAAGGGACCCAGTGTGTACTAAACTTGAAGCATGATACTTGGAAGCTTTCCCGGAGGAACACATAGGAGAAGTGCCCTTAGCGGCCGTGAGTCAACCGGGAGAACTGTGTAATGGTGAACGAATTTGTTTGCGAAGTGTCCTGAAAATAATTGGGAACTTCGTTGGTCATCTTCCACGGATCGTATAAATCGTAAGGAGGTAGATCTAAAGCTTTCTACTTAACCGAAGTTTTAATTACTCGATTAATTTAGCCGTAACTATCGCATCAAAGACGCCAGTGAATGCTACTACTATTATATGCTAATTGATCCCAATTTGGAGGATCAGTCAAAAAGTTAATTGCACTCTCTTGGAACTTTTGATTTCGAGACTTAACGGAGACAATGTTAAATACCTTTACTTGAAATTGCCAATTAATTTTGTCGACGTTGCGCCTGTTTTGAATTTGCTATTAATCATAAAACCTGACCGTCCGCTGGAAGTTGCACCGAAATTGGAAAGGATAGAAGAATTTGTACCATAATCCAATATATGCCATGCGATACGATAAAATTATACTAGATTTAACCCTTAGCATTCGAGTGGTGACTCTGAGGTGTCGCTAAAAATTGCTGTAGCATTATTTTCAATATTGTGTACATTATCAGATATGTTGGTATCTAATCAATATAAAATCATCTAATAAAACATCTAATAAAAACTCGTTTAGGATGGAAATATTCAAAGTCGGAAGAAATGTTTAATTTTCGAGTTAAAATAGCTTCGACTGCAAATTATTAAGTGAATGAACTTTGAGCGAAGATTATACCTTGCTCAGGGCTGACGAACGATACCCCACTCTTCGACCTCCGTTCAGCAGCCAAGTAGAGGGGCAACTCTCATTTGCCTAAGCTAGAGAGAAGAGTGGGGATAAGAGCTACAACTGGCTCGCGAGCCGTAAGTTCGTCACCTTTCAGCTCTTGAATGGTAGATGCTCTCGACGAGTTTATGGCAACAGCTAAATATATTCAAATATGTATCAATTTTCTTTTACCTCGAATTTGTATAAAACGTTCGTAACTCTCGGTTCAGAGGGACCCAGCTGCCTCCAAGTCCAAGAGTTAATGATACTTTATTTACCCACAGAAAGGATCAGTATCCGCAGATAACGCGTCCCGCAGAAATTGATCGAGCGCGAAGCGTTAAACTAAACGCGGATTTTTAGTGCGGCTGCTCGATTCCAGCGGAACGGAACGTTGCTCGCGGTATAATGCTTGGCCGCCGAATCGATTCAGGCCTATAAATTCACAGCGAACTTGATCCCACCTCCACTTACATCGCGAACAAGCCATGAATATCGCGCGCCTTGCTCTGTTTGTCGCTTATTCATAGCCCATCTTTTCTTCCCCCTGGAAACACAATCCCTTGGCCGCGGTCGTCTCTTTTCCTCGTAGTTTCCTATCGTTCCCCGTAGTACTCTACGGTTCCCCATAGTCCTCTACGGTTCGTCATGGTAACCTACGGTACTCTAAGGTCCAAACGCGCTCGCGTTTTTCTCGCTGCATTCCCCGCGGCTAGCTTCTCAGCTCGTGTCTGCTCGTTCTCTCTCGAACGATAGAGGAATCGTGTCTCTTTCTCCTTTGACTGGGAGAGAAATCTTCCGTCTTGCTCTCTCGGGGAGAGCGATCTTCTCTGGAGTTCCGGCCGCGTAAACACGGTTCTCTCTCGCTGGCCGACGAGTTTCCATTAGCAAGACCAGTACCGCACACGCGGACGAACACGGACCTGGCGCCAGCACCGTGTTTCCATCGCGGCGATAGCAAGCCTTGCGCGAGAACCGGCGCAACCTCGCTCGCTTCGGGAAAAAAGAAGACCCGGATGAAAGGGGAGACGTGAACGGGGAAAGAAAACCGATGCTGCTGCTCGAAAACGAGCTAGCTGTGCATAGCATCCTTGTCGCCGCACCGATCGCGGCGATGCAGCCACAGCCTTATCAAGATGCACCCATCGCGCTTCAATCTGCTCGCGATCTTCAGACGTAAACCTGTACAGGGTGTCGAGAAAGCAAATTCAAGCTAAGAACAGGAGTGGTTATTAGTCAACCCCTCCCCTTCCAGCTAAATGCGGAGAGTGGGGGTTGACATAATTTAGTGAGCCAAAAAGGGACCGGAAAGGGGCCCTGGGTGGTGGGGGTTTAGTGGGTATAGACGTTAGAATACTTTAGGTAATAATAATCCCCCCCATTATATCCGAGAGGGGAGCCGAGCACCACACAACCCCCTCCAATCAACTTCTGAGGAGAGGGCGTGCGTAAGAGCATTACTCCACCGTTCTAAAACGGAAAAAGGGTGTCGAGAAAGTAAGGGACAGTTGTGCTACTTGCCATTCGCGATGAACACTTGTGGAATGTCTTGATAGGTGGGTCACCTCATATTGAGGGACTGTCGTCAGGTTTGAGGCACGGTTCGTTTTTCAGCTATCAAATTTCATAAAAGGATATTACGCAAACAAAGGTATTTCGTTGGACAGATGTAGTTTCCAGCTACAATTTCACTCGAGAAAATATAATGACAGCGTTAACGGATACAAACGTATAGCCAATTTCAATGAAGACAATGTTCTCGCAAAAATAAATTTAGTATGTTCATGAAAAATTGACAACTATTCATGTTTCCAGTGCGTCAATGTGGAAAAAAAGTTTTTCGACAATCTCTTATTATTATTATTATTCTAGAAAATGATTCATGCAGGGTTGAATGGTATCGAGTGGAGCGCATTCTGATGGTAATAGTGAAAAAAGTTATTCACTTTTTTTTAAATGGTAACATATCTATCTTTTATTTCACCAATTAATAAATCGTGATATTCTATGCAAGAAAATGTTAGCCTCCTTATGTGAAAAATCATTTATTGAAGAGATATGAGGAGCTCGAAGTGAAGATCATTTACATTAATTTACATCATACATTCCCAAATGCTTATTCTAACCAGTGTTCTTTTGCCATCACATATTTGCCCTATTTTTATGATTACAGTGATGCTCAACGTGGCACGGTTTGGATCGTAGGTACTCGATTAATTCACGATAAAGGACTGTTCGACTGATGAAAGTGTTCAACAGCTATCAAATAATGTAAGTAAATTTTTCAAAGTGAATGCATTGCCTCCAGTTAACCTGTTACCTTACAATATCGTGTCAGACTCGTGATGATGATTCCGAACAGACTCTAATAAATATGTATGCAATTAATTCCCTTTAAATCGAAATAAAATTCTATTTTAGTTTTATTAATGTATAGCTATTGGAGAACATATAGGCGTACAGTAGATATAAAGTTCCTCCTTTTTTAGGAAATTAAGAATTACAACAAAAATTTTAATCACTGAAATCGTAAAACACATCGTAAGGCGAGGGGTTGAATATTGCATCCGTAATATCAATTCGCATTTTGCTTGACAAATTTCACACTTGCAAATTCACCAAACCGACAAAACAGCAAAATCACGCGTACACGTGATAGAGCGGGGTTCCGAGTATAATTCCACAGGTCGGTCCCATCGCGACAAAGGGAATCCGTAAAAATATTCTGATAGTCGGGTAAGAATCATCGCAGCAAAAACCGTCTACCGTCTTTACGAGCCCGTTCATACAAAGTTTTACGAAAACGGCCGGCAGGGTGAAAGAAAACGGTAGAGGAGGCGAGACATCATGCGAGAATTTTCTATTTGCCCTGAGTAAACACTTCAGCCCGGTATTCTGGCAGTGCACCTTATTCTCTTTCACTCTGCGGACCCTTCCCACGTGCTCTCCTCCTTCAACGGCGTCCCGTGGCTCTTTCGAAATTCAAGAGATTCGATCAAATATTAGGCGGTTCTTTTCTTGGAGACGATTCCTCGCTCGACCGACTACTGACACGTTTTTCGGACGCCTGGCCAACTGGCTCCGACACGAAGCTCACGAGAAATCGACGAGGAAAGCTCGATCTGGACCAAACCAATCAGCTGCCCGACGAATTTCCATGCGAGACGGCGATAGAGGAATATGAATATCATCTTGGAACCACCGATACTTTATTTAAGGGGTCCCCTCACTTTGATAGCAATTTCAAAGTTTTGCGGTTGCATGTTCGCCAGCCCAAAGCAAAGGAAAATATTGATTGCATAAAATCGAAAAAATTTTGTTCGTTAAGAATTTATTCCGACCACCGCCCATATGTAAGCTAACTACCACCGCAAAGGGTTAAACTTTATGGACACATTTGTCAATATTTGAAGAATATGAAATTTTCAGAGGAAAAATGGTGATTCTGTCAAAGGTTACAGTGGTTCAACGATTGTCATAAATTCAGTAAGGTGGTCTCCCAAACCGTTGCCAAGTGAACTGATATACCTGATAACTAGGCACAGTGAATCTAAAAAAGTATTTCAACACTAGCTTTCCCCCCCATTTTCGAAAAATTGTATTTGAAATGCGATAATTTCGTTTAAAAAATGGTATACAACGGTACACCTGGACTTATTTTAATATATTCAATATTTAGTACTTAGTGCATCGTTCATTTTTATCTAGGATATTTGTTGTTAAGCTTTGAATGAAAGATGTACTGTCATTTTTTAAATAAAATACACCGTAAAAGCTTTACCAAATTTGTTTCTAATTTTTCTACTATAAAACAGGCAAACAAAAAATGATAAATTATCTTTTAAGCGGTCGTTGTAAAAAAGAAGATTTAATCTCAAGTCTGCGATTAATTTGTACTACTCTCGACCAAAAACGTGTCCTCGATTTTCAAATATTCTAGAAAAAATTGAATGATGGAATGCAAGAATAGAGGCTTCAAAATTAGTCCACACACTTATTATTGTACAATAAACTATCGTAGTTCTAATATTGACAATTTCTCGACAATCAGAAATATAATGTGTAAATCCTTTTAGTATCCACTGTACACATAAACCACCAAATTTTCTCGAATTTAACAATGGTTTCTATTTGAAAGGTATGTAGAACGGGAAATGTGAATGAACGAAAATTTAGATCGGTCTGCCAAACATGCTACAATAATTATAACAAAAATTGCACATGGTCGTGACTGAATAAGTGAAATATTTCCTATTGAATACGGATATTCGTAAAAATCTTTCCGCGTATATCGGGCCACTTCTACATTCCGAAAACAACGCGGAACAATAAGCTGGCTTTCGAAACTCGCATCTCTATACCAAAGTTGAAGTTTCCGTCGAAATATCCACGTGTCCGTGGTCCGCTTCGTACGGGAAACGCGACTTCACTTTCAAAGAAGCCGGATGTTCCCCGAGCTGCGGATAAAACTTGAAAGATATAAAAAGGGAAGAAAACTAGAAAAAAAGGAACCGTCGCTTCTTCAAATTCAGACAACCAAGCAAACTGCAATTTGCCACTCCAAACAAACCACGTTTTTCCCCCGAGGATCTCCTTTAGCCCTGAAGAACGTTCGTTCGCCGCGCCATTAGTGATTTCCAGCGAGAAAAGTTAATTTCTTTTTAATGTGAGCGGCTCCGCGGCTCGGTTCGTGTAATACCGGGACATCGTTGTCGGCCGTAATTAAAACAAGCGCGATAAATGAAACGAGAGGAATTGCTACGGGCGAACGGAGACGATAAAAAGCGGAAGAGAATCAGCAAACGACGAATTAAGCCGACATCGATTTTTCCGTGGCGCGCGCGATGTGTCGCTGAGCTTGTTTTTTGTTTTTCCACTACTACTATCCCGCTTTGAAGGCGAACAACATAATAACTCCGGTATCCCCATTTGTCTTACGCGTTATAAATTATAATTGCACGGAACTGGGTCGAGATATCGTGGGCTTGCGGCCGGGAGTTCATGAAATTGAATAATTTCTGGATCGAGGTATCGCACCGTGTTCCCGTTGTTCTTGCGAGGAACGACGCCTCGCGATTTACGAGCCCCGTTATTTACCTTCCCGACCCGGAGAATTACATTCTCAAGCGTTCGCTGTTCGCTAATGATTACCGGATTCCCAGCGCAATACCCTCTGATTTATTGATCCCGAAAATCGTGTCGGTTGCGGTATTTTTGCGCCCACTATTGTTTTCCATGTTTTACCTAGTTATTCCGTTTGTATGTACCTTTTTTTACCGTGCTTTCGACATATCCGCTGAATGTACTACGGCAGCTAGTTTCCCAGAGAAATCGCTAACGTTATCGCTAAATCGTGAAAAATCGAGACGTTTATTTGATGATGAAGTAGAGCGAAACTGCTGGTGATTTAATTAACTCGTCGCGGTGCATAGTGTTCGCAAGCGTTCGTTATTTGTTAAAGTGATCTTTAACTATTTTTTAAACCATCGGAATATTTGGAATCAAATTGAATAAAACATTTTGTATTTTCCATAAAAATCTGCGGTGTAATTAAACTCGTATTACTATAATCTTAGGGGAGTGTCTTATATTTAGACAGCAGATTGTATGCGTTTATGATACAAGAGAGTGAGTAGGTGTAATTTAGAATAGTAAAACCATTGGAAAAATTGAAAAATACTGTTATATTATGTTTAATCTATTAAACATATTAGGAAAGAAAATAAATTTTGAGTTTACTCTAGTTTGTTGTAATTCAGGTAGTAAATGTTTATTTTGTATAAAGATCCGCTGTCTACTTACATTAATTCCATTAGAAGATTCCAAGATTGATTATTTTGAAATACATGCAACTGTTCCATAAAAAAATATAATTTTAATATTTATGTCGTGGTTGCGGTAAATACGAATAAAATTCACTATTTCCCTGAAATAGGTGCTAGTAGATAAACCATAAACTCGATAATGTTGATTTTCGAATACGATCTAGAGTAAAAATTGCGTAAACGTTCTGGAAAAATGAAATATCATTAAACGCTTATAATTCGTCTACTGTGCAAAAATTCAGTCAGACCCTTTAGTCTCTTTTCTATACAATCTCAGATTGACGCATCTACTGTATTAATTTCAACAGACATGCAGCGTAAGTGTCCATTCATTGGACAAGTGTTCTCTCGTCCTGAAAATGAATGAAGACAAAAGAAACCGAATCATTGCAGTTGCAGTGATGGGGTAGGGGTGTACAGCAAATGATTAAATGTTAACTTTGCATAGAGTGGAAAAGTCCGGCGAGACGCGAGGAGGAGCGCGTGCCCGCGCCAGGTGCTAATTAATAGTCGGGGTTTGCTCGTCTGTGCGTTTTCATTTATCCGATAATTGGGCTATCTATAACAGGTTCTTCCAGCAGCGTGGCGTTAAAGCAAATTGTTGGAACAACAATGTATTCGCGAACGTAACGCGTTCTATCCGTGCAATTTCCGCGAGCAGCCAAGCAATTCCGTTGTTCGAACCGACGTTGATGCATCTGCGCGCGCTCCACGGCGAGTATGCACCGACAATAGCGCACGCCCCGGAAAAGCTTATTTCGCCACGGAACATGCAGAACGTCATCTTCAGGACATTCGAAAATATTTCGCAGCCCCGACTTGATACGAACGTCGCTGTCCAAACAATTTACGTGGCACTTTTGCCCTGTCCGCGATCTTGAAATAAACACTTCTCAGCAGAGCATGCTAATCGTGACCGGTGTTAACGCTAGGTTTACGGGACGCGTCAAAATCACGATGAAGAATTATTCAACAAGTTTATTTCTTTGGATATACAGGGTGGGCCATTATGAGCAGATCACCTGAATAACTCGTTTGCTTTTGAAGATACAAGGAATCCCAGGACAGGCTTGTTCGAGAACCCGAAATCTGAGGTTCGGGTCAGGTCGGGAATTTTCAGTCGAGAATAGCCGGGTTCCCGAAAGTATACGGCTGCCTATATCTCTTCGGGACCCCGACGCTTTCCGCGCCGTGCGCCGTATCTTTTTCTTGGCATCCGCTCTCCCTCTAGAGATCTCGACACGTTCGTAATACGAACTTCGTGTCGATTCGTGTGCAGTCGGAAATCTTCGGGGTTCCGAAGGGGTATAGGTAATCGGATACTTTCGGGAACCCAATTATTCTTGACCGAAAATTCCCGACCCGATCCGAGCGTCGGGTTTCCCGAGATTTCGGGTTATCGGACAAGCCTGAACCAGAGGGACGGCCAGCGGGCCTTGCCACCCATTCCAAGAAAAAGTAAATGGAACATTTGAAAATTAGAAAGATTTTCCCAGACATAGAATCTATATATTAATCAATTTGAATAGAAAAGTTGTAGTCTAATTTACGAGATAAATATTGAAACATTTTGCAAAAGCCTTAATCTACCACAAAACTACTGTTGTGGCATAACTCTGTTTTCCACGGAACTTCTCGATTGAAATGATCATGTTTGTATTGCTACCTAACATCGTTCCATTACAGCGACCGGTGAAGACTCGCTTGAGGCAGCAGTTTTTCGCGACTCACCCTGTATAGTGTCCCGCTAGCAGCACAAAAGGGGGAAAGAGCAGCCGCGGCCGTTGATTGAAAGAGAAGAAAAGGGAGTTGAACGGGAAAACCGTGCGGAAAATCGAAGGGGCGTACGTGCCTCTATGTTTATCGACATATAGAGAGATAGAGAGAGCGAGAGAGGCCGTAGAAGGGGCAAGATTTTCGTAAGCAAACGCCGGCGGCGGCGTCGAACGGCGTTAACCGAACCGAGGCGACGTAAAAATACATGCAGCCCTTGCACGGGATCGAACGAGAGAAAACCCGTCGGCCCCCGTGTTCCTTGTTTATGGGAAGATGTCGCGTCGCAGAAGGGTAGTTTCCCCCCGAACTATACAGCACACCCTTTTCTTCCGGCGGCGTTTCTCTGAACCGTCGCCGGTGTCGGGAGTGACAAAACAATTCCTGTGGGCTGCTGGAACTCTGGTCTTTGACTTGCGAGTAAAAACAAGAAGCGGGGGTGGTTGCGGGTGTAGGGTAGGAGGAGAGGGTGGTTTCGGGGACAGAGAGGCGTCGAGTAAATACGTCTTCGCCAGCTGTTCCTCGGTTTTCGGGCTAAAACAGGACCAGGGCACAACAAGCGTTCTGCAATTAAATTACCATCATCCCCTGTTCGTTTGTGCGCGCTGCACCCGGCGACCGCCATCGGCGAACCTCCAGATGTTTCTTTTATTTCGCTCGGTGCCGCCGGCAATTAAGCGTATTTAGGAGGCAATTAAACGATCGCGGCGCGTACCAAAGGAAAAACCTGCACGCACTAAGCGGAACAGATTCGGCTGGACGACCCGAACCGATAACGAGCTTCCGGCCCGGCTTACGAGCGAGATAAGACCTTCGAGAAGATGTAGATCTTTCCCCCGATCCTGTGAAACGGTAAAAGTAAAGCGGATTCGCCAGGTTCTGCCAAAGTCACTCGAACCCCGCGCACCGACAATTTCACCGGACCAACTTTCCCCGGGATACCTGCAATTAAAGGTACGAACTTCGCTGAAACGGTCCCGCGTCGGGCGAGATCAATCTTCAGTTTGTTCTTTAAATCCGTGTCGACTCCTACTTGCGCTGTGGAGCCCTCTTCAATCATTTTTCGCAAATCTGAACCTTTTCTACTAATATAATCATATAAAAACATTAATAGCAAATCTCTTTTGACCCTGTATAATTTTAACCCTTTGCAGCAAACATTTCTTCCGATCTAGAATCATTCCATTTATATGATTTTTATAATTTTATAGATATGGAATTGTTATAATACCTCATACAATATTTAAACATCCAGTCATTGATTAGATAGGAACACATTTATTGATGTAACCAATATTGTAAATAATGGTGAAACAATTTTAGAGGTGGTTCCGAGTCACTCGTGGTAAGAATGCGAAGGGTTAGTTTTTGGGGTTCACGTAGTCGTTCTTTAGAAACTTAAATTTATTCTTTGAGAAAATGTGAAGGGAACTGTTCCGTCAGTATATCAGCTCCAACCCGTTCTACCGGAGGTTTATCGATGCCAATAAGAACTGCGACAGGTCTGATTCTAACCTGGCTATCGAGAGGTACCAACCTAACTTTGCGGGCAAGTAAACTGGGTAGAGTAAGGTCAAGAGTGAGAGAGAGGGTTCAGGGAGCAAAGAGAAGTTCAAACTTCTATACCCTCGCCACTCCTGAAAACGTCGCCCGGGGACTTACAAGGAGAACACGGAGACCTGCCAGTCGGAAGTTGCCAAGCCGTAGAGAAGGTATCATCTACGTGACAAGTTGATATGTACGCGTGTACATATGTATGCACAGTACAATAGGGGAAGCGAAGACTGTCCAATGTAAAACATCGACTGAGAGGAAGATAATCAGAGAACGATAACTCGGTGGAAACCGTGATTCCGGTGTTACCCCTAACGTGATTGATAACAGAAATTTGTCATTTTGTCATTCCTCCTCCTCTGCTTTTCTCTTTGCTCCTCTTATTTAAATATTTATTTTTAACTATTTATTGTGTAATTATTGTATATATTGAATATCACAAAAGTATCTCGCAGTACAAATCAGGGGGTGCAATCATTCGTAAAAGTCATTTATAATTTTTTTATAATATGAAGACAATTTGATTAAAAAATAAATAAGACATGCAATTGACTAATTCAACGAAAACTTTTTAAATTAATCCATTTTTTGTAATGCAAAATGTAATCACGAATGGCTTTCATTGACAATATATTGATGGATTTCAAATTTCTTATACATTTGTCTTCCATTGTACGAAATTCTTTTCGTGTAACGAGACATATTGTTGTATGAATTGTTTTCATCGATTGAACGAACCTATCTCGCATCGTTTTTTACACAAGTCATTTTCTTCAAACACTTGTTTATGTTAATTTGTACGTAGTTGAACGGACCAGATTGCATGAAAACTGTTGTTTTATTATTTGCAGATTACAGTGCACTATGGTGACAAAACATTGTAAAAACTGAATGAACGATTCTTTGAAAATTCATGACAGTATATTCTAACTATGATAAAAATGGATAGATCAAATGGGAGAATGCAAATCTTTGAACCGTTTATAAATACTATTATTGTTAAGACATTAGTGGTTATGCAGCTCGTGTATCTCGCAATTAATTCAATTTTTGTTTTCCATAAAAATCCGCAGTCTAATTGTTTTTCATGCGTTTACGGTACAAATGAGCAGCTGTCATTTAGAACACAGTGAAACTATTGGAAGAATTAAAAATACACGCTGTTATATTATGTTAAATCTATCAAATATATTAGGAAAATAAAAATAAATTTTGAGTTTAGACCAGTTTGTTGTAATTCAGGTAAAAAATGTTTACTTTACATGAATATCCGCTGTCTATTCATGTCATCGTGCATATTTATGGTTTCTGAAAATTTTTACAAAATACTACCGTATAAAATTCGACAAAATCTAAAAGAATTTTTATTCATTTTATAGCTAAAAATGCTACGACCAACGAAAATAAGCTTTGATTTGATTCCACTTTCTTAAAATTCTTGTACGAAAATTGCAAATTGCACAAACATCCACAGTCTATTTATGAGATTCCAAGATTCATGATTCAAAACATTGAACTTGTTCCCTAGAGGATAACGAATTTAATATTTACGTCGTTGCTGCGGTAAACACGCATAAAATTCATCGTTGCACTGAAATGAGTGCTAGCAGATAAACTATAAACTCCATAAAGTAAATTCCACATAGATTAAAAATTGCGTTAAACGTTTTGGAAAAATGAAATATCGTTATAAGGCGAAAATGTGGGGATTCGTGAAACGTCTATGCATATTTGCCCATTAAATTGTCTATTGTTAAAGAATTCAGTTGGCCCCTGTTTATTTCGCGTTACGACGCGGCGTTTCTTTCAGCCAGGGCGTTCATCATTTTCGTGTGACAAATGTGTGCATATTTCCCCCTTCCGCCTGCCAGAATCACCTCGGCGAAGTGTGTCTAACGTGCATGTAGGTTAACATCCCGTGCGGAACTCGATCGCACAAAGATGCGACGGTATTCGCCGTTCAAGAGTAACCGCGCGCGGATGCGGAGAACGCGAAATCATGTCAGAGATCTCGCGAAACTAGTCGAGTCGACGGGAAAACTCGAAGCTGCGGCGGTCGCGTGGTAAACAGACTGAAAGAGTAACGAGCTCGCCGAGACAAAAGCGTTCTTGATATTCCGCGAGCAGAAGGGCCGTGAGATGAAAGAAACTAGATCACGATCTTCTCGAAAATGCGCGAGTGGCACGCGCGATGCACGGACAAAAAAAAATCAAAGAGGCTTCGAGGTTTAAGGGCGAAGTTGTTCTGAGGGAAATGATCGAGCACTCGGAGTAGCTAAGCGACAGTCGTAAAGGTTGAGACACGTTTTGTTTTTTAGCTACAAAATTTCACAGGATGAGAATCGCGCCAAAAAATGTATGCAGAAAGTATAACGATAGCTTTAATGGATAAAAAGTTGTAACCAAATTTCTGAAGACAATGTTTTCGGTAAAAATAAATTTTTCCTTATAAATTGAGACACCCCAAAAATTCTGAAAAGTATGTGCAGAGATGAAGTAAAATCGCGTTATATTCAATATTTATTTCTTAGATAATGATTTGACAGAAAAAAACATTGTTCACTGTATAATAACCGGCTGAATCGTCCGTTTCACTTTTATTTCACTATTATTTGACACGTATTAAAAGTTCAATAAATGTCTACATGACACCTGTAATCGATATAAACAAATCTTACTTTGCATCAAAGCCCACAGTCTACCGATTAGTTTGCAACTTTAAGCCAAAGATAAGGGTAAAATAATATTTCTGAAACTTGCAAGATTGTTCCTCTGAAATCGTAAATTTTTGTCTAAAAACAAACGTAAAGTTTCACGTATTTTCACTTAGCATGGCCGTCTTACCACAACCTCATATATCACGTTCGGTTTGGAACAACATCTCTGACACTGACCGCAAAAAGGGATCGATAAGCAATAACCCTTTATTTCACGGTAAAGGATCTCCAGCTGCTATTAGGTGGAGTGGAGGGTCGGGTGGAAAGGTCAGGCAAATCGAGGTCAAGCGACAAGCGCAACCCTCGATAACGGGGTGGTCGCGATTATAGCCGGAGGAGAAAATCGGTTATACCGACACGTGGAGTGCAATAGCTGAGGTGACGATAGGGAATCGACGACGATGAAGGGTTGAAGAAAGATGGAATCGTTGGAAGGGAGGTAGGGGATGGGCGGTGCATAGAGATAGCAGAGAAGGAACGACGTTGCAAAGAGAGGTCAGGTATTACAGCTTGACAAGTTGATGCATCCCTCTTGCCTTCCGTATCGGATTTCTCGAAAGCACTATACCGAAGGAGGATCTTCGAGAGTTCTCCGGCGAGCAGCGAATAGCGGATCGACCGTGTCAGCTTTTGAAATTCTGCTCCCGAGTCGATTTTACAGTAAACAGGTACGCGACGGAGGAAAACAAGGGATCCGGGATTGGTCAAGTGTACGTTGCGCCGTGCCGCGTCGGATGCGAGATTCTTCCATGGAATCTTGTTCGGAGTGAACGACGGGCAGAGGCTCGAGTGGCTTGGCTGCTGTTGCAGCCGCGACGCGACGTGCTCGAACCATGGAAATTGCATGCCAGTCATTCTGGGGCTGATTAAAACCTCTGACTGACTGCAAACGTTTCCTCTCGCCGCCAACGGGGTAATCAACACTTCATTTTTTAAACGATCTCACGGTCGTCCAGAAATTTACAGTAATGCCTACTCGATATGCGTGAACGAGATGTACATACATGATATTCGCGAACCGTTTGTCCCTACTGCCGCGGAATTTACCCCTCGAGAGACCTCGAACCTCGTTGGCAAGTGTAACATTAAATGATATTGGACAGGACATTTTTTCTAATTCATATTTTGAGATTTCAAGGTCGTCGAAGATTTTTTAAATGGAATAATTTCAATACAATAGTATTATATCTCATTAAATAAAAAAAAACAAATTCAACGATGTATTGGCCTCCACGAGATCCTATTTAACAAGAATGTGTCTATCTAAATGTTTGCCAATTTTTCCAATAATATATGCCGAAAGAAGTAAATTTTATAAATTAAGAATATTAGAACCAGTCATTTTGACGGTTCCCGTAAACTTAGTGTCAATCTGATACCACAACTGTTTTGTTTCTAATCATTCTCTTATGGAACTTTCACTGATATATTCATTTATTCAATTGACGACTTAGTAGAACTTCAATTAACCGAATCGATGAATTCTTCGTTATCTGAACACGTGTATCGCGTGTTCACAGTTTATCATCAATCAGCAGTCTGCTGATTTTTATTTTGGAATCATTTTATTTCCTCAACGATTGTTTGATATTATGTTTGGGATCAGAGAAATATTTCCAAGAGATCTTTTTCTGTTTCATGATTTCTCAAAGAGCGTGGATTTTGTGTCGCAAAAATTGTATTGGTTACATGTAATTGAAGCAAGCTCGAACCGACAGTCGCACGATTTTTCATTCAAGTTCACCCGAGTTCATGAATACGAATTTTCTCTTATTTTGTTCTCCCTTTAAGGGGGTAGGGGAAATAAAACAGTTCCCTCTCTTCCTATTTGTGAGAATTCTTCTTCCAGTTTCCTCCTCTGTCGTTGCCAGTTTTCTTTCCCCGGCACACTCCAGTAAATCTTGAGCCGCTTCTTGAGCGTAATGCTCGTGATTTTACGGATTGACCGACTTTATTCCCGTGACCGAGTCGAATTCGCAATAAGAAGCGGTTCCGTTGTTTTTCTCCTGGTTGGACGACGACGTCGACGGAGAAAAATGGAAACGGACTACAAATAGAGTCGCGAAAGGAATTACGTAAATCCTGCGATCCTTTATTGGAATTGGCGTTCACGGTGAACAAGCGGAACGTGTCTTACACCCTTATGCCCACACCTTTGCTATCATCCATCTTGGAATTTACTGCAGAAAGGGTCACAGCCGTTCTACACTTTTCCATCGAATCTTGACCTGTTAGGAATTGCAATCAACTATTTTAAATAGGCCATACTATAAACAGCTTGTTATTTTCATTAAAGAGATATATTGTTACGAAATTTAATAATACTGATAAATGACAGGATTCAGATTTTGTTGTTCACGACTATTGAAATTATTAAGATACTTTCATGGATAGTGATTCAATAAAAATTTTTATTCAATTCGCAAAAATTAATATCAGGCGAATTTTTATCATGTCTAGAGATTGGCAGCGTACTTGATAGCGAAAAAGGAACCCAACTTTAATGCAATGCGAAAATGAAGGCAGAAACATTGACAGAATTATTTTGTAAATATTTTGTTAATGGAAACAAAAAATTAAAAACCATAGTACAGTGTTGGATTCGTTTCACCAATATATCGTTTATTCATAAAAAAGTGACTACTAAAAACATACTTTTGAAAAAAATACAATTATAAATATAGAAATTGTGGTGTACTTCATAACTAATGTAAATGGCAATTAACCCAGTATCTAAATAACAACAAACTATTTTAAATTTCTTGGTGATATGCAATTTAAAAAATTGCCAATGTTGGGTCACTTTGAAATAACTTTCCTGTAAAATTTCCTTATTTTTTTACATCTCCCGAGACCCTCAAGGGCTACATGCAGCGACAGTGGGGATACGCTTTCGACAAAAATCGTGCACACCTCTTTCAGTTCAATGCAGCAAACCATAATTTGCTAACGAAATTAATGTTCGGAAAATTCTCGGTGAAAAGAAGGGGCACGGCTCGACCCCCAAATTGGTGCGATTATTTCACGATGCGGTGAAAGATTTATTCGGCCGACGAAAGAAGACGGGTTCAGGAGCGAGTCGCGGGAGCGTGCGAGATGAAATAGGGGCCACGTGAGGAAGGAAGGAAGGAAGGAAGCACGAAAGGAAAAGGTGAAGGTTTTCTCTTGCGGGGAGTTGGAGCTCGAGGTAGTGGGAATGGGGATTGGAGAGAGGCAGGTAGGGGGATGAAAAGCCACCGAGAACTCGAGCAGTTTTATCGGGTGAATTGTATCGGTGTCAGACGTGCCGAGTCCCGTCGGACTGGATTCCTCGGCCCTGCGGAAATTACATTCTCCGATAGAACGTGGCGGTGCAAAAGGAAACGCAGCGAGGCTACGAAAACCGTTCCAGGGTGGAAAAAGGGGTGAAGGGCAGAGAGGCTCGTGTATTTCAGGACAGCGTCCGTTCCCGATGGTTCCCGCTATGCTCTTGGAATTAAATTCTTCGAAACAATGTCTCCGATCCCGTAGGTACACCCCCATCCTTTGCCCCTTTCAGGGCCGAGGGGGGAGGTGGATGCGCAACGAAAACGAAGTAACGAAACACAACAGAAAAAAATAGAGCTGGAAACCGGGTCGATTTTCCAGTCGGAATTGCCCGGGGTCAGGTACCCCCGTGATTGCGTCGATTGTATCGAACCGGAAGACAATGTTCTACGAATACGATTTCGAAATTGAATTCGAGGCCGAGCGGAACCGAGCCGAACTGAACCGAGAGGAGGCCGGTCTGCTTGCGAACACGAGCGCGCGTCGCATCCGCTTCTAGCGGCTTTCAGGGAAGTTTAAAGTCGACACCGAGCGAGATTGAAAAAGTTGCTACTTTTTAATAAGGCCGCAGTCAATTAGCGAATAAACGGCGCGAGGAGCAGATTATGGTACTTAGACAGCTCTCGCTCGATAATCGTCCTACTTAAAGAATTTCTCTGCGAGCGAATGAGCGCAGGAATTGGCGACGTGTTTGAATCTCTTTGAGCAGCGAACTGTTCAGATGTTTCACGGTGTACAGGGAACGGTACAGATTCTGGAAGCACTTGGAAGAGGCCGGTTTCATACGGAGTACGTAACTTCAAGCTAGAAATGTAAATATTTTTTACAGTTTATGGGATAGAAATTTTGCTTCTGGTTTTTTATTTTCAAGCTAGTCTCTTTAAATGGAACTACACATTTTTTAACTCCTACGTCTGTAGCCATTTACTACACAACTTCAACGAGATAATCATTCAAGGTTATTCAAAATAGGATAAAAAATATAAATTCACTGTGAATGCGTAATAGGATATCCTCAGCTTTATTCAGAGACACTCTTTATGTGTTGTGGAATTCGCGGGCAAAACGATTTATTTGAATTCATAAAATTAACGTAATTATTCGTCTTTAAAGAATGCCATTAGCGTCGCGTGATATTGATAGTTTTATTGGCATTGAAAACAATCTATTAGGTAATCTAAAGTAGATAGTGTTTCAATTTAAAAATGATTTTTAAAATTTTTGCCGTCTGACCGACTGCATCTTTATACAGAAATTTGAAGTTTCACTTCGGTTATTCTTACTCACGTAGTTCTGAATTTGTATTCTAATACTTTTATGTTGTTTACATTTCATCAATTAATTCTTACTGTAATTCTCAAATTCGTAGGAATATTCTGTTTGGAATGCTTTTAATAACTAATTTCTCTCCTCACTTTTCCTAACGATCGAGAAAAGCTGTTTTATGTCATACTTAAAATAGCATTCGCTTGTCTTTAATTGGTGGTTCAGGTTAATGGCGTGACTTGACCTCATTGTTCTGTATTCGAGAATTTCCAAAATGGAATCTCATTATAATAGAACGGTATATGTACGTGCCAGAATTATACATATATGCAGAAAATAGAGAGGAAATGGCTTCGAATTGAATTCCGCTAATGTCAATAGCCAGGAGAATGTCAACTAGGTATATTTGGAAATTCACATGTCATTGATCCTTCATGTGCCATGCAAATAATAAAAAAAACGTCGAAGAAGGAATAAGTTTTATCTCAGTGTACTGTTAATAGTATCCACATTTCTCGAGACAATTTTGCATGACTTTTCAGACGTATAATTTCAATTTAGCATATTACATTTATATTGTACATGACTATAACAATTTTAAATAATTTTTTAAAAATTAATCTATTTTGTCGATTTTATTTTTCTTTATCCTTCGCGATAATTGTGTCTAAGTTTCTCATGTTTTAGCGATTTCCACATTAATGATGAAATACGACCACCCACTACATATTACTATAGCAAAGTGCATGTTTATAACACAATTATTTTTGGCAAGTTCACAATCATTTTCGTAGCGACTTCACATAAATCGATTCTTTCAATCAGCCTTCTTATAGAAAGATATAACTATTATTAAAAATTTAAAGAAATGAATTTTGTATATAATATACAAATAATATAGAATTTGTTTCTGCAATCAAACAGTTTTATTAGACACACAATGTAAATATATAAGAAAGAAATGAATCTTTATAAATTGCAGATTCATAAGCAAACTCTGAATCCTTCACTTACAGATAAATAGCTCTCCGAATAGAAATCAATAACAGTTCTACTTTGCTTCAGCCATAAAGAAGCTTAAGGCCGATAAAATAAATTTTCCACCGATTCCAATTTTTACAACGTAATCCACGAAAATGGCAATTCCCCTAGACACATCCGCACTCTTCCAGTGTGTACGTGTGTGTATCAACACCGTTATATCCGCAGTGTTTCACAGTTCCCACGTATAAAAAATAGCAACGTATATGAAGCAAACTATTCAATTTTTAACGAACACGCTTGGCAGTGCTAACAAGCAGAACGATTCAACGAATCGATTCACGTGAAGGAAAATGGTACGACGCCATTTAAAAACTATCTTGGTGCCCTAAAAAAAATTGTTTGTAGCCGCCACGCCGCGTTTGCGAACAGCTGGCTCAAAGAAGCTAGCCCGTAGCTCGTGAATGTTCGCCCGTGGTCTGTCGCTTATGATTTTACTGCTGAAATAGTGGCGCGTTTCGACACAGACGCGAAAGGACCGAGGGGTCCATTTTATTTCTGCTCCGTGCGCGATTCATTTTTTAATGTACGGCGATGAGGCCGGCCATGGAAAAAGGTACAGGGACACAGGGTGGAGCTGTTTGAAAAGGATCACGGCCGCGTTACCCTTTCAGACGCGATTTTTACCTCGTTTTTCGGTGGCCCACGCCTCCGACACCGGCCATCTCCGCTAAACAATTTCCGCGGAATTAAAATGTAGTACGAAGATTTTCCCTGCTGTATACAGTAGTGTTCCCTTAAATGGTAAGCATAGGTCATCGGCTCTCATGTTATCGAAAAACCTTTTTACATTTTATTTTCTCAGTTATTATGTACGATGCTTAAATGCAATAACAGTGAAAATTAAGTTACACGCATGTTTTGTTTTGGATATTTTTTCAGAATTTTAAATCAATTATTCAGGGTTGAGAAAAGATTATTTATTTTTGGGGAGGATTTCGGAAATAACGATTTCATCGATCATATTTAAGAAGTCAGTAATAATGTTATCTCATGTAATTATTGTGTTGGTACTGTTAAATAATTTTAAAGAGTTGCGGGGAATCTGCGGAACATCCTCCAATTTCAATAATTTTTGACTGCAGACTTTTATGCAAAATAAAAATTGTCTGCATTAATTTTAAGATACTGGTGCCACATAGGATTTCTTTCCTTAATAATTCTAATTAGTTGAAAATAATTTTACTGTTTTACAGTCTATGTACTTAATTTCGTTATAAAAGTATAAAGTCCACAGTTTAAGAATAATAAATAATAACAGCAATTTTATCATAACTATAGTTTTTGGTAATATTTTTAACCCACATATCCCTGAACTCTGTAAAGTACACATATATAATTTCAATCTACAGGATCTGCTATTAACGTGTTATTTTAAAGGTGAAGACACTTCTTAATTAAAGTATGCTTGATTTAATTAGAGTTGCCAGTAAAATTGTAAATAACTGTAAAAAAGAACAGTATTTTTTTATAATTTAAAATACCACTTCTTAATACTTAATTCCATTTTAGTATAGTTATTTTCGTTCGATTTCGTCATCAACTGAATGGTGTTTCCTGAAGTAGAAAGAATAGGGATGAATCGTGGAGATTGAAGTGAAAGAGATTTTGCAAATTCCAGTGAGCACTGGTGTATTCTCAGCGTCGCGTCGCGCGAGTTGCAAAGTCGTTCGTGTCCTGTTTGGATTAGGTTTTTCGAGATGGGGAAAACGGGAAAATGGTGGGTGCGGGAGCGCCGCTGGGACGTCGAAAGCCGAATAGAAATAACGGGACACAAAGGGAGAGCGTCCTGGGCAAATACGGTGGTTCCTCTCGCCTGGGTTTCGGACTCGCGGCGTATATCTTCGCGGCGCGATTCATCGGTCGGCTTTCTCTCTCTTTCCCTCATAGACCGGGACTGCGGTTATATTTCGTCGACGTAATATAATTCGAGAAAATCCGCGGAACGAAGCGGCCGGTACACGGATAATGAGGATTCCGCTGGTTGCGCAGCCAGCCGAAATTTCACGAGCCACCATTTAGAGGCGGCGGAATAAGTAACCCAGTGGGAAACGTGGCCGGGGCTTTATTATCAAATTATTCTCTCGAATTATTTTCGAAATACGAGCCTTTACGCGGCACGGAGTCTCCTGTTCGGGTTCGGGAAACTGCACCGGTCGTCCTCCGTTTACGCCACTACGCGATTTTTAATTTTAAATGGCCCGCTTCTAATTGCACCGATCTCTCCTCCCCTAAACCCTCATACCAGCAGCTCTCACTGTCTGTTTTTACCTTCACGGTCGTTTTATTAAATATTCCGCACTTTCGAATCTCCAAGCCACGTAGAAGCTTGTCACGCCACGTTAGGTATTGCTGGGCGGTGTTCATCTTCGTTATGGAATATGCAGATTCGCTGGGAATGTTTTTGTGCCGCCATTATCACTTCATGCGCTTGCATGCGGTTACGCATTCGTTTGAGCGAGACAGGAGCGACGCGGCGCGGAGGGCGGAGCAGCGCACTGTACAACGGCAAATGTTTTGCAGTGGATTTTCAATACACTCTCCAAAGTAAACCGTGCGCAACTGTCGAAAATAACGTAACAAAACGCGAGCTCCGACGGGCCACCTGGCTCGTACCATCAGGATTAAATGGATTAATTCGAATATTGAAGCTGTGTACGTACATTGTTTCAGACTTAATTAACGCGTGCGGTTTATCTGCGAAAAAACCCATGGAAAAGTGGCTTTATAAAACCGAGATCGACAAGGAACGACGAAAGAATGGTACTGTATGACAGAATCCGGTGAAATGGAAGTTAGAGGATCACTGGCGTAATCTTTGTCTCCGATTTCTGTATGTGAATGCCTCGTTAAGGAGAGAACGAGTTTCTGTACCATCAGTTACAATGCAACTCTATTCGGTCTGCTATCTTCAATTCATTTAAAAACTGCATTTATGCGAGTATTGTAATAAGTAGACTGAGTAACTTTATGCAAAATTAACATTTTCTGCGTCTACTGCGAGGTACGAGGACCATATCAATTTATATATTTCACTAATTGTTTTTTGATATACGAAAAATGTACTTCCTTGAAGGTGGAGATTACTGAGGTGATTCGAACTAACTTTTCCGTTGTTATTAAAGATAGAGGACATCGAACAGTTTTGCATGGTTCGACAAGCTGTGTGAACCTATAATTTGTATTTTTTAGACAAGTGCGTCGGTGCAGTTGCATTGCGTCGTTGCAATTTGAACATTGTAGATGCTAGAAAAAAGGTAAATATTTTAAAAACTATCGAGTTTTCCCCAATTGTAACTTAATATTTGTTTGTATCCAAGAGGAATCGAACCATGCAAACAAAAAACTGAGTGCAATTGTACTTTGCAACCGCACCAACTATAAAAATCCGAATAGCAGGACGATACACAACTTGTTAAACCATGTGGAACATGCTTGTTAAATTGCTCCACGATTGTACCTAGTGATAGACATTCAACATTCTTGCAAGTTTTTAAACAAATCAATCACTACAAGATTTCAATTCAATTCTATACTTATTCGAAGACAGAAATTCTTAAAAGTTTCGATGAAAATTCTAAATTTTTAAGACACTCGAATTTGTCAACGTGATACCTCCTCGCCCACTTACGTCACCTTGAAATTTGTTGTCAACCTCAGTATTCTGCACAACATTTTCATTTGAAGTTTGCGGCGGTCAGCTTTAGTTTACGAGATATTTGCAAAAAACTAAGTGTAAATTTAGGTCAGGATTAGATTTGGGTTTCAAAATTTTTAAGTTGAATTTTTCGTCATACTTCAAAGTGTTTTAGATCCGATCGCTAATTGCACCCGTATACTTTTTCATCCAGGAGGAATTAATCAATGAAAAGAAGAAATTGAGTATAATTGAATGTTACAACCGCACTTATGTACTTCCATGAAAGTCCTCGTTGCAGGCTGATACGGAACTAGTTAAACCATGCAAAACTATCCCGTACAATTTTTCTCTATCATCAATAACAGTCTAATTATAATTCGGCAAAGTCCTTAGAGATGCAGCGTGTACAACTCGATATCTATCCCAGAACTTCTTAGCGTGATTTACTTTTAGTACAAGGCAGAGATTCGCGACACGAGTCACGCGAGTTCCTGAATCAATTTGATCATTCGCTGTTCAGCATGCAAGCGACGTCGTTCAAACCCGCGGGCACGCGTCGTTTTGTGCGACGTCGCGTGGCGACGTTCGTCAGACCCACACATCGCACACGCGGATGCAAGAAACATCGGCAGGATGTTGCATCGATGGAAGATGCGCTTAAATCGCAGGCAGCTAATTTAGAAGCGCGCCGTTCCCAACAGCAGCAGAAATTGCCGGCACCACCCAATTGTAGCTGCGCACAGTTCGTTATAAGTCGCTCGTAAATCGAGCGCTTCCGGTTGGCTGGCCTATAGTGATCTCCTCCGCCCTTTTGCCCCCACACCCCTCTTATTTCCCGTCTCTAACGAGAAATTACTGGAGGAAAAAGGGAGCCGAAACTGTTGCATTTGCATTCGAGTGTTTTCTTATTAACTCCCGGGACAACTCCTCACCAGGTTTCGATTCGACGGATGAAAGAACTTCCTCGAGAACAACCGGTGGGATCGTTGTTTGCTCTCTCTACCGGTTCTACAAGAAATTCGTTCTTACCGCTACGTACATTCGTGCAATTTCGTTTCCCATTGATGGCTCGCACATTTTGCCGCACTCTAAGAAATTTTTCTAGGCCTGTAGTAACCTATATTCAATTAAGATTCTAAACATGAGACCATCAATAACGAACTCGCTGTCGCCGTTAGATTGCCGCTCAACAGTATGTCGACAAACTTTCTCAATTGCGATCACCTAAAAATAGTCACATTGTCATCAACACTCTACGGAAGCACTAGAAGAACATTTTTATCGCCATTTTAAGATATTTTCGGTAGAATAGACTTATTGTATAATTCTTCTTTAATCTTTGAATATTTGCAACATGTCGTTTTGAATCTAAAAATATTTATAATCCTATTTTTGACATTTTCAATATTAAATATGTTGCTCACGGAACGTTTAATAAGCAAATCTATATTTTAAGGAATTTTTAAATTCTTACTATTAATTTTCATCGTTTTTCTTAATATCAATCTTCAACCTGTGCAAATAATCGGACTAATTCTTTTTGCACTATGATTACATATCAATATCAAGTGGAATGATACTAAAAAGTGTACCGGATATTACTCAAAATTATAACAACATCGTCAATGAAGTTTTATAATCCTGAAAAACTTACAGAATTAATACGAAAATGCTCTGTATACCTACTTAAAAAGCTTCTGCAATATAAAAATTTATATAATTTCCTTAAAACCCTTAAAAATCGCTAATGAATGAACAATGAAGTAACTTTCACGGATGTACAAATAAAAATAACAACACTGAAACCTTATTCTTCATACCGTTTGACTACGTGGGGGTCAGCAAAAATTGTACGACTTATGCAAAATTTGGAGATCGACTTTTTCAACTTTTCGGGTTAAATACCTCACTTTGCGTGGCCTAATTATAAGATAGCCAATTGTGTCTGATTTATAATAAGTGAAAAACAACAACGTAAATCGACCATTAATTTCCAACCGATCTAATATATTGGTGAAACTTGACTTTGCAAGTCCAAGGGTGTTGAAACCCCTTTACATTAGCCTTTGGGGAAGGGTTCGAATGATGCCTTGCGAAATTCCAGCAATTTCGGTTCACAGTCGAAGCAACGGTATCGACTGGCCGTCTGTAATTTCCGAAATTGTTCCTTGTGAATTATGCCACCGTTCTCGTGTCAGTTCCTCCGACCCGCATTTTTTAAGCCTCCAATTATCGCGGGAAATTCATTAAGGAGCGCGTTTGAAACAAAAGGCACGTCTCGTTGGGTCTAATTTCGAATTGCCAGCCATTCGTTTCCCGGCCTAAGTATTCCAGGCTGCGATACTTTCTCAAGTCAAGGGGTATTAAATTCGTTTCCCTTTGAACATGTCAGTCGTCTCTGTGCTATCGCCGCGGCGTTTGCACAAGCACATCGACGCGACAGCGATTCTCAGCTCGTTAGAAACGCATAATGCAACCCGTCATAATTGCTCTCACGTTCATTTCCTTTTTTTTCCCTTCTCGTCGTTGCTTTCGTGCACGTTCTTTTTTTCATTGTTCTAGTTTCATTGTCCCGTCGTTCCTTTGGCGAACGCGTTTGTTTGCGATTTTCTTGTCCGCGCAGGATTTTCTCAAAATAATGTTCAAAGCATTTCGAAATGCTCTTGTGACGAGGCAGAATTTCTGGAAAAGGCTTCGCCGACTCTGTGTAAACATTGACAAACCCACTAAAACCAGATTTATACGATACACCAGGGACTAATGAATCTATTGTCATCAGCCGATCGCGGGTGTTTGCACAAACATAAATGTTATGCGTTCGCGTAGAGAAACTGGATTCGATTGGAAGCCTGTTTACAGTATCGAGTACCTGTCTCATTGAAAACGGTAGAATAATCTCGTCACACGCGTAATCAGTTGCGTTCATCGACTGATACTGATCTATACCAACTTGCGAATTATGCTCTGTGGTAGATCATTTTAAACGAAGATAGTAGATATAGAATGCTTCAAATATGTATTTATTTCTCAGAAATGAGAGACAGGAAGCTGTTCAGTCATTAAACATTTAAATATCCCTATATGACCGTAGATTTATTCATTTTTATCAAAGATTTCTTTTAATGTTCTTCTTTCCTTGTGAATTTCCTATCTTTTAAAGGTTAATAATCTTGCTAACACGTTCGCAAGAACTATTTGTTTCGTTATTTTCCTTCGCTGTTAGGGTGTTTAATCAAATGAAACAAAATATTAAAACAATCTAAAAAATCACAAACTCTCTGAACAAATACAAATAGCCTCTATTCACATGCACAGCAAATAACTAAAATTGAAATGGGTAATTGCTGTACGTAGAACTACGAATTAAAAAAAAAAGGTTCAGCATAAAGAAGATAAAACGGAGAAAGGAGTAAATCGGATTTATTTGCTATATTAAAATTCCTATTATTTTTAGAGTAAGATGAAAAGCCCGTGAAACTTTATTAAATATTTTAACGTGTTAAGTTCAGCATATCCGCGCACGCTATAAACGCATCAAACTACAGCATAGTAGTAACGGTAGAATGAATAAAGTTTGGATGGTGGGATTTAATTTCCACTCACTGTTCAGGTGAATTTCACTCGAAACAGATGTTTCACCCCGGGCGTATAGTCTTTGTGTTGTAGAAGCTGGCCAATAAATGTTGTGCAACTACTTTTCAAGGGGAACCGTATTCAGTTATTTTACCAATAAATCTTGACAATAAATTCAACCTAAAATCTTCTTCGCGCGACAAATTCTCGAACTATTCTTATTTTTTAACAAATGTGTTTTTCTTCGAATTATTTCTTGGGTGGTATTTTCAAAAAGGTGATTAAATAAATATACAATAATACAACAATTTCAGCCTACAATTTTCTTCGACAAATTCTGAAACTATTCTTATTTTTTATCAAATGTATTTTTCTTCGAATTATTTCTTGGGTGGTATTTTGAAAAAGGTGACTAAATAAATATTAGAATAGATTTGACCTGTAAAAAAAAAATACGCTACATAATGTACCCCTTCAGACCATGTAACTTCTTTATATAAAACATTTTCGTGAAACGCATACTTTGGAAGTGATTATAAGTGTGCAAGTTCAGTGGACCACCCTGTATGTGAAATTGTCTGATCTGTTTATATTAATTGGATCACTCAATGCATGTTGTGCTGCACCACGTTATTTTCAACACGAGTGAATCTTTTCAACTGATTCTGGTGTAAGATTAATCAACATTTCTTGAAAAAGTCCAGTAATTTATGTTGGGTGGCCGTTCGAGCAGAGCTCGTGGATCAAGTTATGGTCGAATTTGAATTAAGACGGCACCGGGACGGCAGACAGGGAGACGAAGGAAGGGGGTAAGGTCAGAGGCAGCGGTACAAATCATTCCAAGTTCTTGAGCGAGTTCGGTGAGGTTCGAAACGGCGCGTCTGCTCGGGCGTAAAATTGCTATGATATAGAGGGGTGAGGGAGGATCGTCGGCGGATAGGTATATATGTATACCGGTCGTTCTGTTGGTCGTGGTGAGCTCGTCCACCAATAGCCATTCCGGAAATCTCTAAGAACGCGCTTTTCGAAACTTTCGATCGTTCCGCTTCCGCGAAGATTGAATTATTCCTCGAGGAGTTGTTCGGGAAGAAGAGGCGTGTGCGGCTGGCAGGGTGCGATAAATTATTCGTTTTGTCGCGCGTACCCGCGCGATACTAGCCGTCGTGTCGCGTCGCGTCGTCGGTGTCGCGACGACGAATTCATCGGTGAATTTCATTCTCGACGTCCAGCCGGCACGGTCCCATCGCGAAATTTCTATTAGCTTCCTGGGAGATAAATCGCCGGTCTAACCATTTCGCTCTGACACCCGAACAACGAACTAATGCATGGTCGCTCGCCCTTTTCAGGTTCGTAACCTCATTTTCAACCCTTTGTACTCTCAATTCTTTTTGAATTATGTTCCAAAACTAGTCTCTGTCATTTAATGATACAAATTACGTTTTTTCGATCATAAATGTTAAATAAACAATGTGTGTTGGTATCAGCGTACAGGTTCGATCAAAATCAAAAAGACGTCTATCTTCTGTCATAAAAAATAAGCGAAATATTTAAGAAAGTCAAGTTAGGTGAAATTGTCTGTATAACGTGGGTCACTTTAAAATAAACCGTTCACATATGACGAATAAGACACGTATTCGAATACTGATGAGTTCATCTGTTCGGATAATTGAGGTTCTAATAAACCGTGAATTGAACAAGCAAATAAAATCCAAATTGTATCGTGTTTGCTGTCATTTCCCTTAAAAAAATGTTACAAATATCGTTCATTCAGAAGAGAAGTGACATAAGTAGAAAAAAAA
>CM052341.1:15285927-15312832 GCA_028455595.1 Lasioglossum vierecki
CCTGTACCACCTGCGGAAACCTCGTGCTCCGAAAATCGAGCCCGGCCATCGACAGACTGCATAATTGATACGGAAAAATATATACAATGAAAGTCGAAGCTTCACCGCTGTACGCTTTGTTCCACAACACCGGGAAACGGCTGTCGCGGAACTTAGATAAGAATCGTG
Source organism: Lasioglossum vierecki (assembly GCA_028455595.1). NCBI lineage: Eukaryota > Metazoa > Arthropoda > Insecta > Hymenoptera > Halictidae > Lasioglossum > Lasioglossum vierecki. Next base: position 15,286,096 of record CM052341.1, read on the forward strand.
TAAAAATCGTTTCGACTCGGAAACAAAGTGGGTGAGCGTTAAATTAATTGTACAATGTGCAAGAGCTGGTCTAAATGCCGGAATGCAATCTAGCTTCAAACCGCAGAATTTATTCGATGTGAGCACCACGAATATAATGCATTTATGGGTTACATGATTCCGAATATTGGCTACAACAAAATTCAATACAACCATTATTTTACTTGGGGCTTGATATAATATTTTGTAAATTCCGAATATCCGTTTAACTGCAGTTTATGTAAACTAAACTGGAAAAATTAATGCGTATACGGTAAATATAATTTTCCTTGTTGTTTATGTGTTATAATTAGACTGCGGATCATTATGCGTTTATGAAAAAGTTGGTTGGGTGAGATATAAAATATGATAGCAAAAGAGATTAGAAAAATTTCAGAAGACGGCATTGTTGTTTTTAATATAATAAAGTCATTAAGGGGGGTGAAATCAATTTTCATTTTATTTCATTTCAGAACATCTTTATTTTGCATAAAGATCCGCAGTTTAGTTATAATGTAACGATTCGTACACATTTCCTTTTGCATTTCAGTGCTCGTTTTTTTTGTATTCTTGACAATCTCTTGACAATTTATTACAATTAGAAAAGGAAGGTTGACAAAATTTCTCTTCAGTTGAAGTATTATGTTCAAATATAGTTTAAATCTTAATAGTTTTTATGGACTCGCAACGACCATAGAATTCTTTCTCTATAACAGATTATTACTGATAAAATGTCTCCACGAGTGTATAAACAATTCCCACTTTTATTCAACGACAGAGCATGCCGTGAAAGCTGAGGAAACAATAAGGTAAAATGTAGGGAAGTAAACACCGCTGAGGGTGCGAAATAGGTTTAAATATATGTTAATTAATAAATAAATTAAATGAACGAAATAATGTGGCGTGCAACAACGAGATTCATCGAACGAGCACCGTTGCCATGGTAACATGTTAAATTATTATTTTGTAAACAGCTACGAAACATTATTATGAGAACAATAAAATTCCTGTTGATGACGTCAAGAGTGCATATTGTTCGTGGAAAATTAAACTCATTGGAACGAACCACATTCTCTGTGGAGAGGGACTAACCTAAACAAAAATACAATCAGGAACGTTTTATATTACAATTAATCACAAGCCACGTGGTTGCTAGCGAGTTCGCAGTTAGTGTAAAGTAAAAATAAACGCTAAATAAAAACTAAAAAATGATCGTTGTCAATCTCGAAGAATATATACGTTAGAAAATACGTTCATAAATTTATGCATAGAAATTTTAGTGGATGAAATCGTCAAAAGTATCTACATTGTGAGGTTTAAACCCTTGCATATTTTTTTAAAACAAAAGGAAGATTAAGACTTATCACCCCACTTTCTAGCTTCCCCTTTCACAACGCTATTCCCCTACGCCTACCCCCGGCAGGGGGTAATTGCTTCCCCTTAATTCAAGTCAATTGCCCTGATCTGGCGACTCTAATCATTAGACTGCGAATCTTCTTGAGTTTATGGCATATGAAAATTTTCAAAATAAGGTAGAATATAAAATTCAACAGAATTTATTAAGATTTTTACCTGTATCGGATCAACAAAGACTGTCACCATTAGAAATAGGATTTTATTTCATGCCGGTTTCTTAAAATTTGTCAATAAAAATTGAAAATTGCGTAAATATCCGCAATCTATTGATCACGAGTCTGAGTGGGTTTCTACGCGGGCGAATCGATTCATTCAGAATTCGCGGAAGAAAACGCGGGTTGGCACGCAGCTTCAAGGTCTCCGACATCCGTCGGGGGTTCAATTAAAGAAGTCCAGCTTCGGACTGGTTCGAGACTCGGTGCAGTCCTCGCAGTGGAATTTTCTTGCGCGCCCCGAGACCGTTTAATGCGGCGTAACGTTACGCGACGTAAATATTAAAGCGCGGCGCAGCGTGAGCGAGGCTCCGGCAGTCAAAGCAAAAGATCGTCTTACGGAAAGCACGACGGCAGCGGTGACGGCGGTGTGAACGTAACGGCGTGAAAACTTTTACGTGGCTTCGCCCACGAGAACGTCGCTTAAAGGGCCGCGGAGAACAAGTCGGATATACCCGCGGAACAAACGCGGGAACGCGTCAAAGAGCTCCCTAGTAAAATGTTAGCCGCAGGTAGTAGAACCAGACTAGTGCCGGATGCCATTGTTCCCGTGGTTTTTGAAATATTTTCGAACGTACAAGGTGTCCCGACCACTCCATTCGCCTTGAACGCCGCCGTTCTTTCGAGTAGCTACCAGTTGGAGCTTAAAAGCTCGGACGAACATATTACCACATTTTTTTCTCACTATTTCATATGGCAACTGGACATATGGCAACTCTTTATGCCAGTGGCGCACACAGTGAGGAGGGTAGAGGGTCTCCACCCCTAAGAAAAAGGAAATAAAACCCTGGAGAATTAGCTAAACTGTAGAATAGCTGCTTCCTCTTTGATAAATGAAAATATTTCGGGATTTCGGTGATTTCGGCGCAAGGTTCGATCATTAAAAACAGCAACAAGTTTGCAAATTAATTTAACTCAACGTTTCGACCCCTGTATGGATCCTTTCCAAGAGATACAGTTTTGTGTTTGAAAAATTAATACGTTTATAAAACTAAAAACAAAAACAGAGTTTGCAACATAGCTGTGGAGAACATGTATGAACTAAAAAATTAATAACACTTACGGTATACATGGATATCATCCATGGTGGCAGATACGTAACTGAAAACAAGCGCTGCGACGCTGAAAGATATATGCGATATCGAACGACATCTGTCTATGATGTTTGATAAGTATCGACCAGTGGGAATTCAAAATCATCAAGGCGACAAAACCAAGATAACTGAAGCAAACTGTTCTACACTAACAAGTGTAGAGAATGTGTATGGTGACATAACAAAGCAATAAGGAAATTTATACCAAAAAGTTATATCAAAATGTAACAAAAATAAGTTCTTATTAATAATCTTTCCTCTCCGATTTCGATGATTTTTGGATATGTATTAAACCACTTAGCTTCCGACATATTTGCAAAACCTGCCGATACTAGACACTGAATTTAATTCTGCCTATTGCTGTGCGCCTGTGACCGTGCGCGTGTCAGTATTGGTGCTCCAACCGTGATCGATTCTTTTCTCTTTACAAACAATAGTGCTCTACTATCGGCAGTTCTTTTTATTGGCAATGATCGCAGAGTCACTTCGCTTACACGTCGCTAAAAAAAAGTCGTTTTGTTCAACTCGTCCCCCCAATATTAAATCCTGGGTGAGCCACTGCTTTATGCAAAATCCGCTTCTGCCGAAATATCGGCATTTTGGACCGGTACAGTAAAACCTTAAATACTGTCCGAGGTCGTCTACGTAAACGTTGTCTAGTGACTACTCACGTCGATGACGGGCAACGCTGTGCCGTGAAAATAAAAATTACCTGCATCGATTGCACGAAATATAGAGATAAAATTGAATGTTACTTCTTCTCTTAATAATTTAAATTTTTAATTTTGCTATAAGTGCGTAAAGATTTGTAGTCCAACGACGAGTTTATGATAAGTTCGTTGAATGAATGCATTTCGTCTCTTTAATCCCGCATTTGTCGCAAAAATTGCATCGATTGCACGAAATGGAAACAAAATTGAATGTTACTTCTTCTGTTAATAATTTTAGTTTTTAATTTTGCCATCAGTGCGTAAAGATCCATAGTCCAACGACGAATTTATGATAAGTTCGTTGAATGAATGCATTTCGTCTCTTTCACCCCGCATTTGTCGCAAAACTTGTTCCTCAGTGCTATGTGGTAACCAATGAAAAGAGTAACAATTTCATCTATATTCGTTTTACTATAACTTATCCCAGAAGCGGCACCCTGTCCATAAATTTCAGCATTCCATTCCCGCGAACATAAAAATTTTCAACAAAGCTGACTCGGTGCTTCCCTCCGTCGCGTCGCGGTGCGGCACGGCGCCATAACCGGAACTTGTCTCGGCATTATCGAATAAAGATATCCCGGCCACTCTTCTCCCGGATTCCGTAAGCGTCTGTCGCAGCTGTAACTATGTGAAATAGAAAATAAAAAAAGAAAGAAACGACGGAACTTCTTGCCATAGTTACAGCTACTTCTCCGTGTTACCGGTCGCGTAACAGGGTCCAAAGTATTCCGGAATTTTTCAACTCGGAAGTCGTCCCTAAATAGGGGAAGTAAAAGAACAAACTTGCTGGGTCCTTCGGAACTCTTAAGTGGCAGTAACGAAGAGAAAACGTTTGCGATCCTTTGGCCCGTTCGTAGTTCCCGGAACGTTTCTATATAGACGACGTCTACGCCGACTGTAGCAAACGAACAGGAGAATGAAACAATTAAAGTGTACGCGCGGGCTGCTGGATTCGCAGCACCACCGAGACTGCACATTAGTGGATATTACAACTGCGTGCAACCGCTCAAAACTCAATTTTGGTTAAGGCGAGAGCAAGTTGCTGTGGCCGGCTCCTCTCCTCTCTTATCTGTTCCTCGTTTCTTCCCCTTTTCCGCATTGAACCGACCGGTATTAAAGGTATTATGCGGGAGCAGCCGGCACCGGGGTTACCTACCTCGAATACTTGGAGGATTAAAACAGGTGTAAGCGTAATGCTGAAAGCACCGCTGATGGCCGGTGCCAGTGGTGTTGTTCACACACGCGCGTTCCTGAATAAACTATAGTATCCGGCGTACGAAACGGACCGAAATACCCCGGGGAGAGATACACCGGATGGAATACTACCCGCGCCTGTCGATGGACTGGATACGAGTTTTCGAGCACAGAGAGACATCCCGTTCTTCCTTGCTCGTCGGATCTAGATCGCGGGATTTTGATCCCGCCGCTAGATCATCGTGATTAAAAGGGGGATGATGCATCTGCTACACGGAAATTTCGAGCCTGAATAGTCATGTTTCCCGACAGTTTTCTTGGGCTTCCATAAAGGTTAATGGGGAAGATTGCGGGAGAGCATCTGAGGAGGGATACTGGCTGCCTCATTCATCTTGACCACTTCAAATGTTTTCCCCATTTCTAACGGTACTATTTTCTCGTGGTCTGATGAACATTTCAATTATGAAATACAAATTAATTTCTTATAATAACTCAACACGTTTGAACTGAACGGAGAAATACTAAACAGGCGTATGCGTCAATTACTTGAACGACTAACAAAATAAGAAAAAATTTTGGTACAACGTTTTGTCATCCGAAGCGTTTCTCCGGAAAACGAGTTTGCAAATGCAGAGAACACGCGTGCCATAAGTACGGAAATATGTACAATCGCTGCCATCCTCGATCTTCACCACTTCGCTATATCTATAGCCTTAGATAGAAATTGTCTGGCGCGTCTGATCATGACCAACCAATTCTCCTTCCTGTATATATTGAGTTGGAAGATAAAATTAAGGTATTTATTCACATGTTTATTCAGTAACACGAGAAGTTACCACGAAAATAGCGAAAACTAATAGAACAGAATGTAAAATACGTTATTAATAAATCTATGAATAAATACCTAAATTTTAGCTTTGAATTTTAATTTATCAACGCTAAGAACTTTCATACGAACCCTATACTACAGTACGCGAACTAGCCTGACTTTAAAACTGAATTTTCTCGAAAACGAGGCGTCAAACGAAAAAATTTTATTCCTCCTTTCGATTCATATCAACATATAGAATTACCCTCTGCCCGCTTGTAGTGCAATTTCCGGCCCACCCTGTAGTAATACATATCCATGAGCGTTAAGAAGGAAATGCTACGATAAACTGAACGAGTTCTAAATTTGCAGGTGGCCAAAAAGGAAATGCGCTAATAATTATAGTCTCTGTTCCGCTGGAATCGACTAGTTCTACAACATGGTCGGCTCTAATCAGTAGCAACCGAGTGATTCGAACCGAGCGGCCGCGAGTCACTAATCATTATAATTACTCCGCGACGACAACCGTGAACGTAAATGTATCAAAGTGCAGGATATCTCTAATTTACAAGCAGCGAGCGCGTCGCGAAAAACGTCAAACACAACGAGAGCCCCTCGCACGTAAATTCCTCACGACTTTGGGTCCTCTGTGACACCGAGTAGTTTGTGTAATTTGTGTCCTCTAGTGCGCTACCTCTAATTAGATGCGACTCGCGCTTATTTGCCGACGTAATTTCATCAGACGCGCAACTTTCTTGACAATCCCGGCTTAGCAGGAGCAGCGCGTGCGCAAGGAGACGAAAGGGCCGAGAGTTTCCGGTGTTTAATACCCACCGGGTAGAAACCGATGGGATCGTGAATATTCTGGAAATTCTGGCGCTCCGTGAACCGATGCATCTCGCCGGATTAAATCCTTGAACTGCCGGAAACGCGCTCGTCCAAAAGAAAACGTTCATATTTACGTACTATTTTCGGAAATTAAGCGACCTGCCTCGTGTAAATAAACATCGTCGCACGAAATGCACAGAAATTAAAAGTGATTCATTATATCAGAAAAATAAGAATGTAATTATTCTTGTGGTTTTTATAATGTTTCTTCGCAGAAACAAACGCATCTTACCAATCTTGATAATCCATACATGAAAAATATGAATGGTGAATTAAATAATAGAAGGGTCGAGTGGATTGATCACTATTATTTTGTTTGCTCAGCACATTGATTGAAACAGGTCGATCGAAAGGTTTGTTGTTTTTTAATGTTTTTGGAATAGTGGACACTTGGTTGCAGTTTTTGCAATTGAAGAAAATCATGGTCAGACATAATGTTGAAGTACTAGTATGTCTAGTTAAGTATAATATAATAGTATAAATTCTATTTCCAGGATTTACAATATTTTCTAACCCATTTGCATTATAAGGAAATGGTTATCGCCAATCCAGTGGCGGAGATGAAGTTTTCACAGTTACGGTGAGAATACCGTACTCGGGTAACCCAAAATACATACAATTTTCATTCACTAATTGCATTCAATATTTACTTTTACAATGTAAACTCGTTGAATACATAAAACAGCGACAAAAATTAGTATTATTTTTATTTACCGCACATACATATATGTAGGTACCACAAATATACAATTCGTACGGACTCTTTTCATTTAAGTAACCGATTATGAAATCGTTATCTTCGGAAAGACAATCATTCTCAGATGATTGTCTTATTAATGGATTGTATAAATAAATTTTGGAGAAATCGTGTATAGATACGTTACATGAAGGAGCAGAAAAATCTATACAGATTAATACTTTCAATATCTGCACACTGTATTCGTAGTTATAAAGAAGGTTTCATCCACCTCGGGTCGCAGCAGTGTACGTCGTCAGAAGAAAAGTATTCGGATACCGGGAAGAGACGGATAACCATTTGGTTTACCCGAAACGATCGGGTTACCCTCGTACTCGTATGTTACGGGTACCCGTCCGACTTACTCCGACTTAATCCGACGCGGTCCAGCCCGAGTCGACTCGAACAGTTTGGTACCCGCACACTCCTAGTGGAAATTGATTAGAATCAGGCTTTCGCTTTTCCCATCTCTATCAAGTTCGACTGTTTTCCCCCCAGAAGCGAATCGTTCCGGACGCCTCGGTATCGGTGGAAATCGCGGCGCGCCGTTTTCTGCGAGCGTGGGTGGAGTTTTCGGCAGAGTTCGCCCGCCGGAGAGATACGGTCCATCGAAAAACGGTAAAGACCCCGGCCACGGCGTCATAAAAGTTAAATGGATTCCGGAACTCCTTTCTCCGCAGGGAAGGAGGGTCGGCGAAAGGTATCTAGGCGTTTTACTTTTCGAATAGTTTTCCGAACTCGCGGACGGCCGAGGGACCGCCGGAATTCCTCGCCGCGGGGAGATTCAGCAATTTCGCTGGACTTTTATGACTCGAGACAAAAAACGCCAGCTGGAAAAAAGATGGCCCCACGCGCCAGGATGGCAATCCGCGACCGGCGACCACGGTTTTCCGATTTCCCGCGGTCGAGGTACGTCCAGCGAAACTGGGTCGTGGCCTCGCTCCCCTCGTCCACACCTGTCATCATTTTTCCTCTCTTTCGGCGTGAAGTGTAACTGATTTGCTGTAACCTACGCTATGAGATAAACATATTGCATGGCTCGCACCGTAAACAAAATGGAAACACGTCAACTATCTCGGTGAACCATCTTGGATGATGAATGAAGGGGTGGTTTTCTGTTTTCAACGATCGCGAGGAATTTAGATAATTTTTATTAACTTGAAATTATTTGACGTAGAAATCTATTTAATATTATTTCTTTAACAATTTTCTATAATCTTTCAACTTCTTGCACTTTTTTTTGACCCGGTCCTTCGCTCGGGGTTCGGAGCGACGTCGGCAACTTGCCACACGTCACAAAAAATACATACATACATATAATTACATATATATTTTGTAAGCAACAGTACACCTCCAGCTTTTTTACAAGGAGAACAGGAGCTTCGAGGGGCGGCGGTGAGGGCCCTTTCTTCGATTCACTCACCACCGCCATATTCGCGAGTGTGGCCACTCATGTTCTTGCCATTAAACTTCTTGCACTATGATTCATTTCACGGCACCAATGTTATTGAAAAAGAGTTTAAATTAATGTTCACGGATCGACTTTTTCACACTCGGACTCCTGCTAGTTCTAGGCCTATGTCAAAACCATTTCTGACTCACACCAATATTTCACTAATGCAGTTTTACTCCGATATAAGACGATGTCACGGGCCGGTTTTCGTCGTATTTCGGATGAGGGTACTTACGCACTGATCCCACCGTAACAATCTTGGTAGAGCGAGAGTCTACTGTTCTGTACAAGGATGTACACGGCTGCTACTTAATACCAATTGTTCTTAACGGGGGATACTCAGTGTTACGACAGTTATAGAAGGAGTACACAGATGTCGTGAATTTGGGTAACACTGCAATGAACTGTTGAAACACTCGAAATTCGCGAGAAATTCCGAAACTGGTGTACCAGTTTGTACAGCACATCGAACTGTATGCAGAAGAATCTTTGCCAGCCGGGCATAGTGAAGACTCCTCCACCTTGTGACCCTAATTCGGAATCGCAGCAGTTGCGGGATACTATGTCAGCGCGAAACTGTTAGGTACACTACTTCTGTTCGGTATGTGCTATTCAAATAAAGTTGTGCTCATCTCCGATTACAAGTTGTGGCAACATTGTCGGACTAATTTCGAAACTATCCGGCATCCGGGTTACTCGAGTAGACATTACTCCGGCCCGCGAACTTCCTGGTCCGCAACTGTTTCTTGGTTCAGCAGTTTCTCGCGGCTGTCTCGCCAACGTGTTCGGCACTTAGCCGACGTCACGAGGTTTGTCACTGTCCACCGATGAAAAGTCGATCCGAGACACGTGTAACGAATGACTGGTAACAACAACGGAAGCGACTTAATCGCTCTTGCGCTCGACGTACGCGAGCCGGCGCTCGACATCAATTATCCGCGTTGCTTCTACCTGTGTGTATCCGTGTGTACCTGTGTTGGCAGCCCTCGTTCCCCCAGCAGCCAACAAACACTAATGACTGGTCTCGCGGATGTTCATGCAAATGCGTATCTTTATAGAAAAAAAAAAATTGAAAGTACACGGGGAAACGCAGACGCGGGCAGAAATTTGTTTCGTCATTAGAGGATTTGACGAGTCCTTTATTTTGCATAGCTCTGCATAATGCATGTGTTCCGCATACTTTTGCGGAAGAATGTACCGCGCACGCTAGCCTGCATTTGTCATAGGTTCTGCTTTGCCTTGAAATGAATGCCTGCTCGACTCGTGGTTATTTGAATTTCTTATTGCCAGTCACTAAATACGTTGCGCTGTTTCAGTCTTGTATGGAACGCTGTAGTTAGAGTGACTATAGAATATTCGAAAACAGAGATTTTGTTCCGGGCGAAATGATAAATGTGGGTGGCTCTTTTCAATTTTCCGTGGAAGTGCTTTTCAGATTTATTTCCTCCTTTGGACCGATTCAATTATGCTATGTATATTTTATGGCGATTGCCACTTTTGAAACCTATTCCACGGGACTCTAGGGATGAAAGAAAAATTCGCCTCATCAGCGACAGATTTCTTTAAATTAAAAATAACATCGCCGCGTATTTTTCTTTCGCACGGACACGGAACTCGTAAGGGACCGTCGTAATCTACCGGGTCGATCGATAAGTAAGTTTCTCTTCCCAGCTGTGTTTAGAACTGATAAAGTATACTATTTAGGATTAGTTTGTATGTCGTTGCAATTGTACACATCTGAAGCAGGAAACCATTTTTATCCGTCCAGGAACAAATTGCAATCGAATTTCGTGAATTAAATGGGATTAAAGTTGACATTTAATTAGAGCAGGATTTTATGTGTTTCAATCTATTTGTGAATTTATAAATATTTTATCATACGTTCCTGTATGTATGGCTAAAAATGTCCTTTATCTAGACGACAAAATCAATTGAAATCAGTAACATTTATTTCTACAAAGATCGCAGTGTATTCGTATGACTTTATCTGCTTGAAATCGTATTTCAACTCAAATAACAAAGTCTCCTACCTTTACGATGAAAAAAACCAATATATTAGAGTAGTTTTAAGGTACCTCATACCCTAGTAAAACACATTTGTAATGAATAAATTGTATGAATGAATTGTAGTAATGAATGAATTTATTTTAGTCATTTTAATAAGAAAGCTTTACTACTGTTTTAAATTTCGTTATAAAATCTGAAGTTTACAGAATTTTTATGTTCTGTAAGTTTAAGCGACTGAATAGAGTGGATGTCTTTATTGTAATGTCATAATATAATCTTTTGGTAATAGTTTAATATTATTTAATAATTTTGAATAGAACAATTTGGCCAGCCACTGTAATAACTCTTTAACTAAAAAATGTTCGCATTGATTGCAGGACATAGGAGCCAAATAAAAATTCTATTCTTCTTTTAACACCAAACCTACCAAATTGATTTTATTTAGACATTGATATCTATACAATCATGTATTATGAAATTATTTTTATTATATCAATAACCGTAAAATAAAAAATCTGGAACCATTGATTTTTCCCGTGATGGTAGGTTTAGTGTTAATTATTCTATTAAGCTGAAACTAATACATTGAGTCCTTCAATATTTTATCATGTAAACTGATTTAAATTATAGGTGTCCATTGTTATAAATGCACCAAACCCGCAGTCTAGTAAATAATAACATCTAACAAACACATTCTCTGTTTTTGGGTAAATCAATCACAGTGCGGCGTTACGCTAGCGTTACCACACGATGCAAGTTGAGTATTCCTTTGCGAAACGGAAGTTAGGGTTTGGGCACAACTTACTGACCGTAGCTCGTAGTTAGAATTTAGTTCAATATTGTTCTTGTCCAGTTGCCGATATACCCGCGATCATATTACCCGGAATTTCATCGGACGCTGCAGCAGCTGGTCTGAGGTCCCGAAAAATGGCAGCAGTTTTAAAAGAGGGCGACTTTTCGCGGCGTACGAGGAACGGAACGGAACTTCCGGTCGGCGCGTTTTGCGCCCATTAAAGTAACTCAGTTTGCAAAGTTTACGGGCTAGGAGAGCCAAAGTTTCGAGCGTGTCTGCTATTTCACCGTAGACGGTCGGCGCGGCGCTCGAACGCGTTCCATCGCGCGTTAAGCGGATGCGTCCACCCAGAAATCTCCAAATTTTTATTTCTTGAATTACATGCAAAAAAGTCATACCGGAAAGTTCCAAGTTTATCGATTTATTTCCAACCTTTACCCACTTCGGAGATAAAAATCTGGAACCGACCGCTGGTCATTTCTTGCTCGCCAGCTTAGTTTTTCGATACTTCAACTTTTAACTACCATCGATTCGTTGGAAATTAATTTCTCGCGAGGTCCGATCTTTTAGGGTGAATCACCTGATGTATCGTTTAAATGTTCTCAAGCAATTTGTTTATTACAAAATCTTCTGGAAAAAGTGGATTCAATAAGTGTTTGAACACTAAATCTCTGATAGTGTTAACTTCATTAAAACATTTTGACTCATTCTAAAGCTTGAAGCTTCTACATTCGCAGACCACCATTCATTTTATTTCTTGGATCTTTCTGCATGATATATGTACAAGATGAAAACTGTGGACATGTTTTACGTCGAAACTTCTACTAATTGAATCATCTGTAAAAATGTCAAACAATAGTCTTTCTCTCAATGAACCTATTACAGATTTGAAGAACGATGCTTCCCCTTTACAGAGACTGCTGGAAAGTTGATATACGATTTTTTCTGGCTGTTTCATTAATCAAAAATGAGGATCACGATTGGTCATGTGTAATCATAATCGCCAGATTTAGAATTGTGTCTCCACTCTACTTTCTCCTTCTACGAGGCTTACTAATTCGGTACTGCCAGAGAGACAAAAGTCGACAATTTACCCATACTATAACGTAATATAAACAAGAAGTATTGATGATCTCGGCGCAAAGGTTCGATCAGAAATTTTTTTTTTCGTTCAGTTCTTTTAATTTTTGTAATAATGATCTATGTAAATTATGTGTGTCAATAATTGTAATATTTAATTTGCGCCGAGATCATCAATACTTCTCGTTACCTTACGATCGATAATCAACAAACACATTTATAATACAGGGTGTCCCAAAATTCGTGTAGTTCCCGGAAATGAGAGGTTCCTTGGGTCATTTGAAGCGACATTTTCCTTTACAAAAATGGCGTCGGCGGCTTTGTTTAAGAATTTAGGAGTTATTCTGGCGGATTGATTCTGGCTCGGCCAATGGCGCCGTCACGCTAAGCGGGACCTGTCGCTGAGTCGGACTCCGTTCGCTATAGCCGCGCTCTGATTGGTCCGTGTTTTTCGTTAATAACTCCCAAACAAAGCCGCTGACGCCATTTTTGTAAAGGAAAATGTCGCTTCAAATGGACCGAGGAACTTCCCATTTCCGGGAACTACATGAATTTTGGGACACCCTGTATAAACATTTAAGAATCAGTAAAAAATTTCATACAATTTGGAAGAAGTCGAAAATTTGAATTTAGTGGGAGTTTTTACGATTCAATGCACGGCACCTATATGTGCTAGGCGTTGTTCAAAGCTCATATCTCCGTTTCTAACGAGAAGCATCCGGTTTTGTCTTCCGCATGGCTAAACAAAATTGGCCAGTGCAATTTCCCGCTGGTCGGATCAGGCTCGGATTCTTTGGGGAGGGGGGTATCCCGTCTCCCACACCTACGCGTCCCGCGTCGCTGGTTTCCGGTACCGGGCGCCGCTTGCGGAAACAGGCAACCAGGAATGCAATATTAAGGCAGCAGTCCGTCGAAGTCTGAGTATTCCCTCTCGACGCGAACAGCTTCTAGCCGGTTCGCCGCATCTCCGGCTCGCGCAAAATTAACGAGCGCCGACGACCTTCTTCAGCATACTTAAATACCGTAACCGCGATTGCTGGGACACAATCCTCTCATCGACTTCAAGCCTCGCGATTGTCGCGCGGAAAAAAGCTCCTGACTTCGCTGAACCCATTGGCTTCTCGATAATCGAACACCTCTTGTGCAAAACGCTGACAAGTGTCAAACAGTGCCAAGTAGATTGAGAGAAGCTCCCGCGACTTCAACAGAACTACAGAGTCACAATGACTTGTGCTTCTGATTTCTTCATATAATTTATATTTTTAATTTGAACACTTGTTCCAAATCATCTGTTCAAATATAATATTTCTGTACGGACCCTCTCTCTGTCCCCTGTTTTTTTATACATAGATTTCTTAAATCTCACAGTTTATTTCTTTAATGTTAATATTATATTCGAAAATGTTCAACATATTCCTTAGTTATAGTTCCTAAGTTATCCTTGTAATGTTAGCATGCGCAGCCATGTGCATGCTGCTAATAATCTCATGTGGGGTTTCACAGCTTAATAAAAAAAAGGCCAATACCAACGTTGTAACCAGACTGCAGATTTGATGTATTTTTGACAAAAGTAAAACAGTATTAGAAGAACTTAAAAATAGCTTTACATCATTTTCCAATTTTTAAGATGATAAAATGGAAAGTACATTATCATTTAATCAAAATTTGTTACAACGGGCTCGAACAATTTTTATCTTACACAAAGGTCTCTCTCCTCTTATATTACAATACAAACCGTATATACAAAGTCTGAATAAGTCCAATCTTATTATTAAATTATAAAGCAATGTATGTCGTTGTTCGTTTTTTCTTTAATAACTTTAATAAGGTGACAATAATACGCCGATGTTTTCAAGTTCTCTTATTCTTACTCTTTCCAATAGCACCAACTATTTTATCTTTACTATAGATGCTCAAAATCCAAAATATATGTAACTGTACTCCATTGATAATTTACTAAGAGCAATTCCACAACTTAATCCGTTGAAACACATACGAATATCTGGGGAAAACTTAGAACCCAGTTCTATTGGAGTTGGATGGATTTCCGAGCTCGAATAATCCGGCAACCGAACGCACTTCCTATCGCGAGTTGCGTATTGACAGTCGCGAAACCTGTATTCACGAGAGGGAACGCAGGTAACTACAGTGTCAACTATGCCGGTACTATCTGTGCAGTTGGGTCAACTACGGTAATAGCATTCGAAGTTATTTCAACTAGATATGCGATAGCTATTGTAGCCGTATCTTTGACCGAGCAGAAGCGTCTCTCCTTGGGGACACTCTACCGAGAGCTTAAATAATAAAACAGATCAGCGAGGATTGATTCGTGAAACATCGCGATATTCGTCGCAACTGGGCCGCGCGTCAATGAACGCGTTCGCTATTTGATCCCCCGTGTGCGGAGCTGAAATGTTCCGCTTCAAAGAAACTGCGACGTATACTCGATAACATCGTGTTTGCGACCGATCCGAGTATGCTACTCGCTCCGGAACACTCGCACCGCTGTCCGGAACAAATTCGAAGCATCTAAATACAATATAACTTCTCGTTTCGATGCTTTCATCGTTGGCGAACATTCAATCATCTGGCAGGGTAGATCATCTGAGGTATATCACGCGACAGTATTTGGAGTAATGATTTCTTTTTTCTATAACGTGATATTATGTGATAGACGTTTCTCGTACATTTTATTCACCGCATTTTTAAATATGTTGCAATCATACGGGTTTATTTATTCAACCTCTCACATGTCTTCTACCCTAATTGCTTGATTTATCTACCGATCTATGCTACCTATTGATCATTTTCTATTCTTTGGTTTTAGCCATCTCTTTCTTCTTTCTTAAAGCAATTTAATTAATAAAAGTGAAACTGAAAAGATAAAATTGATCATAATGGACACTTTTTGTGAAACTTTGGGAAACTACAAAAAATGGCACATAGAGATCGAAGTCCATACAGGAAATAGAACTTGTTAAATATTCTTAATTTTCATGATATGATCAAGATTTCTTTTCCTCTTTCTGCCTTGAATCTTGATCACCAAATGCAATAGTAGTCGCGTTTTCATTAATTAATAGACTCCGGATATTTATGCAAAATAAGAAGATTGTGCATCAAGATGTAGGAACTAAATATATATTTATATTCTTCATTAATAATTTTAATGATGAAAATAATAATGATCTCACAATCATTTAATATTTTCTCTGTTTTAAATTGTACTTGCTCATTTTTGTTTTAAATGCATAAAATCTGGTGTCTATTAATTAATATCCACCATCGATGTCTCCGAATAATTCTCTAAAGTAAAATATATATCTGTTGCATATATATTTATATTTTTCATTAACACGTTGAGTGCCACGTCAGTCACCGGTGACTGACATCGACCTTTCCGTTCAGGCCGCGTCAGTCACCAATGACTGGCAGTACTACGATACCTGCGCACGCGGCCTGACGGGGAAGTCGCTATAAAACCGCGTGGCACTCAACGTGTTAATAATTTTAATGATGAAAATAATAATGCTGTCACAATCATTTAATATTTTCTATGTTTTAAATTGTACTTGCTCATTTTTGTTTTAAATGCATAAAATCCGGTGTCTATTAATTAATTTCTATCATCGATATCTCCGAATAATTCCCTAAAGTAAAATATATATCTGTTGCATCTCCACATTTACACGAATGCTTAAATATTAATATCGGAGAAACAGAATTTTAATTCGACGTTTAGAAGGTGAACAGCATATATGTTGATCAGATTACGTTTAAAATATCCACCAGTGACACGGTATTTTCCGGGAAGGGGTCAAGTACCCTTCAAATCGCAATTCCTGATCCCAGCCCACCTAAAATTCGGGGTTTCCTCTCGATTTATGAAACTACGTCTCTTGATTCGAAAGTATCCGATGTGTACATGACCGAATGATATTGTTTTAATCAAATGCCGCTGCAGGTTTCCAGCGACGGATTAACCGATTCACTTTGACCGATGCTCCATCGTCGATATTTTTCCACTAGTGCAGACCGTCTATTGATTTCATCATCCAGAAAAAGCTCGTGAGATTAAACCGATTACGCGTTCAAAGCGAGCACCCCTACATATATACCGCGAATAGAATACACCCACCGTTGAAATCGACACACAGTGACTACCATTAAATTTCGGACACTCCTAAAAAGACGATAACAGTTTTTAATATTGAACCATACCTTAAATTTTTTCTTTTCCAGACGTTAGAACAATTGTATTTTAAACAAAAATTATGAAAAGAAGAAATTATTGTTTCATTTCTAAATATTGCAATGGGTGAAGAAAATGTTTATTTTGCATGAAGGTCCACAGTATAAAGATTATACACTGGCAGTAATTATAGTCACTGAATAATAAAAGAGACTATCAGTATAAGTGCTTAAATAGGTGTGATCCTTAATAAAATAAAAATAATTATTTTTATGGCATAGCCTTGCCGCGTTATTTTCTTTACAGTTACTGTGATTAAAACGTCTTTATCCCTCAAAATGTCGTAGAACGGAAAAGAAAATTTATACTTTTTGTTTGGCTACATTTATTTTAAGGCTCAATCATTAATTACAAACGAATCAAATTTTATTTGATCTAAACAGAAACGCGTAACATTAGCGTTTATTAAATTTTGTTAAAATCATCGTAACGAGTTTGAGGTTAAAATACGGCAAGTGGTTAAGGAATTTGATGTACACTTCCGTGCTAAGGAAAGAAGCACCCAGCTATAGTTATTAGCAAAGCGTAAAAATCGAATAATAAATTTAAATAAAATTAATTTAATAGTTAATAATATATGTTATTGCGGATTATCTAATACTTTGAATGCAATAAATCAATCATTCTACAATACACTTTCCACATAAAGATATTGTTTGTCATTATATCTTATAATTGTACAGGGTGTTTCTTTCTTTTGCAAAGGAGTGTATCTTTAAAAACAACAAAGATATTCGGGGTGCAAACGTGGGGTGACTCAGCCTGTATAAACGAAATCGTTTTTCAACGCTCGAAGAAGGGATCCTTTTCAACGTTTTAATTGTCGTAGAGTTCGGTCGTTTTATACAAAACACTGTGCACGTCGCGAAGGAAGAACTGGTCCGATTACTAAGATTATTTCGAATAAATTATGAGAGTTTTTCGAATGGGCAAGTTCTACCTCTTTTTCTCTAACTCTCCGTATACATAATTGTGGTGGGAGGATCAGGGCGGGACGAAAGGGGTCTGTATGGGTGGGTGTACGCCCTGGGAGGTAACTCCAGAAAATCAGGCAATTTAAATTCACCGTAAAAAGGCTCTTTAATTAAAAGACTTTAATTCCTCACGGTCACAAGGGAACGCTTACTTATTCATACTAATGACTAGGCAGCCTCGAGTAATTAGAACGGTTTGAGTGCTCGGCATCTGATCTACAAGAATGTACCGGCGGGACGTTTGGGATTTTGATTGAAAACGACGCGGCCGGTTTTTCCGGCTGGCGACCACCGGTGTCGTTGCTTTCGCCTCTATTTGCGCGGTGCAAATCGTCCGGCAAATTAAACCGTACCCTCGCGTTCTTCTTTCATTTTCGTTTTCGTTCCATCAGCGGAGAAAATTTTTTTAATGCCTGCCGGCTCGACCAGCTTTACGGCGAACGCAAACTCGTTGTCGGTGATTTTCGATATACATATTGTATGTATCGATAGAATCGACGGCATGCTCTTGCGCCGCAAAGAATTCGCAATTCGGTTGACTGCGAGAGCAAGCCTCCGGAGAACGTCAGCTCCGCCGCTGCCTCGTTAATTGGATCAGAACGCCGCGATAATTAGTTTAAATCCTCCAATTAATATTCCGTGTTTTACTTTCGCGTTACGACCGGCGTCCCGGATATCTGCCGTTCCAGTTCCCCGGCATCAAAGATCACGTTCCCCCTTCTGGCAAACGCTTCCTGACAACATTCCAGTTTATTTTGACTTTCTGGATTCCTCCTCGTCTCCGTCCGTTTGCCTCTGTACACAGAGCTTGCGAGGCAAAGGGTTTACCCTTCTTTGTTCTTGTTTAATGCGTTCCGTAAACCGAGGATTTTATAATGCGATCGGCGCGCCAGTTTTAACAGTGTCAATGCTACCGTCTGGGACAACCTGGTGCCAATAGTATCAATTAGTTTAGATACAGTCAACTTTTCATTCGCTGTCGTAGCGAATACATTTTTTTCGCATTTGTGGAGAACTTTAAAGGGAAAGTGAATAAAACAAGAATATTATACGCGTAATAAACTGATGCAGTGAATCAATGATTCATTTACTGACATGGGATATTAGCCAAGTGTAATAATACAACAATTTTAATCAAATTAATGCAAGATATAATTTGTTGAAGAATATGTGACATGTATTTTCTTTTAGCTGTTAACATTCATGTTAAGGGTCTAACTAGAGGGTCTAGGACAATGATGTTTGCTAGATGTGCTATTAATTTTAATACAGTGTCCTAAAAATGCTGTATTTCCTTGAAAAAGGTGATTGGGTGATGACGAATGAAAATGTTTAAATTCAAAATTTACACTTGTTATCTTTGAGCTTCGTAAACTGGCCTACGCATAAAACATATTTTTAATCATGTTGAATCATACTTTTTGATTCCCCTTATGCCGTCTATAACAGAATACAGTTACGCATGTAATTGATCACACAAAACTTTAAATCAGAATAACCTTTTTTATGAATGGACCAAACGACTTCAATTTCTCTGCGAGGAAAGAAGAATGAATTTAGTAAATGACGTCTAATAAATATGTTGCATAAATGCATTTAACCGGAACTGTGAAAAACAATAATATAAACTGACATTTATAACTTTCTTTTAGTTAACACAACTTTTTTGTTGTTGTGCTGGTAAACTTGTCTGAAAAGTGTCTGTACATTGGTTGTCGTATTCTATGTTTAGTCTATTAGTCAGCTTTTTAGAAGTTAAAAAGGATTTGGTACGATCAGCGATTGTATATGGCGGAACAATTCATGGCTTTTGCGTCACGACAATGCACCTGCTCACACTTCATTGCTTTGTTTGTGATTTATTGGCCAAAACCAACACTGTAACGATGCCACAGCCTTTATATTCACTAGACATAGCCCCGTGTGTCTACTTTTTGTTCTCAAAAATATAGAGAAACTTGAAGGGTTGTCGTTTTTCAAACATAGATAAGATTACTACGTTCCGTGCCACGTGAACCACCGACGTTAACTATCCACTGCATGATTTCTTTAATTGGGATGAAAAAATTGGAAGAAGGTTAGTTTTTGTGCTTTATTTAAGGGAAAAATATTTTTAAAAAAAGTAAAACAACATTTTTAGAAAAATAAACATAATAAGAAAACACATTCTTAGTTCACTATATACCAGATTTGTTAACTGTACCAAATATGATCCATTCAGGCTATCAGCGGTACACGACACGTTTATTTAATATGTTAAAAACATATATTGTATAACGAGTTTAACACTGTAGAATATATTTCCATCAATAGATCGAGGCATTGTAAAAAATGCAGTGTAGAACAAAGATCATAAGTTCGTTTAATTGTTGAGCAAAAACAGCTGAATGCTCACTCAAAGATCGAGTTCCAGAAACGTTTCGGGGATTGCAAAAAGCGCTGGCATAAGTGTGTAATATTTAATGAAGACTATTTTAAAGGGGATAGCATTCACGTGGACGAATAAATAAAGTTTATTCTGACGAATGAAAATTCCCGTTATTTTTTTTAACACACCTCGTACAGTCGTGCTAGTCGAATCATCGTAAAAACACCGTGGATCCCATGTCGTATTTCAACGCGACCTCTTCGCAATATTAAACTTTGCTTCCCCCGATCGCAAGGTTCGAATGTCCGCGGTCGTAAGTCCGACAAAATGGAGGCGTACGTTCGGAAACGTGCGCCGGTGAACCAACCTTGGTTTTCAAACGATCCTGGTCTTCCGTCGGATCGATGCTTGACCGTGGTTTCGCCGCGCGAAAGAGGGTTGCAGTCGCATAAATACTGGAACGTGACCGTTAGAACTGATTCCAGAACCGAGCAGAGCCCATTTAGATGCACCTGCTACCGTACCTTCCGCCCGAGTCTTCTAACGTTAGTGTATGGTTTACGGGTGTCGCGGATTCGTAGTTTCTCCAGTACATTTTATCATTGGATCGAAATTCTCCTCGAATCCCGCCGACCGACAGGTGCTAAGCATCTTCCAATAGTGGGAAGTATTATCAGACTCCACATATGTGAAAACTTTGGGATCGAAGTGTCATATTAGATTCTTGTGACAAATGTTAATAACACTTTGGTATTTCCAATGATTTTTTTTGTGAAACTTTTATGAAAACATCGGTGACACTTTTCTGATTAAGAGGACACCAAACACTATTTGGATCGTATTTACTTGTTTAACAAATCTGGTAAATTGTAAAGAATGTATTTTCTTACTGTTTATTTTTCTGAAAATGTTGTTTTAATTTTTTAAAATATTGTTCCCTCAAATGAAACACAAAAACTGACGTTGTTTCAATTTTTTCATCTCAATTAAAAAAATCATGCAATGAAATTCCTGATACAGTAGCTCAATTATTTCAACTAATCACTTACTATCCAGATAATACAATGTTTCTTTAGATAGAATACTGTATTCAATCTTTACCAATCCATACAATAAATTGTGTTGTATATTGATCTCTTTATATATTAGACTAATTTACATGTAACAAATAAATATGATCTGAATTATGTCATGTTTGGTCTCACTTTAATCCTAATATAATCTAATGTAGTTGACTGATGCAGCTTTAAGCATTTAATAACAAAATAAAAAGATTAACAAAAATCTATGAAACCATTTTATATTCTGGGCATCTTTATTTCTTTGTTGGCGACTATCGAGCACAATAAAGTCGGCGAAGACAAATAACGTGTATTTTAATGATACCGGTTAAAAGGATCGTTGCGCAATGATCGAAAAAAGAGATTGTTATCGCCGAGCGTTTGAGGGGAAGAAGATTATGCAAATAGCAAGGGATGGACTTCTACGATGCAGTTACGGTGCTCTGTAGCGACTTTTAAATTCTACTTTATACATGCAGCAGTTTATTTTTCCGTGAAAAACATTATCCTAAGCGACATAGCATCGAGCACTAAACTCGCCAGTGAAATATCAAACTCTTCTCGTATCCAAGTTCCTTTCTCTTCCCCGAGCTACCGTTCTTCCACGGCATCCATTTTCAAAAAGCTTTTCTGTTCCCATTTCTACCTCATCCACTTCCCACGTCTAATTTTCTCTTCGGACGCAACACACGGAAACCCTTTACGACATTGTTCCCCATACAGGGTGTTTCTTTGAACCAGTTACATCAGTACCTCTGGTAGACTCCAAAGAGAAAAACATGTATAATAGTTGCTCAGCTTAGCGAATTTTCTGACATAAATCATTTTGCTCCACAGTAAAAAGGGTTTTAAAGTTAAATTAACGTTTTACCTTATAACTGTGGACTTCATGGTACAATCTGTTTTCTTGGTATCATAAAGGCATGTGTTTTCTTTTTAAATGCAGCATTTAAACGAAACGGTGCATATTATTACAGTAAACATCCGCCGCAGAGATCTTTATGCAAAATTAATGTTTTCTAACTAAGTAGTTTCAATTGTAATAATTTTCATACATTGATCATTTCTATTGATTAAATGTTACTGACAGTTTTATTACTTTATGAATGCATGCAAACCCGAATCTAGTGATAAACACAGCAATCTGCTGTAGTGCTCAAATAGATCTTTTCTCATAATAAGATCTTATTTCGTATTTGATGTGTGCTTTATTCCGGAATCTGAAAATGTAGAAAAAATTACGCAATAATCATGATTGACTTTTGTAAAATTAAAACTATAAGAGTAGTGAAAGAATTGCAGCCTCGTATTCACAGAGAATTAATCGACACACTGTCAATCCTAGCTATCTAACGACTAATGACACCAATACTACTCATATTCCTCACATTGATCATTTATCTCTTGCAGCAACTAAATGACTCTTGTTCCTCTAGATCGAGATGAATCAAAATAATCCATTACCATTAACAAAAGATTAGGTCCTTAATAATTTCGTTGAGCGAATCATGTTAATACACGGTCAGATAATACAGGGTCGAGCAATAACTGTCCACGTTAAATATTTTCGTTACTTGTAATAATATGAAAAAATGATATCGACATGAATCGACAGAATATTGAATTACGCGTAAAAATTCATTCATCTTTATATGTCCTAAACGTAATAGTTAATGAGATATTATCGAAATCATTCCATTAATGTAAATAATCATCGCTAATTCGTAGACTGCAGATCTTTATGCAAAATAAAAATACTTCTCATTGATTGTGAGAAGCAGAAATAACATAAAAATTGATTTCATCCCTTAACTACTTTGTAACATTAAAAGCAACATTCTTGAACTTTTAAAATCTTTTACTGTGTTATATTTTGCACACAACCAACATCTTCATAAACACATAAAGACCTGTAGTCAACTGATTTGTTAACTGCGAGTATAATCGTCGTAGATGCAGTATTAGAAGCGCTGGCCAGTGTAAATGTTGCCTGTAACGTCTCCGCGGTTATTTTGCCGTGTAATTGTGTTTCAGATTAATCTCGAGAGTCGTTTCTTACCGCGCGAGCGGATCGAAGAAGCGTTCATTGATCGCGTGGCCGATCCATTTATCAATTCTCGGGCAGCGCTCTGGAGCTGGCTTTGCTCGTCCGGTTTTTACGGGCGCGGATCCGTCGAACGGTTTCCCGCTGGCAAAATCTGCCGGGCGTTCACCGGCTTCGCGGAAAATGACACCGGTCTCGTGTTTTTCTAAAGCAGCTTCGCCAAAAGAACAAAGGATCTCGCCAGCCGAAAGTTAACACTAGAGATTACTGCTTGAAACGTGTACTAAAGTGACACGTGTACTCTGAATCTCTGTACCTTGTACCAGTACAGTAAGTCCTCGACTTAAGCGTTCAATTCGTTCCAGTCTATCAGTGTCTGAGCGCCCCCGCTGAAAAGTTATTAATGCAATCTGATTTGTACATATCATACGTACACTACCCTCCAAAAGGTTGAAATCACGGCGTAAATTCAAAGAAGGTATATCAGAAAAACTGAATGTTTTTAGAACAACCACAACCTTTACATTTTGTATTATCTTTTTTTTTAATCAAGGAATGTGTATTTTTTTCAAATTGCTCTTCCATTAAAAAACCGCCTTTATTTTTAATTATAGATTAATCACTTTTAATTACGGATCCCGGGATATCATAGGGCCCCGAATTGTAAATAAATTGTTTTATTGTGAACGGTATGAAATTTTTCAATAGTTTTACTTTTTGTTAATAAGTTTATGAGAGTTTTCTTGCAACTTCTGTTTTTAACTTGAGTTTGGGAGACCCAAAATTTTTACCGCTTGGGACTTCCACTTGATTTAAGCCGCCACTGATGACAGCCTGACATATTCAGGGCATTCCGGCAATTAGTTTTTCGAATGTTTCTAATTTTATATTTTTCCATGCTTAGAAGTTGCCAAAGATGTCCCTTTAAAAATGTGCATTCCGAACATTATCTGCGGTTATAAACTATACAAAAACATTATGGACATAACTAGTTAATATTTAATATTATAATTCACTGGTATATTTGAATTAATACCTTTGATTATATATTTTCACGAATTACAATGGATTATCGAGAAAATAAAATAATAGTTATATCAATATTAACATATTGTAAACCCATCCAGTCGTATATGAGTGTCAGTGTTTTTATCAAACTTGAAAAGCAATTTCTATTACGATGTATTAGATAAACTTGTTCAGAATCTGCGAGATATATTCAGGTTATAAGAATAATTTCTATAATAAATCTTGTCCTTTCTACTGTCATATTATTAAATATGTATCTCTCGTTTCATATGACTTTTAGAAGCACTGCAGTCAACAAATATTAACGAGTTTTATAATTAATAACGACCAGTAATAGACTCGTTTCATTCAGATGTTCGTTGTCGAAAATTATGAAGTTACCGTCTGAGAAAATGTCATGCAAGCGACTCGTGTGAGTTAAAATTAACGAAGTTGATAAATTCCTGAAACCCAGACGGTCGCACTTTTTATTTTCGTTTCACAACCGATTGCTAAATGTGTCAAAATGTTGCAGGAAATGCGTCAAGAAGTGTTTCTTCATTTATACAATTATTTACAGTTTCAATTACAACGTTAAATCCTTCATTCCTATAATTAAGTTTAGAGACAGGAAAAAACTCGGTTGTAGAACTCGAACCAACCAAATAGCAATTATGTTCAGTGAACCATAGTAATATCCGGACACTTTCAAAACAACAATAACTGTTTTCATACCAGATCATACAACTTAGTAAATTAATTGTTCTAACTTCTCAAAAAAATCCAAGTCGCATGATCTGATATTAGAAAACTTATTCACAACATCCTTTTAAAAGTGTCTGAATATTACTGCGGTACATTCTATATGTTTATTTTCGAATGTCTTAAATTTTGTAGTTCTTCCTGTGTTTTCAGTCCTGTATACGAAGCGTCAGGTACCTATTAAATAATACTAGTACCTATTAGATCAACCTTGCGTTCACCAAGTCTAATCCTTCATCATGTTCCCTGGAAATCTATAGCGAATGTCGGAAGGAGATGAGCGTCGAGAATGTCGCGACAGGTGAGACACATCTGGCAGTCGACGAGAGACACGTCCTTCCTGTATCATAATATTAACCGTAGAAACACTATGCAGCAAGTTACAAAATATTAAAAGTGATTTTCTCTTGATCTTTTCAACTCTCTTGTTAAGTATTGAAGCAGTCACATGATCGGCTTTTCATTTCGAATTATTGAAATTAAGACGACTCTTCCATGGGAGATGATTAAATAAATTTGATTATTCAAGCGTAAATGAAATATATATAAATTCAGTCTTCTTATTTTTATAAAACACAAACTAGTTATTTTCAGTGCTTGGCAGGCTTAGCGTTAATGTCGCTTCGTGTAATAGTTAATTAATATTTAAAACACTAAAAGTTGTCGACAATAATTCAAACAAATTATAATTGTGTCTCACATGTATGCTTAATCTTTGCTACTATGTCTAGAGAATATAAGACTTTCGTGTTTGGTATTATATTTCTCTTTGATTTTTATCGGAACGTATTTATTTTAAACTGGAACATAGTTTCCCTATTAGTCTACGCCGTGTTATTCTAGTTTTTACCAATTTGTAAATGCATATTGTTTATAAATCTCCGGTTGTGTGATTGCAATGCGCACAGCAAAAAACTGAGCTAACAAAAATACCACTGTTGATATTGTAAATATTGTATGCCACAACTCGGTTTATACCGTCTGTTACGAAACGAATGCGATTGAAAGATAATAAGCAGAATATAGGTTTGGAAATTCCTAGGACTTAATGCTCTGAATCCCCTTACAAATAAAAGTAGATCATTTGTCAAATAAAAGTACGAACTCCGGAATAAATAATGTCTCTTTCAATGCTCCCGTTTATACATTCTGAAAATACAGAAAATGTTCACAATTATTTGTATCGTTTCAGAGTACGATATTCCCAAATAAAAAAATTGTGAATACACACCTCGATCATTCGCAAATCTAAAGAAATCTTTAAATCAATCATTCTGTTGACATATACGGGATTTTCGAATTTCCACGCTTTAAATCGGCACATAAATCATTTCCTCGAAGTCATAGGCATTGGACGTTACAAATGTCAATAATGTACGTAGTGCATCGAGCACGGAAACATCAACAGACTGCAGTCAAATGCAACAACATGTATGGGAATTGTAGAATATCCAGAAAATCCTTTCTCCACACGAATATTCAATTGAGCGCGAGCGTTGAGCTGTACTAAAAAAAAAATTGTTAAAGTACAGTCGAGTTTGATTTCTGTTACCAGATTGCAAATTTTATTCATTTATAACAAAAATGAAAATAACGCAGAAATGTTAGAAGCGTTTAAAGATATTGTTACAGTATTTTCGTCCTATTAAGAATATTGAAAGAAAAACTTTTAATTCCTACAATCGACCTTGGTAGATGTTTATTATACAAAGTCCACAGTCTAGATATTATTATTAAAAGTACGCAGCTTCTACCTTAAAGCTATCTTAAGAATATATTGTAATAATTATTTAAATAAACATAAATTTTTAAAAATACCACGTTTTTAAAAACGGACTAAAAAGTATAAAATAATTTTT
>CM052341.1:15312932-15441994 GCA_028455595.1 Lasioglossum vierecki
AAGTAGAGGGGGTTGTCGAACGAAGTGGGGATCGCTGAACGCGATGACGTAGTTCGCGGGGGGATGAAAAGGTAAATATTTAATTGTTATTTTCTCCGAAACGGTAAGACTTTTCCAAAAAAATTTTTTTGAATAATGCATTGTCATCCAGTTCTGAGCCATGTGTGCAATTTCAAGTCTCTAGCTCATCAGGAAGTTAGTTTAAAATCAATTTCAAAATTTGCCACCGAACAAACAGACAGACAAACAAGAAAGCGAGCTAATAAAAACGTGGTAAAAAGTGAGTATCTCGATAGAAGTAACAATTTTCAACTAGCGTTCATGTATTCTATATGCTACATAAACCTTATTTGATTTAAAGCAATAACTAAATAGTAGTAGTAATAATAATTACAATTGTGTTAGCTTCGACAACTTCAAAAAAGAATGATAGGAAAAAAGTTCTTTTAACGTATAATGCTTTTTCACACGAAATAGTAAACAATGTAAAATTTCTATTTCTATAACAGTATTTATTAACAATCGTATGGATTTTACGTCTTCATAAAAACATTGATAACCACCAGAGTAATCTTCACCTGCATATTGAAGTCTCTTTTCACACGTTAAAAGAAGTTGTTAAAAGCCACGCAAATATAAATAAAATGTGCTGAAAATAAAACGTGCTAAAAAATAGTGTAAAAAGTATTATACAGAAGGGACTAAGTAAAAAGAGATTCGGCTTAAATATAAATGATGAATTAAATATAAAATGAACTGCATATTCTTAAAATCTGCACGTGGTAATAGGGCAATTGAATGAAACGAGCCAGCAAGCTTAGTCTAAAAATGGTACGGTCAACGAAGTAGATTGCTGAGTAACTCTTCCGGCAATTAAGCTGCTGTCGGCCAAACATCGAAAAAGCTCTGCCCCGCGGTGGAAAAACATGGTGATATTTGGTGGAACTATGATTTTTCGCGGACTCGGTAACGAGGTGAAACGCATACTCGACCATGGGGTGTAGATTTTCAAGCGAACAATCGTTATCGCTTGTAATTAATGCCAACGGGTTCGCGGATACGGAATCCTCGATGGTTTCCCGATCGGTTCGGCAGCTAGCCGATGAAATATCTCGTAACTCAGAGAAAGTTTCTCGCCCACGTAAGTGTAAGAGAATGAGGCTGGCGTGGTCGTAGAATGGGGGATGATTTATGGGGGAATAAAACAAGAGCTGGCCGAAGGAGCTAGCGTGGGGCGTGCAGGTGAAATGAATCAACTTATGAATTTTAAACGCGCATTTCTCCGGCTATAGAAAAAAGAACGTCGTTGCCTATAAAATGTCCGTCCATCTTCAAGCTCCTGCATCGATTCGGGGCCGACTCCGACCCGGAATAAGACGCCAACTAGGAGTTGGTCGCTTTTTGCATTCTAATTGAAAAAAGGTGCTACCGAGGCTAAGGAAATGATTGATACGATATTAAATCGGAATGCCGTGTCCTATAGCACATGCCAAAAATGGTTTTAGAGGTTTCGAAATGGGAATTTCCATCTCGAGGATGATGAACGTCATCTGAAAAGACTAGGAAGATTTAGTGCTTCTGTCAATTAGGAACTTGCCACGGCTTTAGGAATTACCTAACAACCATTTTCTGCTCGATTGAAATCGCTGGGTAATATTCGAGAATAGGATCGTTGAGTCCCGGATAGTCTAGGCTGGTTATAGTGCTGCACGATAATGCCAAGCCTCGTACAGCGAAAAGCAGCTAAAGATATACCTGATTCATTGAGATAGGCAATTTTGCCATATCCGGCGTATTCTGATTACTTGTTCTAATCCCTCAACGCCATATAGTGGATTCGCACTTCAGAACATATGAAGAGATCGAAAAATTCGATTACTCTATTATTTCGTTCACTCAAAACCACCACCAATTTATAGAGATGGGATTCATCGCCTGTCTGAGAAATAGAAAAACGTGTAGGCGCTGCTAGAGTTTAGAGTTCTGATTAAATTGTTTTCTCGCATTAATTTCTCTGTCAATGGTCGAGAATTAACCCTTTGTCGAGTGCGACTCGACATCGGTAAAACAGAAATGTAAATAAAACGGGTTTTTTATGTATCTGGTTCTTCCTTTATTTAATTCAATGTCTTATTTTTTCGTTAAAAAGAAATATAAATTATAAGAAAGTTTGAAAGTTATATTTAATATAATTAGTAAAAAAAATAATTCAAGATAAGTAAGAGTCAAGTAACTGTCGTTTGAAGTAAATTTCAAATGAAACACTTGAAATAGTAGGGAGTTGTCAAGAAAATTGAAAAATAATTCGGAGTGCAAATGGTTCATTTATATACCTAACTATATTTCTATATAGATGCTCTATCAGTCGCTCAGATTACTGGTAGGATCTTCCTAGCCAAGGTGCTGTCATGAAACTCTACAATCCTCTAGTAAGCTAGATTAAGACTAGCCTCCCACTTCACCTTACCCCTTCTACGACATAATTCCTCTATTCACTGCTAGACAGCATCTCGATGTAGTCAGTGACGATACATGCAGTTGAGCGTTGTGTCTCTGTCGTGCATGTGTCAAGATGTCACATGGTCACACCGATGACGATAGAGGAAGAGGGTAACGGTATTCCCCTGAATTTCTCCGGTCTTTCAGCCTTGACCTACCCCAAATGGTTAATGATTTTGATAATGTACTAACTACGAACTAAACCAAACCAAATGTTATTTTCAGAATATTACAAATTCTTATTCGCGGCGCAAAGATTCGATCATTTACAACAACAATTAGCTATTTTTTAGTATTTTTGTGAATACTAAGCGGGTCTAGGACGAAACACCTCCTTCCTTTTCCTCGTATTAAAACTGCCTTTAGTATTCATAAAAATAGCTAATTGTTGTTGTAAATGATCGAACCTATGCGCCGCGAATAAAAATTTGTAATATCCTGAAGATAAATTACGATCGATAACCAAATAATTAATTACCAAACGCTATTTATTTACAATTTCACTGACTCCAGATAAAAACTATGTGTAGTCGGTGGCAGAGCTTATTTTCCGCATAAATTGTTATTTGATTTTCAAGTAGACGTGTTTCTGCGGGAAGGCTGAGAATTGATTTGTCTATAAAAAATGTTCGGGGTGATCCGCATTTCCTGTACGGTCAAGAATCTATTGAATTCTGAGCGTTGTGTATCGGCGTCGCTGTCGAGAACGCGACAGCGATTAAAAAATATTTCACCGATCGGGACAGCACGGTTTGCGGACAAGGAATTTTGATCGAAATCGCTGCAGCACGCCCGACACGCATACGTACAAGCCGGCGCGGCGTGAAGTTGAAATTTACGAGGGACCAACAGCCGGGGACGAGTCGTGACAAGCCAGTCACAAACTGTCTGCAGATATCGTCCGTGAAGCTCATCTATCACCGTGGACGACATTCGTATCGAGGAACGCGAACGATATCCACGGTACACGCGTCATTAACATCCTTCACAATTAGATGACGATCGCCGCGGAGCACTGTCTCCGTTCGAACTTCCGGCTTCCATCGGCTGCCACTACACCTGGCCGACACTGTCCATTATTTCGCGGTGTTATCACTCGTGGCGAGCTACGGCCGTGAAGCTATTTATGGTGATTCGAGGATTATTTTGTACGGGAACGTTATTTCTTCGAGCATTTTGCGGCTGGAAATTATGTTTCTCCATGAATTTAGATGGAGTTCCTCTGGTGCCGGACGATTAACCCTTTACAATCCTTTGTCGACTGTGACTTGACATCGGCGAAAGGAAAATGTAAATGAAACGTGTTTTTAAATGCATTTGGTTATACCTTGATTTATTTGTAATTGTTTCATTTTTTAGTTAAAAATTAATATAAGCTCTATAAATATAAACTACAACAAAGTTTGAAAGCTATCTCTCTATATAATAAAATCGTATCTGCTGTATCTAATTAAAAATTATTCTTATCTACTTTATCAGGAAAAAATGTGTTTCTTTTTTCATTTTCTTTGTAATTGTAGATTATTTTGCAGAATATTCCATATATGTGCTTTTTTAAAGATCTTAAAAATTGTCGGGTTCCACTTTCTCAAGAGTGAAGGTCTTATAAAGATGAACTGCGTTTAAAAAAATCCTGTAAAATAAATATGAGCAAATCCGTGATCTGAATCAGCCGGACGAGACAAGCAATGCGATAAAGCGTTGTTTGCTGCTGTCCAGCGAAGAAACGTGTATTGTTTGCCTCGCCCGCGCCCGAAAAAGTTTCTCTGACTCGTGATAAAGATTCTGAACCGATTCTAACAAAAATGTATATCAATAATTTCCTACAACCGATATAAAATTCTATTTTGATTTTGTTAATGTACAGTTATTGGAGAACATATAGGCATACAATTTACATAAATTTTTTATAAAAGAGTTCTTATCACAGAAATCGTAAAATGAAAACGTAGTGCAAGGGGCTAATATACAGCACCAATACAATAATCAACTGCAATGATTGTTGTAAGTTGCAAGATGTTTAAAATGTGGAAACATGAATAATAAAAATAATAAAAATAATTCAAAACAGTTATCGATCGTAAGATTGTTGAAAACAAAAGATGTATTAATGTTTTTCGATCAAGAATATACATTAAAGCAATTTTGCTAGTTTGATTAAACTTTCAACGTTTCGATCGTAATATCAGTTACTATAGATATTATAGCTAATATAGTTAGCATTATCAGATAGTAGTGTTCGAGTGTTCTATGCAATAAATCCAGAGCTATCGATCGCTCTCAATAGAATTACCATAGTCTCCCCAACAATCTCGCGAAACCAGAACCACATGGCAACGAAAGGAAGCGCGAAATTTACAACGATGGAGAACGCGAGCCCGCAAATTGGATTTGCAAATCCCTTTACGGAGTAACCGAGCCCAGGCGTCGTTTATTGTCGCGCAGCAACATTTCCCAGGGTTCGGATCAGAAATTTACCCTGTCGCGTCTTTTCCCGCCGAACGTCGTTTACATGGAACCGCGTGTACCGCAACGATCGCACGCATAAACGCGATCCTCGACAAGAGACTACATAAAAAAGGGGAAAAGAAAATACCATACGCCTGGGTAAAAATTAAAAAATTATGGAATATACATAGAAACAACAACAAATAATTCTGCGACATAAGAGTCATAGGAATTATAATATATTTATTGACATGAGCTTTCAACCCTTCAGGAGCAACGTCTATACACTGTCCTGACTTCATTTAAGTTTAAAAATTTATAAAAATTTCTCTTATAAAAATGATAAGATTGATTTTATTTAGATTTTGTGCAATTGCTATTGTAATATGTGCTCCGCTAAAGATATCTATTCAATCATTTTTTTTTTTAAATTATTCTTATTATATCAATAATCGTTAAATACAAAGTCTAGAACCGGTCATTTTGACCGATGATCACGATCATCCATTAGTGCTTACTGTCTAGAACAATGCTGGGCACATTTGCCTCAATTGAGACAAAACCATCCCACACCGCAGCGCCCACTGTCTCCTTTCAGTAAGCGTCATTACGGTGAAGACAGTTTTGTTTCAATTGAGTCAAATGTGGGACAGAAGGCACAAGTGAAACGTTGGTGTGGGAAGCAAGTGTTTAAGGGACCCCAACCGTGCCTAGCACGGGTCTAGAATTGGCAATTAGGTATGAATAGATTGCAGATCTGTATACATTTATATTGCGTGCATGAAATGCAAGGATGCATTTATATTATTAAAATATAATGGAAATTCTCTTGTTTAATCTATCCACAATGAATTTCCCAATCAGTGAAATGAATATGAAAATTAATTCAACGAATATTTCTTTCACTTTTGTGGTGACGTAGTATCGATAATATATCGGTATAAACTGTATTGTACTCGTGTTAACTATGATAAAAATTGTTGTTGTCTGAATTTGGATTGTCTCTGTCCATGCATGAAACGCAAGGATGCATTGATATTATTAAAATATAATGACATTTTGTGTTTAATCCTTCTACAATGGAAAATGGAAATGCAAAACAAAACAAAATGGAAAATTAATTCAATGAATAATTCTTTCATTTTTTTGTGATGTCGTAGTATTGATATCCATGTAAACTGTATTATATTCGTGTTGATTATGATAAAATTTTTGCTGCCTCAATTTTAATTGTCTTTGTGAGTGTGCATAATCGAAAAACCACCAACGAAATATTTATATTTACAGTAGATAATAAATCTTTTGAAATTTTGGAATAATTTCTCCATCGGATACGATTTCCCCATTGATCCGTACTTCGTTTCATCTACGTAATTACTAGGTCGCGAATGTTTGCGTGCGTTCGCGAATATTTCGCGAATACAAAAATCACCGGGGAAATGCATTTCATCAATTAAAGGATCTACCGAGTTAAAAATCCAATAAATATAACGGTGCGTGCCGGCAACACTGATACACATCCGTAGTTCAAAAATAATTTATCGCTTTCATCTCGTCACTGTGATCGAAACAAAGTGGGGCAGGTTCTAATCGTGTGTCGGGTGAACGTTGCACAGTGATTCGGGCGGCCGTTCTGGCAGTTTATTTCGTAAAAAAACGCCGATAATAATGAAATTTAATAAAAAATTATTTTTAGAATAAGCATTTAAAAGAAAATTGGAACCATTCGAAAAAATGAGTAATTTTCTTTCGTGAAAATTTGTTTTTAAATGAAGGCATTCTCCTACCTTGAAAATGCATACCTAAAATGTCAATTTCAGTTCGTTTTATTAAATAATTCTTCGTCGACTAATGAAAGTTGTCGAAGTTATATTTCCCTTTAACAAGGAATATTTTTGAGTTCCAAATAGTTCCGCATGTTTTCAAATTGGAACATTTTCAGTATACTTTTCCTTCTCTTCAGGAATTTAAAGTGTCATAGATACTTGAATATTTATCGAATGTACATTGCTTTCTAAACGTCCATTTCCTTCAAAAACAATTAAATTAAGCAGATTTATTAAAAACTGTACAAACATTTAAAAAACAACATTTCATGAATATTATTATGGATTAATGTTTAGTTCAAAACTTAACGTGATTTTTCAGGCAGTTCTGATGAGACAACAAAATGTTTTAAACAAAAGTTAATCAACATTTAGTGGTCTATAAATTTCAATACTAAAAATTAAAAGAAAATGTTTATTCTATAAAAAAATCAAGGTCATATTGTAATTGAAGTGAAAGTGAATGCATTCATTATTATACTTTTAAACTTTCAAATAATGCAAAAATCTTAATGAACTGTTCGATCGGCCGGCCGGACCACTGTGCGTTGTCGGAAACTCACCCCGGGGATATTTCTATATCCGGTCCCAACGGGAACGTCATCTTGATCCGAGAAAATTACAAGGAATCCTGAAACGTCCTAAATTCTTGCTTTTGATGTACAACCACGATAAGCCTGTTCTGTGAATTTTTCGAAAACCCCGGGAAGTATATCGACAATGATCTCGAGAAATTTCCCTGAGGAGAATAGATTAAGAGACCGGCGCCACGGGGTGTATCTTTCGGATGTAGGAGACCGGGATTCCGAAATCTTCGATCGCGCTGGCGGAAAATAAGAGGCAGCATTTTTTATAGCAGCCGGTTCTCGTAAACCGCACGATCGTGACGTATCTCCCCGCGTAAATTAGACGAGGCTGCTCACGTGGATCCTGGCACGGTGATTTTCTGTGCCCACGAAAGCGAAGTTGCGTGGATGAACGGTTTTGAACGGAACGTAGGTTTATTTGAAAAAAAACTTATATTATAACTTGCTTGTAATATGGGGAAAAAATGTATTTCAAAAATTTGTTTAACATAGTTTGGTAGACCCTATAATACCATGCAACTTTTGTTTCAACTTTTCATTAATATTAGATGATTGCATAAGTTCGTGTACGATTTGAAAATAAAATTCAATGGTTAAATTTTAACGAATAAAACTTGATTAATCAATTATACATATAGTCACCATTCTTTTCTAAACGCAGAAAATTTAACCGTTTTCTAATTTTTAGTTTAATCAATCTTGAACCAAATTTTTTAGCAATCTTTAAAATTTAACAAAAACGTGTAATAATAATACTAAAATGGATAGTTTACGTCTGTCGTATGAATGAAATTGTGTCATTCGTATGTGTCTTCGCGAGACATACTGTGCATCTTCCACTCTCATGCTGTTTTAAAGATAGTGCATAATTTACGGAGGGAAAGTGCTCGTGGATTAGTCTTGCTGGAAGTAAAAATGTAAAACTGTAAAAATATCTTGTAGTTGCTCATTTACAACCGAATGTGACTGCAAGTATTCTCCTGTCTCTCTTGATACAAGCATACTCGTTCTCCTTATGCATATACCATAAATGTAAGATTCAAAAATTGTAGAAACTTCATAAATTTGTGTACAATGTAATCAAAATTTGTTTCAACTGAAAAGGGTATAGTCGGATAAAATGGTGAAAAGTTTCTCCAAACCAATTAGATCTATCTTATTTGTTATTTTTAACCACCATCTTTTCTTACCAAAGAAAATCCTCTGTGAAAAATTTCAAGTCGGTATTTATACCACAAGGGTAGTAAGCACGATTATGTTCTATTTCTTCTGTTCCGTTCAACAAAATATTACGAAAAAAATCATCAACATTCTACCTAATAGCACACATAACAGCGAATTATTACAGAAGTTTAAGTTGTGAAATAGATTTTTTAAAATGATTGGGAGCATAAAATTTTATATTGAAGTTTGCAGTTTGCTATTTTATAAATGAATAGTTAAGTAAAATCAAAAATTTTCTGTGCAACAAACTGAAAATAGAAATTAATTTCCTTTCTTAAAACGTTTAAAAGGAAACTACAGCAGTATTTTGAGATTCTTCTAATGTTTTGCTGTTTTAAATTCCCCTAACACATTTGTGCAAAAAATCTGCGTATTTATAAAGGAAGATTTGTGTTCGCTGTTACTTGTGACGAGAACAAAAAGAATTTTGGTTACAAACTCCTACTAAACATTTCTAATCGCATTGATCTTGTTACAAAGGAAAACTTCTCTTCGCTTGCGACAAAACCAAAAAGGACACTGGCGAAATGGTGAAAATTAGCGGATCTCCGGATCCCATATAAATATTCTATAAATTCGAACCGGTTACAAGCTGGTGGTGAAGAGTCGAGACCATTACGCCAGCTGATCCTTGGAGAATGCATCGGGTGGCCCCTGCTTAAGGGATTAAGGGTGTGCTTCGCGGGTGTTTGGGTCTCGTCGATGCTAAGAGCGTGAAACAAACAACGGGAACGAGTGTCGGTGTTTGGCGAGATTAGAAGTAGTACAGGGGTGTGGGATATCGCGGAAGCAACGGTGGCCTCAAAGTGGGAACAGCCGCTGGAAATAATTGGGTCGTAAATATTTGTCTCCGTTTGCCCTCGGCCCTGTAAATTCTACTTACGCGTCTCTTCACTTTCCCGTTGATACAACGAAAATTCTTCTTTACGGGCGCGAACGGTCGGTGGTTGAACGAAACTAAAATAAAAAAAGATGGCGTAACGGTGTTGTCGCGGGGAGAAGTTGGCCGGGGGTCGTAACGCATATACAAACATTCTTGTGCAAATTTCATCGTCTTGTATCCCCGGCTTTTTTTTAAACAATTAATAACCCTCATGAATTTGTGCCACCGCGCGCAACACGAAGGGGAAGAAGAAACGAAATAAAGTGGAATGCAAGAGTATATCTATGGGCATGTTCGTGTGTGTATGGTCGTGTTCGTGTTTGTGTAGATGTATATACGGCGTAATAGGGTAACAGGTAGCAACGGCGAGAGCACACTGGCACGGCAGGGCTCAGCGAGAGCTCAGGGCCGTAGAATATATCATGCAGTAATGGTCCCGTTGCGGCTAGGGCGACAGCGGTACGCTGAAATATCTGCCGGGGCCCCGTTGCTTCTCTACACCGCGGCCTGACGTAGAAATAGTAGCCCTTCTGAATTAGGCTACGCCGGAACGCGACAGTCTTTTCCAATTCTTCATTAACCCCCGCAGTACGACTTCTTTCACAGGCGATTAGTAAACTTCAGATTTTTATGCATTTGTGAGGAGATTGGCTAAGTTCAATAAAAAGATTAGAAAAATCTAAAATTATTGTTACGATGTTTTCAACGTTTAAAATCTATTAAGGGATGAAATGAATTTTTGCTAACCGCTGGTACTTACAATCCGTGCAAAACATTTCTATTTTGCATTGGATTATTAGGCATGCAATTAAGCCTTTGGGTCTAGAAATGCTATTATAGTCTACAGGTTGAATTTGAAGATCCAAAGAGTAAAAATTTTATTTGGATATTCAATTTTCATTTTAAATAGGATTTGTTTCACTGTTAATCTATATGGAATATTTGGTTAAAATGTAAATGAACGCTATTCGACGATGCTAGAAAAAAAAGGCTATAGCCATAATATAGTTAAGAAGTTTCTTTAACGTTACTGTTGAAAATCGCAACAAACTAATAAATGTTCTATGCGCTAATGGTACCACTGCATTATAGAATTTCAGTGCAATTTCCTTTCGTAAATATTTAATACGCTGCGAGGAGAAAATGCAGGGTCAAAGTAAGATCTGAATAATTGTTTAACTTCGCACGAGTCTCTTCATATTTTAAAAAGCACAAATACTGAATATGAAGAGAAATTTTATTCTATACACGTAGAATATGTGTAAGATTGATTGTATCACTTTACACTGACATAGTCTCCGTAACGTTCAAGGAAAGATCACGCCGGGAGTCCACGATATGAAACTTCATATCAACTTATGAAAATCCTTATGAATCCCTGGAGACAAATATATGACGTTTAATTATAGTGTATGACTCAATCTTCGTGCACCATGTTTCATCGTTACGTGCTTATAACGAAGATTACGAGTATAAGTATGAATCTTCATTAAATTTGCCATTGCCGTCACTCATGTAAGCAAGAAACTTAATTATGTCATTTTAATAACGAAATATCGAATGGCTGTAAAGTATAAACAATTCGCTGAAATTAATTAAAACACCATTTATAGCAGGTCAAATGATTGAATTATAAGTGCTCTACATGAATTATAAATTACACAGTAGACCTATCATCATATTATTTCTGCATATTCGTAATTGCAACGTGTCGTCGTTCTTTGGAGTAGGAATAGCTGTAGGAATGTATACTATATGACGTTCAAATGATTTTCGAAATTAATTTCTAAGTACATCACTCTATTTAAAAATGAACATGTGATTTTCAGAAACAATCCCATTGCCACAAAAATTTCCTAGAAATATTTTCTTCCTTGGACATTTTCTCGTATCATTAAAAACAACAGAGATTTTTCAAGTGAAAATCTCAGATGGCTCAACCTGTGTAATCTGTAGAGAGCGAATCTTTATGCGAAACAGAAACCTTGTACCCGAATTGCAAGAAACTGGAGCGAAGTAGAAGTTTTGAAAAATCATTTACAAAATTATGTAACAATATTGTCTTATATTTGAAGACTTAAGACTTTTTTTGAAAAAAATTATACCGTACTATTATTTGTAGGTGAATTTGTCCGGAACTTCTGAGTTTTATTTTTTCAATGTAAAGCACATAACAAAAAAAAACTAAGGTGTAAATGTTAACTGATCAATTTGAATAAAAAATCATCGAAAATGACTGTTTATCTTGTTATTTTACAAAGGACTAATTCAGTTCATGAAATGAGGGACAGATGAGGGTTAATATGTTCAACAGGTTGAAAATATTCAATTTTTCTAATGGTTTTAGCTTTTCGATTAACATGTACACATTTTTCTCATAAATGCATAGAATCCGTTGTCTAGTAATGTGTTCAGCTCAACAGTTCTATTTGAAAATATCAGAGTTCACAGTCTCGACAAATCATTAGAAAGACTGGGACAATGCTGCGACTGCAGCGGAGCAATCTGTTAATAATCGAAAACCAGTGAAACGCAACGAAAGCGCAACGAGTGGTCCACAAATCAAAAATAAATGATGTCACCGTTTTCCCTAGGAACGTTCTTCCTCGATACGATCTATCGGGGAAGTGTGGTGCAAACACGACAGAAAATACCGAGGGCAACCAGCCCGGCTAGCCGCACAGAACCGAGGTGCAAGGAATCCAGCGCACTGGGTCATAAACTGTTGGCCGAGCGAACTTACGATTTCCACGGTGCGCGGCGCAGCAATGCCGTGCGAGTCGCGGCGATAAGTATAAAATCGAAGACCGACTGCAGCAGAGCCGATCGAAAGTCAATTGCACCGAGTTGCGAAGAAGCTTGTTGTAGAATCCTACCAGCGTATAGGGTAAATGTACTTATTACTCCGGGTGTACATTATACTGCGATATTTTTCCCAATGAGATTAAAATACGTAAAATTATATAATAAAAATAATTTCATAAGAAATGA
Source organism: Lasioglossum vierecki (assembly GCA_028455595.1). Taxonomy (NCBI): domain Eukaryota; kingdom Metazoa; phylum Arthropoda; class Insecta; order Hymenoptera; family Halictidae; genus Lasioglossum; species Lasioglossum vierecki. The sequence continues at coordinate 15,325,391 of CM052341.1, forward strand.
TTGTATAAATATCTTTAGTGGAGCACATATTACAATAGGAGCTGCACAAAGTTTAAATAAAAACAATCTTGTCATTGTTATAAGGTAACATGTGCCAGTTACTTTTGAGGCTCGATAGATTTAGTGTTAAGGATGCAGACCACTTCGACTAGAGCAACTGTATCTATTGCTGCGGGTGTACGTTTTGCTACGGTATTTTTCTCAATGTGATTCAAATACGTAAAAGTTAATATTTTGTTCTGAATAAATTTGCAAAATTTAATGAGACTGTATTCTCATTGGCGAGGCAAACAAAATCGTCACATAATTCTCACATTTTTATAATCTCAGAATTTGAAAAAATATTCTTCAGGAAACGTAAAAATAGGACCATTTTCACGTGGCTCTTTTTTGTTCGCAATAATACGTACAAAATGTTTGCACCAATTTTTGCTTGTATTCAGAACGTATCGTTCTTCCATCAAATGATCAGACATATCTATTACCATTTCGTGATAAATTAGTAATATTAGTAAAATAAAGTATAATCGAAGCGTGAGATCGCAGTAATCTCTCCTTTTTATTTCAATTTTAGCACTCGTGCGTTTCTCGGAAACGGTTGCGTGAAAGATCCTAGGATAACGGTTCACCTATTTTTGCTTTACACCTGCCAGCAAATTATTTTTCAATTACAACGTCACAGTTTAAGCCTTGCATGATTGGAGGTAGGTCTACTTTACCTGAAAGTTATAAATGTCCCGTCTGAATTCTAATTTCTCCATTTGTGTTAGAGCTGATAAGAACATTTTATGAAATAGCTGCAATGAAGTTGTTATTTGTTTAGAAAATGGTTTGCAAACTTCTTGGAAAGTCTGGAGATTGTTACATTTAATAAAGTTACTAATAATAATGATAAAGGAATGTTACAATTTTTACAGCAAAATTGAATTAACACCACGAAATTCGGGAAACAATGCAATTTCCATGTCAGCATTTGATAAAGTAAACAGAGATAGCAGTTACACGTCGTTATTGCAAGTCATAATGCATTATGATATTCAGGAAATCAATGACTCTGTATTGTAGAATTTTTCAAATGTTATTAAATTATGTAAATATTGGAAATAATATACATTGCAATCAATAATATACATTGATATTCAGGAAATCAATAACTCTGTATTGTGGAATTTTTCAAATGTTATTAAATTTGAGTAAATATTGGAAACAATGTCCATTGCATTCAGTAAGACATACGCACATTGCATAATAATAAGCAACTGGCAGATATAGATACTCTGCGTTATCTTATAATATTTCACATTTTATGCTACTTTTCTTTCTTTAAATATCTCATATCGTCATTAAACTGTATACTATATACTACCTTTTCTTATTCTTTTATAATTTATTTAAATTGTAAAGAGTAGGTCTACAAAACATTAGTGGTTACAGCATAAAACAGTGAGGCATCAGAAGAATATTATAAACTTATTAAAACCATTAAGAGACAAAATAAATTTTTCATTTTGCATGCAGATCCACTGTCTAGTGGTAAATACATAATACACCTCGAGTCGATTTGCTAGGGATTATCGTTCGAATGCACCCTAGAGAATGAAAGTCAATGAAGACATGCAATGTTTACATACAATGCGCAACGAAAGTGTTCAAGCAATAAGATATTCATAAGCTTCGCTGCACAGTTAAATATTATAAAAATTTGCCTTATGCAAATCTAGCACGTAATGCCGGATAAACTCTAAATATAGACAAGCAGAGACGAAACAGTTATTTAGTCAATTAGAAAAGTTTTAATGAACCATACTACATCAATATTAAAAAATCACTACAGTTAAATAAAGTGCCTCTAAAGGTCTTAATTCGGCATTGAAGGTATCATTTTTATTTGTACAAATTTGGCTAGTTAGACGAATGAATTTAAATTTATTAAGTTTCAAATTAATATTTCTTCCTATATTTTCATTTTATTATAATTCTTGCTTGAGTGAGAGTCGTCACCCCATTACTCCCCTATTTATTTCAATCCCTGTTTCTGTTCCAGCGTGCTCTTAATTTTGTAGACTGGCGAAACAGTTATTAAGTCCACTAAGAAAGTTTTAATGAACAGTACTGCATCAGTATTAAAAAATCACTACGTTAAATCTTTGAAATGCTTAGGCGTTTAATTCGGCACTGAAGGATTTATGTACTTTTATAAAATTGTCTAGTTAGATGAATACGAAACTAATTCTTTTTATTGTAATTAATATTTTGACCTATATTTTAATTTTATTATAATTCTTGCTTGAGTGAGAGTCGTTACCCCATTACTCCCCTATTTATTTCAATCCCTGTTTCTACTCTAGTGTGCCCTTAATTTTGTAGACTGGTGTAGGTCACACATTTTTCCCGCCGGAGACACTTCCGTCCCACAGTGTATCGTGTATCATCGCGAAGTTCGCAACCGCATGTCGCCACATGCACGCGACACGAGCAGAACGCGCGGTGCAAGAACAGAGAGCGGCGAGTTATGCGAGCGGAGAGACAGCATTTTGTTACGGTCGGGGACCCACCTGCGCTGAAAGAAAGGCAGGGAACGAATGAAGAAAGGAGAAGAATTCAGGAGAACGTTCTAGAGCGGTTCAACGGTGACGGGGAATCACAGAGCAACGGAGCCGCCTGTTGTTTCGCGAGGTGTGTCGGCCGGATAACACAATGCGGGGCGGCTGCGGTTAATAAACCCGCAGAATAAACCCGCTGTCACGAATGCACGAACGAACAAAATTCACAGAGTGACCTGTACAATGAACATTCTCTAGTGAATAAACATATTTCTATTAAACGAAAAAATATTCCCTCTTCATGTACAAATTTATACAATAGTTCTATTGTAAACTCACAGACGTGCACTTGGGAAATTCAATAACCATTTGCGTATACTAATTTCAACAGATGCTGAAGTGTTCATTCACTGGTCCAGAGTCGCCAGAATTAAGTGTCTCCACTCTACCTTCCCCTTCTATGACGCTATTCTATGACGCTTCCGTCGCGGAAATTTGCATGATTTAACAGTAAGTATCATCCTACAATTCGACTTTTTACTGAAGTGCAAAGTGCAATTACACTTGTTCTTCGCATGCTAATTTATGATATCATTTTTCACGAACCGATTCTTTGTGTTGTTTGGAACAGCAACTTATTCTTCGAATGCTAGTCTCTGGTCCCATTTTGCATGAATCGATTCTTTGTGCTATTCTGACTCAAAAAGTATTAACTTCTTACTTGTCAACATACGTTTGTTTCTGAACGCCAACTCAACCATATGTATCTTTTTCTCCAGCATCCACGATAAATATTAAAATGTCGATTAAGAAGAGAAACATTTGCATTTTGCAACTGCACTTGTAAAGATCTCTATTGCAGGATGATATAGCACCTTAAACCATGCAAAACTTTTGATTAAATTTTTTTATATTTTTAATAACAACTAGCGAGGTATAATTCAGCTCCGTCACTACGTACATACCCTCTATCGTACATGTGTCCGGTACCGGCATAAAGAGACAGAAAGAGGGAACTTTTCCCCCTAATTCCTGCTCTCTCTCTTTCTCTCCTCATCTGGTGATTCTAGATGGGTCACCCTATTCGGCCGTATGCAACCGCCGAAATATAGACTACGAGCAAAATTCTTTTAACATGGACTCCTTAAACCACTCCCGCAACACCCCGTAACACCTTCCAACACCCTGCAACACCCGCTGGTATTTCCGCGCAAGTCCGACGCAAACTTCCGCGACGACTGGCTCGCGTATCGTGTCGACCGTGCGCAAACAAGTTAGTAATTACTCTTTCCGACGAGAAGTTTTCGGCGCCCGCCCGAAGGCCAATGTAAATAAAAAGCCTTCGAAGCGCGCCGAGGGAAGTTTCGGGTTACTGGCGCCGCGTTCCGCCTCGATACCTCGCGAACTTCGATCGATACATCGCTGCTTCGCGCGACGATTATTCGGGTAAGACCTCCACGAAAGGTTCCCGAAACCCTTTGGACCGGGACCAGCGGTACGTAATTGAAACTGCTTTTATCTTTTGCATGTAAATGGGGAACCGGTGCATGGGGCCGAGGGAGGAACAACGCTCGATATAAAGGGCAAAATGACCCCGATGAGCCTCGCTTTGAATTGTTGATAGCGTTTGCAAGATAATGGCGTGTTAATCCTTTGTAACCCGCTTTATTGAATTGTGCGCAGACGCTGTCGGTCGAATATAGAGTTATGCAAGAACCGATCGGGACTGAAATGTTCTAAATATGCGAATCGTGTGCACTCGTGTCGCCTGCGATTGCATTGAAAACGGCGCGCGTTCGGCGCGAATTAATTCCGGTATAAAGAATTCAAGAGAATAGGAAGTTCTGTACATATATATTTATTTACCATGGAACGATTATTAGGTGGAGTTTAATATGTTCAGTGCATGTTTTAACTAATTTCGAATTTTTTATCGACTGTCGTCAGTTGAACCGACTAACTGTGAGTCATTGAGTTTCTCTTGCTTCTTGAAAGTCCCCCCTCGTTGCTGAGATGCTAACAAAAGAATCATTACATTAATTATGTAATATACATGTATTAAAACGACGAGTTGTATGAAGTTTGTGCAAGTCTATTAAATTGTATTACATGTACACCATGTTATAAGCGTATTTTTATCTAATTTTAAAGATTTGACCTAAAATTGTAGTAAAAAAAATGTAAAATAAAGAATGCATATTCGCAACGAAAATATTTTAAAGAATTTATACATTTATTATCAAAATGACTATGCCCAATTTAAAGGAGTGGCCATATTAAGGTGATTATTACATGATTTTGAAGAATCTATGGTACATGGCTAAACACTTTTTAATGAAATCTTCTATAGAAACAACAATTTTCACTGTGAACTAACAAGCCACGTTCAATAACATCATCTAATAGTTTCATTTACGGTTGGTACAACACAATTATTGATAATCCTATAAATAGGCTTCCGGTAGGTAAGGTGTTAAGAGCATTAATTCTAGTTTAATAAGACAATTAAATGATGAACAAATTTTTTGGCACATGTGTCTTTCAAACAACGCAAGCATTCTTTATTTTACATAAACCCGCAGTCTACTCATAACATGAGACGAAGTTCGCTCGACGCGATACACGTCTAGCAATAGTGGTAATCATCGAATAGCGAGAATGAGTGTAAATGAACCAATCAGACGTTTCCGAATACCTTCGGAGTGCCGCGTTACGTTGCACGGACAATACAAAACTGTCGACAATTGTTTCTTAGCACGCCAATATCTCGAAAACCAGTCTTGCCACAAGAACGACTGCCGAAATATGAAAACTGTATGCACGCAGTCATCTCTGCTCGAAGTCAAACGAAACCGACCGTGTTGCCGGGGACGTTCCAGCTAATGTAATAATTATATACGCTGTATTCCCTCGAGTGGAAGCCATCATCGAGGAATCTCGTTGACCCGCGACGTTCCCTCTGCTCGCCAATGGGAATAGAAGGGAGAACAGGTCCCGAACAACATTCTGGCACCGTGCAGATACGATTTCATATGCAAACGCGGAGATACAAGGCCAAGCCCCTTCGCACAATGGCTTATGTCATACTGTTCTTCCCCTTTACCATCCGCAGTTCCCTCAGTTCGTGATCTCGGTGTCCTCTCTTTCTCTCATCTCTTTTCCTCGCTCTATTCCTCCAACGTTCTCTTCTTCTTCTTCTTCTTCTTCTTCTTCAATCTCCGCCTTTCTCTCATCTCTTTTCCTGGCTCTATTCCTCCAACGTTCTCTTCTTCTTCTTCTTCTTCGATCTCCGCTTTCCACTCTACACTCTCTCTTCCCGTTCTTTCTGAATGAATCGACGTAACCAGCTGCATCCTCGTCGACGAAACCGACGTCGATGTCGATGTCGACGACGACGACGCTGTTCCCTATTCTATTTTTAGAGTGCTCCGTCATTTGTGTCTCTTTGAATAGCTCGTAAAGTAGTACGGCGTGACTGCTGATTGAATCGGGCGCATCACTCGAGGCGAAGCTGCCCGGGATTGTCCCGTCAGTAATGGCCGTGATCAAAGCGTAATTGAGATTCGCGAAAATCGGGTTCGCCGGCTTTGTCCGCGCGTCGACGCGCCAATCCTCGCGGAAATACCGTTATGCTCCAGAGAAATTATTCCCGAAACTGCACGACTATGTAACGTTTTCGAGACCGCTCGATTCCTCGAGCTTTTTACCGGCGTTTCGGCCGATGCGACGCGACGGTGTGTTGCGCTAGGTAATTAATTGAATGCCACTGTAATTACCTCTCGAGCATGGCCCCGATAACTTCTGCGTTTTATTTTCGAACGGTTCGATATTTCGATGGATTGATACGCTCGTTTGTTCGACGTGTCTTCTATCTATGTGTGCTGAAAGTTGTTATATTTTTATAGCCGTATAATTGACAATACTCAGGACCGTTCACAGCTCTAATAAATAATTTCAAAAAATTTACTTTTAATGATATTTCATGAAGACAATGCAACAGACATTCGTTTAGTTTAATTGCCGCAAATTGAGTACTTGAACGACAGTTTAGATGTTCCGGGTGAAAATAGACCCAGCCATAGCTGTCGGAAGGTTAATGTCCCTTTAATTAAATTGGATAGGCGATGATTGACTGTTGCGAAATGCAGTTTTTTATGCAGATTGTGAGAGAATTCGTTTTCATTTTGTTTGTGTATTGCAGACGAAGGAATAAAGAAAATATTAATGGACATATAAATGTAATTATAAAGAAAACTGTTACTGTTTCACTGAGAATGAAATGTTAATATTAACTGGTCAAAAAGAGTGATCGGAAGGAAAATTAAATTAATTTGAACAGCGCATGGATATGAGTAAAATTCAATGGACTGTGTAGAATGAAAATTTTATTTAATTCCCTTTGTGTTGGAAATGACGGAGCTTGAATCTTGGCCAGATATGCTTGTCTGGGAGAGCTCGGTCGAACAGTTTGTCCATTATATTTACCATTTCCATAAATGTATTTTCTCAGGAATAAAGTACGTGAAAATATTATTTTACAGTTTCGACTTACTTTTTATGTAGATTTATCTAATTACATACGTCCGCAATTCGGAAGTACCCAGCTTTCTGCTTACAGAACGACCGTATATTTAAACGAACACGTTTGCACTATTCGGTTTGAATTTTTCCAACGGCTACAGGAAAAAACAATATGCAAGTTAATTCATTTTATCGGTGCTTATTTTGTAGACAAACGGCAGTGTTTATAATGACTGCTGTATGGACCACACTAGCTTTTTGAAAGGCAGTCATTATATATAGTCAGCTAACTGATTACCTGCTTTTTATCATGATTAGCTTAGCTGCATGGACCTGGTGACCTACATTACGTCTCATTAAGTGTAATAACTAGACTGCGGATTTTATGCACTTATCGCGAGAATCAGTAGATAAAACACGAAACAGTGAAACATGAAATGGATTAACGAATACTGTCACTTATTAAAATCGTTGGTAACAAACATCATTTTTATTCAATCAGAATGATCAATCAACTGAAGTTGTAACTGATTGTAAAAAGATTGTAATTGTACAAAGATCGTAACTGACACAACCAAAATGAGATTGTAAAGACGCATCCATGAGGAATTATTCAACAAATTAAATTTTTATATATGGGGTGAGTCACCTAAGACAAGCCACTTGAATATCTTCTGCATTCTTTGAGATAGGAAGAAATATTTCGGCAAAAAGTTGTTTGGCTTCGAAAGGCCCATCATTACGTATTGTATGTACATAACTTTCTTTCAGTTGGAGGTGCTTAAGAGATTTGATGGTCAATCAATTTTTTAAATGGAACCACATATTTTCGAACCCCTGAGTCTGTAACTTTTCGCGAGAAAACTTCAATGATATATTCATTTAAGGTAATAAAAAAAGTACCAAAAATTAAAAGTCACTGTGAATGCTTACGTTATGGAATATTCCCAGCTTAGAAAAGTGTTAAGAAAAGTTACGTGTCATCGAGTTATTAAATGTTTTGTAGAATATACGACAAAACTATTGTTACAAGTTTGCCAGAACGTGCCAGGTATACGTTGAAATATTTTAAGCACGGTAGAGGAACCAAGCGAAGCAAACAACGCACCATGATTATTCATTCTGTCTGTTTTCTTTTAGACTGCGCGTCACAGGTAAAGGCAACATTACCAGCTTCGAGCTCTGTTATCTTTCCTACTTGAAGCTCTTTCCGAGACAAATACACAAAAGATACATACGCTTGTGTCAACGTTACTTCTAATTACAGCTTCATCCAATGCCGTCTGCTTATTACTCGAGTTTATCTATGGACTATCAAAACAATCTCGCTGCAGTGACAGCTCAGAATCCTGGGACTCTAATGGATCAAAATTCAGAGCACTAAGCACACTTTTATTATTGGCAGCAAACACACCTCTGGAGAAAGTCATATTTAATTCTGGATAACTTTCGTTAAGAACGACGACTGGAATATTTGAATTTTGTCATATAGATTCGCTAAATTTTAATAAATTCAACTATTTCATTTCGCGTATCCGGTTTCTCTACAAATACCTTTGTTGTTAAATAAAAAAAGTTCACAACATACTAAATCTCAAATTGCTTGGTCTATTTAAAAAACAAAAGTTACTCCACTTTAGATCCAAACATTTTGCAACCAATAACACAGCGTTCGAAAAACGTCGAATATCTCAGCCATTTTTAAACATTTTCTTCTGTAGAAAATGAAGAATAAAATTCAGATTGATTTCCGATACCACTGTGAAATATCGAAAAGCTTAGCTTATTAATTATCCTTCAAAAAAATTCACACAGCAGATAATTTACAATACATAGGGTAATTTATGATGAAAAAATAATACGTGTACCAATTACTAAACATATACCGGCATATCTAATAATGTAAATAATATTTTAAATAATAGTACAGGAATTTTTAGTGTCGCCTCAGAGACGCCACCCGAGTGCTAAGGGTTAAGACTTGGAAATCGAAATCTCGAAATGTCAAGTACGCAGACTGGAACTCTCGGAATCGCGAACAGGGTAACCGCGAGGTATTCCAGCACGCGTCGCTGGAACGACACGGCGCATCGTGCTGAGGCACGCGGAACTATTTCTCGGAGGCGATCCCGTGTGCACAATTACCACAAAAATAAACTGTTCGTGTGAATACGGTGGATAACACTTCCATCGGAGTTATACGGCCGCTTTTTGCCGGTTAGACCGGCTGCCGGTCCACACGCCTAGCCTCGTACACGTGTCCATCAGGCGTGCCTTGGCAAAAACAATAAGCTGCTACTCGCTTAACGGTAGACGCCACCTACAGCGTCCACGTTTTATAGGAGCGTCTTGAGCGTTCGTTCCCCAGGATATATACAACTTTCCAGTCGCGTCTCCGCCGGAGGTGGTCCACGGAAGCAACGAAGCCGCCACGCCGCACAGACGACGACCAAGAGACCGGTGTACGCAACCAGACTTATCGGCCGGAATAAATCTAGGTAGTTGGTCGAGTGCGAGGGCGCGAGGGTGGAGCCCATTATTCCAGGGACACGGAGAGGAACGGTGCCCGTAAAACTAATAAACGATGCGGCCACCGATCGGCGACGTTTATTGAGTCTGCGCGCCCCGAAGAATTTCAATCTTTCCGGACGATTCACAGCAGCCCGCGCGTAGTACGCGTGACGGAGAAACGGACGTCTGTCGTCGCCGCGCCGTCCCGCCTCGTAAAATCTACAACGCTGTCGTTAGGGACGTTTTTACATATTCGACGCACCTTCAATTTTGTTTTAGAAATAACACGTGTAACTACAACGCTGTCGTTGACGATGAGCTACGATTTCGCACTTTTTATTACAATGACTGTATGACTTTGATCGTACGGAATTTTTGAAATCTTTAATCACGATTCTCAAAGAATCGCGGAACAATCGTCTATAGATAATAAAATATATTTCCACGACATCTGCCTTTCAAATTATGCAGGAAAACTAAATTCCGAAAATGGAGAACGACCTCCGGATGAATGCCGACAGGTAACGGAGGACTTCATCGAGCCGGGGCGAGCACGTGTTCATGGTTCGTTGATTTAATGGCGCGTCGGTGACAGTGCGGAGTCTCGTCGCACTAGAATTTTCTTCTGTCCCAGCAGCCCCTACAGCTCGGCAGCAGTGGTCGCCGAGGTTCGGGAACAAGGGTTTCGCATCGGTCGTAAATTATCATCGTGGAAATATGGCTTTTCGGGACATTAAACGGCTGGGTTCTCGCTTTGAATAAAGCGGGCGAGTGTTGGCCGTGGTGAGATGATTGAACGAGAAAAGGGAACGAGGATCGCAAGGGTGGGGGGTTAATGCGGCGCGAAGAGGTTGCGGAGCACAGCGACCAACCGCGGGGCCCGGCCTATAATTTCTGATCAGCATAAATCTCCCGGTGAGCGTGGCGTCCCTCGCGCAGCCGCCGCGCCGCTTCCTTCCGCCCCGGCTCACGGTCAAAGTTAAACCATCCCCGTCGCCATCCTACCGCCCAGGATGAATATCCTACACCCTCAGGGGAAAAGGGCTCCCTCTCGCGCTCCTAGACCAACGCAATACTCCAACGGTGCCACTTTGAGGCGCACATAGGCTCGATGGGAAGCGACAGGATCAAAAGTGGCTACGAGATCGCACGAATTGCAAATTGGACGCCTAATATTGTCGAAGGGGATGACTGGAACGATGCATAATCTGCCTAGCAGCGAAACGACTCCAGAAAAACTGTTTTATTATTCGAATATTCCATTGATCAGTTGTATCGCGAATTAACCCTTTGCACTTGCAATTATTTCTCAATTTTTTTGCCAGCAACTACTATTTTAAGCGTTTCATTTGAAATTCACTTCCAAGGACAGGTCCTTGATTACTACTTATTTTAAACAAAATTGTTTATTAATTATATTAAATATATCTCTCAAACGTTGTTGCAATTTACATTTGTGGAGATTATATTCGTTTTTAACTAATAAAATAAGAAATTAAATGAATGAAGGAAGAACCAAACACATAAAAACACGTTTCATTTAAATTTTTCTTTCTCTGATGTCGAATCAGATTCGTATTGCCTCACCGGTGTCAATGTTACATTTACTCTCTATCCTGTAAATTATAAGTATGTATATTATAGTTACATGGTGTGTGCCGGTTTCGTGTTCCATCACTCAATAGAAAGCAAGATTATTTGTCTTGATTGTTATTAGTAGAATGCAGATCTTCATGCAAAATAAAAATATTCTGCATTCATTGTGGGAAGCAGGAACAAAATAAAAATTGATTTCATCCCTTAATGACTTTGTTACGTTAGAAACAATATTATAATATACTTGAATTTTTCTAATCTATTACAAATTTATATTTCATCCAACTAATTTCCTCATAAATGCATAAAGATCCGTAGTCTAGTTATTAAAATTAATTCCGTGTTCATTGGTGGATAGCGTAGGAGGTAAAACAGGCAGGTGCGCCGTCGCCATAGAAATTTTCAGTCGTGCAGTCTTGTGCGTACAGTATTGGTCGGTTTTTTAGGAGTCACTGTATTAATTTCCAGAATTTTATCGAAATGTTTGAAGCGTCGAAAAAAAATTAATTGCAGTACATGTGTGCGTCGTCGAAGCGCTGGGCGATTCCCTGGTGGTACTTTGAAGCGGACAGCGGGCCGATGGGAAGCGACAGGATCAAAAGTGGCTTCTAGATAGCACGAATTGCAAATTAGACGCCTAATATTGTCGAAGGGCTGGCTGGAGCGTGGTGCATAATCCGGCTAGCTGCGAAACGACTGTAGGGGGCCGCTCGAACCCTCGGAATTTCGAGATGTCGAACGGGTAACGAGATCAGAGGGACGTCGGTTTAGGCGAACGAGAACGGCGAGAGCGGGGACGTACGGGGCCCTCGATGCACGCGAGACTCCTCCTCGACGATTCAGTTTGCAATTTCGATGCGAAAAATCTGGCGCCAGGCCAGCCGGGGAAACACCGACGCGAGCCGGAGCGCGCGAGGAATTCTGATTCGACTTCTTGCCGCGAACTCGCCGAGCTCGGAACGCAGGTGCGGTTGATATACAGGCTGCTTTTAAAAACGGATTTGGGATTTATGTCTCTTTAAAGCGGAATACCGTCGGTTTTATCGAGTAGGAAATTTTTAATGACTGCGAGAGGCGAATTGTTGTACCTCTACGAAACGATTTTTACCACTTTTGATCGTGTTATTAGCGACGACCGATTCCTCGGGCGTCGCTGAAGAATACTGGTTTTCGAATGTTCAAATTATTATGCAAACCAAAAAACAAATTCGAGAAACTTTTTTAAAGGGCCACTAGGGAAACAGCCCCTACAAGATGAAAAAGGTTGCATTCTGAATTGAATATCGAATTCGGTTCAATAAAAAACCTGCATTTACTGCAAGATACAAGAGCCATTTAATTTATTCGTCTCTTTCATAATTGTAGTAGTATATTTCATAATTTATCCGAACGCTAACTAATTTGGATAATACTAGTTCTATTATATCGTAGATTAAACCAGTAAATATAGCCCAAATACTATCGTGTTTGGTATCGTTTTATTAAGAAAAATGTCCCGAATATGTTGGTGAAAGGGCTATACAGAAACCATTAAAAACAAAGAGATTGTATTCAAGGCTACTGGCAAAAAACCGAGGAAGTTTCGGTTTCGAAGTATCTACACCGAGACATTGTTGAAGCAGTGGATGGAATTCTAATAAGTTAGTAAACGGGCCATTTTTTTAACGTAACATATTACATGCAACGCAAACGATAATCAAACAACAACTGCTACAATAATTGATTTTCATATATTTTATGCACACAGAGTAGTTATGCTTACGTAACAGTACTTTTTGGGACCGCCATAAAATTTCGAATATTCTGGGGTCCATCGAAATTTGTCACGCGTCTAAAAAAAAAAGGACACGCGGTCAAAATTCATGGGGAACGACGGGCGGGTGTGACGGATGGCGCGACGAGATGTGGGTGCCATTATTTAGTCGAGGCCGGAAAGCCTGCGGGTGTGTCTCGATTCCGTGAAAGTTTGCGCGTATCAAACGGAGGGCATCGAACGAAATGCGACGATCCGGTCAAAGAGATTCCGAGACGAGGGTACGAGTCGAAAACAAGCATAGCCGACGGTCACCTTTGTCCCCCGTTCGATTCCATCCGCGTTTCCATCGGCGGCGTCCATCGCGGTAAATCCCTTGTTCGGCGCCCGAGCTCCTTTGCCTCGAAAGATTGGAAAGCTTTTTCGCTTTGAAAACCGCGACTCCTATTCCTTTCCCGTGGCCGGTCACAAAGGAGGAAATAAATTAGATTCCTCCGGATGGTGTGCGGACCACGTGTGTCGTTAAATCACCGAAGGTTTCTCATCAAAGCCTTCCTACAACCTACCGCCGCGCCGCGTCTGTCTCGCCACCGTGCGCGTGTCTTCTTGTGTGCGTGTATCCGCGCCGTTTGTTTGCATCGCGCAAACAGGTGCATCGGCTAACCACTCGCCCTTTTCGCGTCGCCGAAAGGGCATTGATCGCGACGCTTGCATATTATCGTCTGCACCCACAGATACCCACTGCTTTTCGTCTACGGCGGATTTAGCTCTGGTCAAGGTCGGTACACGACTCGCAGAACCAGACAAACGTACTCGGACACAAACGCGGTCATTTTACCACGTTTCTATTAGCTCGCAATTAGACAATTTTTTCCTTGATTCAATTTTTTGATTTTCTAACGGTCGCCAAAACAATCCCCCCGTTCTGAGATCCTGAGGAATTTTTAAAAACATTATCACTCGCGAAAAATATCGAAATTGTTACTAGACAATTTTTTTCCTTGCTAATGGTCGTCCAAACAGTTCTACTATGCTGTGACAAAATAAAATTTTTCTACCTGATTTGCAACCAACTGGGGTGAAGTAGAAATTTATTTTCTTTCTTAATATATTTAATAGGTCGAAAATAATGTAACGGTGTTTTTAAATTCTCCTAATGTTTTCACTGTGTTTAATTATCACTCTCGGAAAGTAGATAATTTTTTCCTTGATCTCTTTTCACCAGGGTTAACACTGAAACTACCTGTAGTAACTCAAAGTTGCTTGTTTCAGATCAGTTGAGAAGACCAGAAGCCAACCCATGTAACTTTCTGAGCCTGAGGTAATTAACCCTCGCAATATAAATTAAGTCTTATATCGAAGTCTTGAAAATAATCCCCATTTACCTCCATCTTAAGGATGAATGAAGAAGTCGATAAAAAATTTGAATGTGAAACATTTATTTGAGTTTGAAACTATGAATTAATTTGTAACATTTTTCTGACAACACGATAACCTAGGTCAGTTTTAATTGACTGAGTGAAATATAAAACAGTAAAGAATATAAAAATTACAAGAATATTGTTATATTGTTTCCAATGTAAAAAGGCTACTAAGGGGTGGAATGAATTTTTATTGAACTACTGCTTCCTACAATCGACGCAGAATATTTTTATTTTGCATAAAGATGTAGTCTAGTTGCCATGTTGCCAGTAAATTATACTGTTCTTCCTCTTCCATCTTTTTTTAAATACTTTCTGTTTGCGAGAAGAAAGGTCCGGGAACACAATTTGCCGCGAACACGCTAGATACAAAATGATAAAAAGTAGGTAGAAGATCTTTGGCATCATACTAAGTTTCCTAGGGACCGAAAAGAAAGATCAAACCATAATAACGTTCTTGCCCCGGTACCATTACCGCGAATCTTCTCCAGTAGTTTTCAATTACATGAACGGTGGAAACGCGGCGTCGGATATAATGAAAATGAAACACTGCGAAAAACCATCAAGGAAGGTAAATCAGCTCCTTCGAGCTTGAAACGGAGTTGAACGATCCGATTTCTGTGTAAACCCCCGAGCGAACGCTAATTATTCGACGAATTACGCCATTAAGCGAAGTTCGACTTCTCCGCGAGGTATAAGTGGGGAAGGGTGCACAACCACATTTCCCGGATAGTTCTCAGACTCGTTATGTACGTTTCACGTCGAGTGTCAAATCGAATTTCTGCGGTGCCATACGAATTCAAATAGCTCCGGGGGAAGTTGCTGAACCGGGCCAATTCACTGATTTTTCTCAGAGCCGCGCCCGGCTCTTCGGTAATTACGCGAAAGTACAGCACAGTATGTGGGAAGTTTGCGAGCCAGACATCTATCCGCTTTCCGTTGACGCTGAATTCGATAATGCCGAGCTCGGGAACGCTTCCCTATTCCACTGTCGAGAAATTAATTGGCAACTCTTTGGAGAAAATCGCGTGTCATTAACGACCGAAGCCTGGTAATTAGAATAGATTGCACTTTTTATTCCAATGCGCTGATGGATCGATCACCATTACCGTTGATGGACACCATTAAGCAAACTACTGTACGAACATCGTGTAACAAAGTCAATTTTTCAGCTTTCCAATTATGCCAACAGACATTTCGTCAACTAATGTGTACGTAAACAATGAAAATTATTAGATTTTTCTTTCGATGTTTCTCACATATTTTATTGAAAGTTTCGAAATGTGATTCGAATACTATCGGGTGGCTAATCAGTAAGATATTATAATGAAAGAATTTATTAAATCTCGCTGATTCAACTGGTTGATCTTTATCGATTCTTATAAAATATTATATATGTACTAGTGGGCTCCAGAAACCACAAAACTATTTTATATAATAGAAAGACTTACATATTTCTTCCACACACTACTACTTATAAAATAAACATCCAGCAATCTGAATATTTTGTAACACCATCTGCAACTTTAACTATTGAAACAAAGGATGTGTGATCTAACTTTATTCTGAGAAGAGAAAATTCAAAATGCTTGTGAATTTATATACTCAAATTTCTTCCATTAGTTTGCTGTATTCTAATATAAATAGAAATTATATACTCAAGTCTCCACACGATGAAAAACGTGTTGAAAGCTGCGTGAAAATAATTTATATACAAACGTGTTATACAAGTAAAAAAGAGATTCAAGCGTACTTGTAATTAAACCGTGAATTTGTTGCATTTATAACAAAAATGGTGAAACTGGAAACAGTAGAGACATTAAAAGATTTTAAAAACATCTACTGATCGTCCATCAGGAAATTAATTATATCAAGATATTTTCTCGACATCGTCATATTAAATGTTAATTATCTTAATGAATAATGATTATTGTCAAAAACGTTTAGACAATGGATCAGCTTAATCTTGTTCTAGATGTGACCTCTCCTTCTAAGATTATGAGAACAAGAAAGATATTTCTATGCAGTTCTTTTGTCTTCTAATGAATGCAAACAATTTTTATTTTGCATAAAGAATAAATGGGTATCCTACAACGAGAAGTGGGAGGCACGAAAATCAATTTTCATATTGGAATAAGTGATCCTCAGCTTACCAAATGCGTGACGAATGCTTTGATACGCTACCTAGAACCATCACTAATCGTTTCCAGCCATTTCGCGATTACCATAGCCTCGAGGTCGAGAGAGAGAGAGAGAGAGAGGCAGTCGATTGATAGTTAAATGAGTCAGGCGAATTCAATAACGAAGCGTCCACGTGTAGGTCGGAAGAGAAAAACCACGTGGCTGATCATGATCCCAGAAGGATCGTGACGTCCGATCGTTAGGGTCGCGTGGAAAATCGTTGTTTCCCTAGTGGTAAACGTGCAGTTAACCCGCGACGGGGTATTAAAGGTGCGTTATCACTGGGCGAGTGGCCTGCATTAATGAAACCCGATGAAAAGGCAAGATTAATGCGCATAAATATCTCAGTCTGACGGAATAAACGCGAGCTGTTGGTACAGACGGGGGTTTCGAGGAGTGTACTTTACGCGGCTAATTATGTAAGAAATATGCACATAGATAGCACGGTCATTAGATTTCCGCGGCGAGAAACGCGCGGCCGTGTGCGCGCGTGCGAGCCATTTTCCTCACTTTCCCGCGATGCAAACAGTCGGCGAAACTCGCGGAAAGAAGGAGGAGGAAATAAAGATACGGAGTAGGAAAGAGTTTGTGCAATTAAGCAAAAACGATTCAGCGAGGCGTGGTTTTGACGTTAAATCTACCAGCGATAATCAAATGATCGGACCAGAATTTGTTATTTTACAATTATTGAAATTATCAACCCTCGTACGCTTGTCAAAAATAGCTGCATAAAAGGGACTAGGATAACAAGTCGCCCATTTTTATTTTACACGTTAAATTAACATATGTTTCATTTATAGGGTCACATTTTGAAGAAATGCGTCTCACAACGTAGTCGTAAAAGGAAAAATAATCTTGCAGTATGGGAAAATATTGAATGGGTGAATTTTAACCCTGAGGAACGTATGAGGGTTAAGATGCTTCCGTTGGAAACGAGTAAATACATTTCTTCAATCAGTCAGTTATTACGATAAAAATCGCACAAACAATACTTTAAAAAATCGTAGAGTATCGTAAGAATGAATATGGTCTTCGTACGTTAAGTTATACTTTCTGAAGAATATTATACATGGTTGAATTTGTCTTGTCGTTGGCTATAATTCAGTTTCTATTTCTTACAATCGGTGCAGACAATTTTTATTGTATTATTATGATTATAATTCATATTATAGTTCATATTATAATATATACCATATTGTAATTCATATTATAATTTCATATATTAGAATTATATTTCATAGGAAACGACTAAATTGAATTCTGTATTTAGCATACACAAAATTCGAGTAAATTCAATTTCCTCGCTTCTATAAGATGTTTCACTTTTATATGTTTTGTGCTTGGTAGGTTTAGCGTTGAAGAGAAACGAGTAAAAGTAAACTGCGCTGGCGGCGCGTCGGTCGGCCGGGAACCAGTCGCGATAATGCACACCCCGGATAACAAAATTCAACGGCGATATTAATCGACTAATGGCCTCCTCGCGTGATACTTATATTCCTCGTCTCCTGCAGATAAGATTACCGACGGTCAAAACACGATTAACTGGTCAGGAAGGATTACGACGTTGTCCCCGATCGATCCTGTGTGTTGCACTATCCCCATCGGTGATAATGAAGCTACAGAATCGAAGGGTTGCTCAAGTGCTCTGCACACACATAATTATGAGTGGAATGCTTTTTAACCCTCCAAATGGGGGTCCTTTCGACGATCTCGTTGAAGACGATATCTACATTTATTTTAATCCCTTTCAGCCATTTTCAGGAATATATTAATTATCTTGTACTTTAAAGAGGCATGCATGAACCCCTTGTGATTTATACTATAGCTGCAGTGATTAGAATGATAAAAACTTCTTTCATTGTTTAATAATGTTCATTTTCATTTTCAGTCGTTTGTTCAGCTCGTTTGAATAAAACGAATGATTATTTACGAACCAAGAATAATTGTAAAACCCGGTTGTATCTGCTGCCGAAGGAATTCCTCAGAGGTGCTTCGATCCTTTTGTTAGGCCCGGAGGTGAGTTCTATCCCGCTGATGTCTTCCTCAATGTCCGTATAGTCAAAAAAGTACTCAAGGGAAAACATCATGGCGGCCAGAAAAGTCAAGACTTTCTTTCTTTCCTTAAAGCCCTGGAGGCTCCAAGTTTCTACTGAGGTAATGTGTAACATTACACGCCAACATCTGGAGATTACAGACTTGGTACTTACTTCAATGAGTTGCCTAGGATCTAGATTACTCGTATACGGACAAACTATTAAATGAATTCAACGTTTATTTGATAGTCTACATTCTTGTAACTGTTATCCCACTTGAATTCATATAATTGTTTATTATAGCGAAATAGCTGCATTAATATATTCGGAAAATGGGATTATTTAATCTTTATAGTAGTGCAGATATATCTTGCAGTGGTTCTTCAAATTGCAAAGATACGTAATTACAGTTTTGATATAAACACAGACACTACTCTTTGATTTAGAAAATTAATTAATTCATAAGAAAAAGGGGGATAAACAGTAAACAATGCAGTAGTGAAACTCTTTTATGTATAATTATTTCTTTGCGAAACTTTGACCAATATATTCGTGACACTATTTTTTATTAAAACGAACCAAACATGACAAAAATTGGATTATATTTCCAATGGCCAGAACCAGTGTCGCCAAATGAGGGGAGGGAGCACGAAATGAGGGGATAAAGTTACCCTCTCTCTGTCAGTACCGGACACGTGATCGAGCAGGGCGGAAGCGTGGGGATTAGCGTCGTGGAAGAGGAAGGTATCTGTACACTGTACACTGAATCATGTTCTCTATGGATCACACTGGATTAAACTATTTATTCGTGAAACTAGGTATGCGACAAATGGTGAATTTATTGGTTCGGATAGTCGAGGTTCTACTGAGTCGTCAATTATACAAATGGTCCCAATTGTGTCGTGTTTGAACTCGTTTTAATCAGAAGAATGTGACAAATATTTCGATAGAAATGTCATGCAAAGATAATGAAGAGCATCTAGCAGTATATAAATAATTGATTCACGTGTATCGAAACATAGTGGCGATGCAAAATCACAGGACAAAGGAACCACTGTGCAATCTCCTAAGCTAAACAGACTACAAAAACGAGGCAACGGTAAAGCTGGGAAGCAATCCCTTTATCATTTCGAACCGAAGAACGGATATGCAAACAAGGATGTTCTAAAACGCGGCGAAGTTGCCCGGCGACACATCCATTTCAGCGGAGCGTTCCGAAAACGAGAAATACCCTGACGAAACTACCTGCTGCGGGGCGATAATTAACTTACAATTCCGGTTTCAGTTGCGCAAGTCAAATATCGAGAGAATCGAGAGAACCGTGTTCGCATCGGCAAACAATTAAGGGGAACGTTCCTGACGAGTCGTCGACTCCGTGTCAACATCAACTTCACGGCGCGTATCTGCGGTTTCCGGTCTGGATAGTGACGGATATCCCGTATCCGGCGTTTTTCGGTTTCTGATCACAAAGATCCCTTCCACGGGGATGGAATCTCGAAGTTCCGGGTGCTCGATAACAAATTGATCCGAAATCTAGGGCACAATGCTGGGGCAAAGTTGGCGCCTTTGCGTCACGGGACTTAGACATTTATAATTAATAGCCCTAGTCGGGGAGCGCCTCCGTTTCCCGTCACTAATTAAGCGAGGAAAACGATTATATCGATAGCCTGGTTTAGCGACGCTTTTACCCACTGACAGGAGCTGGTCGGGTTATCGATAACGTTATTAAATCATAATGAATTCTTCGGCACACTTCCTTTTTATCCTTTACGCCTGGTGCTTTATGCGCCGCGACAAAGCGCCGCGGCCGTGATAAAGGAGAACGGAGAGCAAAGGAATTTCTTTTGTACCGTCTGCCGGTATAATGATGCCAAATTGATCCAATTGTTACTTACGTTCACGGCGACGGAGAGTACTCTCGATTCGATGTAGTAGCTTACCTGGAACAGAAAAAGAACACGGGGAAATTAATTGAAAATCGAGACCAACAGCACCGTGGATTATGTACGGCTAACGAAGACGGAGATTCCAGGATTTCGAAGATAATTAAGAGCACAATTCAATTCGACGTCTGAACGATCGACCGTAAATTATATTTCCTACGGAATCGAGACCCGGTTTGGGTCACCTTTCAAGGTCATTCTCAATTATAGAAATGATTTATTATAGCTGCGTTTCCTCGACATTTCCTATCGCCTCAAATTAAATGCTGACCAACTGTTAGTCGAATAAAGAGCAGGGGTCATTGCGATCCGCGATAAAGTTTGTTATCTCTGCAGCACTGATCTATTCTATAATGTTCTATTTTGATGCCTCGAACTACAAGTTCAACCTACTTTACTTAAGTGCAATCAAATTAATTCATGACCAGGTTCCGCTGTTAGACAGTTACCTGTTATCTAAAACAACTGATGCAAATTTTCTTAGCTAAACAAAGTGAAGGATTTTGAAAACTTATTAGAGCATATTGTATTTCATGTAATTATTTAAATATGTTAACAATTTTAATACAGAATATCCTACGAATTAAGTTGATACGTGATATTCAATTTCAGAAATATCAAAACATAATCAACTTAAAGAGATACAAGTAAAAATGTCTCAAGCGAATTACAACAAAATAGTTTGAAATAGAAATTTTTCCACGGTTTTTAAATTTAAGTATTGTTAATATATATTATACTTTCTTAAACACTTAAAAGTAACTGTTAAGTCACTAACCTCAACAGAATATTTCTCTCATTAATCTAAATTTGATTAAAACTACAACTAGGTTCAAACAAATCGATTTTCAAAAATAAATCTGTATACCCAAGTCAGTGTGCAAACTTTTGACGTACAAGTTAGCAAACTACCAATGTTCACAGGTAAACATTAAATTTGTTAAAAGTTAGTCAACTAGCCCCGGTGTCCCCTACGGGCCGTCCGAGAAACAACATTCATTATCCAGATTACGCAGTTATCCATTCGTCGGTGGATTACAGAATCGCATCACGCGCAATAATAACGCTCGAACGACAGAAGCTTCTTAGGGGCTGGCGCGGGACTCTCGGTTTCAATTGTCGGCCGGTTCAGGGAGTGCTTAAACTTCCGGAAACAGAGCCGGCGCACGGGGCGCATATCCGTTAATACACTGATAGGGTGCGCGAAGAGCGTCTCAGAGTCACGGCGTCGGCGTCGCTCGTAATTGCGAACGTTGACGTCGCCTGTCGTTACAAGATAATTCGGAAAGTTCCCCGGGCGGCGAGCAGCGAAAGGATGCGAGAGCGTATGATGTTGAGCGAGGTTTCAGCGCGACGTAGACGCGTCGCACGGGCGGCTAAGGAGGGAACGCGCCGGCTCGAGGTGGAGAGGGTATGGGGGAAATTTGCATCTACACGACGCGGCCCGTATAATGGAATTAAAACGAGGTGGTGCTGCAATTAGCTTCCTAACTAATTTTACAGGCGCGTCGCACATCGCGCGTGTCCGTCTATAGAACGAAAAAATGGACTCGACCGGACTCACGGTTCACAAATCCGGTTTTTCTGAACCCGTCGAGCCCGCAGACGGGAATCTGTACCGTTTACATTGACGCGACGCGACGACGCTCGTTGCCTTGCATCACACTCTCCCGTCGCCGAAATTAGAGTGGAAAAGTTTTGCGTGACAAAATCCGATTATTCAGTGATCACAGGGTTGAAATGAAGTATATCAATGAATTTTCTGGGTATCATCAAATGAAATGTTAATTATCTTGACGAATAACATTGTTGAATACAACTTGAATGAAACAAGTTGAATGAAATTTCTTGTTGAATAATGAGTATTGTCAAAAATCCTTGGACAATATTATACAATATTTATACAACTTATTTTTGCTCGAGATTCACCAGAAAAAGTTTAATCAAAATCGACGACCCCGCCACTGTGACCCGTCCTTGTAAGAACGCAGAAATAAAAGCTGTTTTATCGTTTATCGATAAACTGAAACTGTCGAACGTGAAACGTTGACGAATATAAGGCTATGCGCCCACCGGAGCAATAAAAGTTTCCAGGAAAAAGAAAATACAGAAAAGAAAAACATTTACACATATTCTATTTCGATGGTTCTCCAAAAACAATCTGTTCTGATTCGAGTACTAGAGGACTGTTAGTTATGACAAAAATAAATAAACAATAAAACAGAGGAAATGTTAGAAGTATTAACAAGTATTATTATGCTATCTGCAACTTGTAAACATTATTCTGATAATTGTAATTGATGCAGACAGTTTTTATTTTACATGAAGAGTAACAGTCTATAACAAACTCTTTATTTCATCAAATAATCTCACTGCGTTCCTGCATTGTCAACATTATTTTTATCTTCCGCAAAGGTATGCCGACGTGAATGAAAGTAAGGCCATTGTGATAGACCGTGTTCAAAGTGCGAAATTATGTAAAAAAAAGGGAAATCAATGAATGCACATCACTACATCAGACTGAAAAATGAATGATTCATTTAATTGATTACGAAGTTCCCACGTGTATAAAACCAAAACAAAAATATTTTACAAACATACATATACGTAAGTAATCAACGATTTCAATGTACGCGGAAAAACTGTTGCGGCAAATGATGTAACTGAAGTAAATTTGTTCGAAGTATAAATTCAATCCAGCTATTTAAATAACCCAGTTGCATTGCTTTCAATTCGAACCGGATGAAATTTCGCCTTCTTTTTAGCTCGTTAATATACCTTTTACCGGGCGCATACAGGAAAGGGGATGCAAAAGAAGCAGTAAGGGAGGTACACAATCGAATAACATTTTGTTGCCCTGATTTAATATATAAAGTTTAGCGACGAGGGGGAGCAAGGGGTGTAGTCGAAAGGCGGTTTCCTGCGGGCCCTTGAGAAATATTTTCCTGCTGTGTCGACTAAATAAACGTACACGTACACGCGCGCATAGCAAACCTAATGGCCGGCCCCCCATTTACATCGCGGAGTTAACTTCGGCTCGGATAATGAACTAGTTAGGTGCACAAGCGACAAGGGGGATGGATGATTCGTGGGCGGTGCAGGTTCAAGAAGGTTACGAAACGGAAGTAAAGTTAAAGGGGAAGGAACCGACCGAGAAACTAGTGGACAAGCAGAACCCAGTTTCCACCCACGCGAAACTTTGCCAGACAGTAGCGAATCACCGGTAAATTATTTACCTAAACATTGCACTATCCTTCGGAATAATTTGAATTTCCTATCTCCCATCCCCCGGTGGAACTTCTGCCTCCCGAGAGCAACAGATGCAATTAAAATAAATAGCACAAAATAAAAGGTGACCCGTCCAGTGAATAAGTACTTCCCAGTAAATGAACATAATTTGTATTAACAAAACCCACAGGAAATCTCCTCGTCATGTTGACATTTGTACAGTAATTTCACTGGTCTTCATCAGGGTTGGAAATCAATTTTTATCACGATACAGGGTGCATTTAGCAGCTAGACCGAATTATAACTCAGGTTGTTATTGGAGATAGAAGAAATTGTAAGTTTTGCATGATTTAATACGCAGTATCAACCTACAATTCTACTTTTTACAGAAGTGCATGGATGCAGTTGCAAAGTGCAATTACACAAATTCTTCGAATGCTAATCTATGAATTCATTTTGTTAAAACCGATTCTTTGTGCTGTTCCGAATAAAAACTTGTTCTCCGAATATTATTATACTTTATGGTCTCATGTTTTATGAACCGACTCTTTGTGCTGTTCTGAATAAAAAAAAGTATTAGAGTAAAAATGAATAGAGTTTAAATGAATAACTGTTCAAATGTCGATTATGAAGAGCAACACTTGGATTCTGCAACTGTACCAATGCACTTCTATAAAAATCCGCATTGAAGGATGATATTGCATATTGAACCATAAAAAATTTTTCTATAACATTTTTTTTCCTATTTTTAATAACAACCGAGATATAAATCGGCTCCTTTAGTAGATACACTCTGTACAGAGATTAAGACCTGTGTCCCCACACTACCTTTATGATTTCAAAAAATCAATTTTTGTTAAAAAAAATTAATAAAATGCTTTTTTGGTTGTGTTCCACATTTCACCCAAAAAATGATTTCATTAGTTTTTTGTCATAAAAATCGATTTTTTGCAAAATCCTGAGGTGGTAGACATATTTTGCGACTAGATTTAAAATCAGCGTGACGAAATCTATGGGAAATGATGTATATCATGACAAGAAACAAATCTACCTGTAGATGGTATTGGATATACCACAATTTCTTTGTCATTCTACAAGTTTAATACAGATTTTCAAAGTTAAAATTGTTCGTATCGTAATCTCCCTATCTTCGCATTATCGAGAAACTAGAAGGCGCTTCCCCTTAAGGGAACTGCCCCTATTATATACTTATGACGTAAAGCTACAGTTGAAGCACTTTGATTCCATTTTGGCTGGTCTTCCGCAGAGCATAACAGTAAAAGTTAGAACGTATTATCCATTCGCAACAGGCGGAGCACGAGTCTACGGTGTTGATAGATCGCCGCGGGGATATTAACGTATCATTACGGGTTCACGGGTCTCTAACGGAAAATCTGGTGAGGAGTTTCGGGGTGTTGGAAGGGGAAGAGGGGTCAGGGCACGAAGATGGAGGATTGGTAGTTACAGTGGCCACCAGCTAGTTGGCTTGTCGCTGTTCCCCAGAATACACAACGGCCTAGACGATGTGCATTGTAATTATACGGAAACAGGCTCTCGTGCCTCATCCTTTGTCCCTGCCCCCTCTAGCCTCGTCTTTCTCCGTCTCTTACAAGCGACGCACCTCGTATCTTTCTCCGTCACGTGAATCCTTTCAGCCGTTTGTAGTCATCGATGTACCGGCCTGCCTGGCTGTTTGCACAGGCCGGGAAACGCAAACTGTGCAAAATCTCTGGACAACCAGTGATCTAGGCACGTCGCGTACACGTGGGCACACAGAAACGCTAACGAGATCGTTTGTTGCGCGATCGAAAATCAGAGGAAACCGTGTAATTAATCGGCGATCGTTTATCATCGCGAAGGTTTTTAACCCTCGCACAATCCTCCGGAAAAAAGTTCACTCATTTTTCAGGGTATCGAGGCTGGAAAATTTGTTCTTTCTCTGTCGTTCCTCTATAAGATTCATCGTTTGCAGATATGAGATTTTGAACGAAATACAATTCAAATTTGTTTTGTTCTAAAATATCAAGTCATGGATAAAATCGGTGGAACTAACGTGTAAAATGAAAGTTGATGAGTGAGTAGGATTTAATTTGGTAAGATTTAAACGTAGACAAAATTTGTCGTATGTAGAGAATATGTTAATAGAAAATTGAAGAGAAGGTTCTATTGTCTTCTAGCTTGTAATTGAAAATAAAGCGACAGCCACAATTGACCTGTAAACATACTAGTAACGTATCGGTGCCTTCAGTACATTGTATACGTTTACGTAAAATATTGTTTAATATTAATAGTAAATATTACCAGGAACATGTTTATCATCATTAATATTTGTTATGAATTTACACGAAAATTCATTGATAAGCTTACACAAACAATAAATGATACGTTCGATTATACCGAATTATGTTTAATTCGTATGTACAGAGGTTAATAGCATATTGTACACGAATGAAATGACTCAGGGTAGTAAAATCGTTATTTTAATAATCACTAACAATCTCTCATTTTTAAAACCTTACTAAAGTCCTTACTAAACTGCTGATGTTTAAAAAAATGATCTTCATGAATCACAGCAAGTGGAGGTCGGATAGACCTCCAAACTTTCATAAATCATGTTCATTAATTCTACTGATTATCCTGCTGTTTTAAATTCGTCGTAAATGCGTCCAATCAGCAGTCTACTAATGACACACTTAAATTAAAAAATAAGACAGGTACATACTCGAATTAAAAAATAAGACAGATACACGGAGAATCTATCGAGACAGCATTAGTACACCCAGATGAGTTCAGAGAGAATAAAATTTCGATAAAAAATATAAGCATGTATTTTTACACGTGATAGACAGTGGGGACAAAAGTTTTAATCTGGCGACTCCAAGTACACCTAGCAACGTCTCTGACGCCAGCGACCTTCTGAGATAAAATAATTGACCTCAATGTTTAAATACTTCGAAAAGCAAATGATTGCCTGAATAAGGTAATTTCACAGCAACAATAAAAAATTCAAAAGCACTTCCCACGGAAAATGAAAGAGCGTTCTCGTCGGGCAATCGG
The DNA here is from genome assembly GCA_028455595.1 of Lasioglossum vierecki. Taxonomy (NCBI): domain Eukaryota; kingdom Metazoa; phylum Arthropoda; class Insecta; order Hymenoptera; family Halictidae; genus Lasioglossum; species Lasioglossum vierecki. Next base: position 15,352,178 of record CM052341.1, read on the forward strand.
GCCGAGAATCGGCTTCGAAATTGAATTTTAAGTTGGAAAATGAATTGCCGACTGAAAAGAGTGTCGCCTTCGCCGGGAGCGTAAACCGGGTCATAATAATAGAACGAGGAAGACTGTCGTCGGGAGAGGAATCACGCAATCCGGATAAGATTAATTCGATTCAATAAGAGGAAAGGTTCTCCCGGCGGAGAAAGAAAGGCGGTCCGAGAGCGTCAGGGAATCGGATCGCGGGAAATGCCAGCAGCCTGCTGTCAGCGTGGCAGCAGCGTCGAGGATATTACCTGCTATTAGCGTGAACGGGGCAGCAGGTGATCTATTATCAGGCCTTGCGTGTAATCAACCGAGGCTCCGCTAGGCAGACGTAAACATACACGAGCGTAGATGGGAGATGATCGCCGATTAATCTCGTACGTAAGGAACTCGGATGGAAGTTCTACCGTAATTCAACGCCGCAGGAAACATTCGAATCCGCTTTTAAAGCGAAACCAGCGAGTGACGTTGCGCTTAGAAATTCTTTCCCGGTAATTGATCGCGAGGTACGCGATTTTACGATGCGTCTCGTCAGAGGTTAGTCATCCTATCCAATACAGTCGAACACCACGGTTATCCGAACATGCCGAGACACAAGGCCGTTCGGATAGGAGAGGCTGGGTTAAGAGTTCCTATTCATCATACATATGAGTAGACTGCGGGTGTTTATGCAATTTTCAATTTTTCTAGACGAATTTGAAGACAGAAATGAAATTAAATCTTAGTTTTCGTGGTAGTAGCCGTTTTAGATCCGAAACAAATTTAAATCGTACTAAATTCTGTCATATTTTATATCCTAGCAGTTTTTGAAAATTTCGAAAGACATAATTGCAAAATCCGCAGTCTACATATGAGGTTTAGCATTAATTGCAATTAATTCGGATGAAGAAGGTTCTACTATAATAGCTAAACTGCGGATTTTATACATTTGTACAGCTCCTATTGGGAAGTGTTATTTTAAATTATTGAAGAACGCTGTTCTTTTTACGATTTACAATTTTTTTACAATTTTACTAACCATGTGTCGAAGACTGATAATTCCAATCTTCATAAATAAAAATTGACGAGAAAATTTAAAGGGCACCTCTTAATGGAAGACCCTTAGTAGAAATGGATAGATGAAATTTAAAATAGTGTGTAGCCGACTCAAGTGTCAATTTAAATCTACGCTGTGATCGATTTTTAAATGATGCCATGGTGGGCCCAAACATAGCGCAATGAGCCTCTGTCCCTAAGAGTAATTCATCAAAATTGTTGAAGAAAGAAAGAAGTTTTTATTTGGCTCCTGTTCTTTACAATTGATGTAAAATATTTTTATTTCGCAAGTAATAGTGAACGTCGACGAGATATCGAAGTGAGGCCTGTGAAACCAGGAATTTAAAGGATTCGTCATTCTTCCTGTAAGTTTGTGTCAAAGGAAATTCATCGTTCTGAGAATTTCAATCAAGTTGATTCACACCGTATTACAGAAAGTTGTTGACACTGTACAATTTTTATAGTGCACATGTAACTGTGGAAGAAAATGGAAATTGTTCGAAATATAAAAATAGAATGAAAAGTGTTACTTGGACTCGTACAGACGATTCTACCGGTCAAGGTAAAAGGTTGAAATTGACGCAGTGCAATATGTAGCTTCTTAGAAAATTATGGAATGGTGCATCGTGGGTATAATCTAGTGCAAAGGCGCTTTTGACCTCCTTTCGCAGAATAGAAATTATTAACACTGGTTACTTCGTTGCTGTTAGACTGCAACTGGCTCCATATTTCATACAAGACGCTTTGTTCCAACAGAAAAACCGCGTCTGTGAAGTTACGTGTTTACGCGACAGTAAATGCTGCTTCTACGATGGTAACACGCAAGATCATGAAAAGTCAAGATTGTTTTATCACTGTGGAAACTAAAAGTCGTCTTATCGTCGCTGCAAAAGTCATGACTTTTAGTGGTACGTGTACAAAGATCTTTATGTGCACCGAGCTGCGTGTTTATATCATGCACAATGTTATATAATTTGCTTGATACATTATATTATGTATGAATGTTGAAATATTTCGTTAATGCACAATACCAAACTTATACTCCAGTAATTGCACTTCCAATCCAATAATTTCTACTTATCTCCCATTTTTTCCTAGGCAAAATTTTGTTTATTAGTTGAAGAATTTACTCGCCTATTAGAAAAACAAACTTATTCCCTAAAATATGACAGAAACTTAAATGTTCAAATATTTGCAATAATAAAAACTCGATTATTTGAATATAAACCTTATGTGGTTAAAATAAATAATTTTAACAAACTGTGAGCTACAAACGATTATATGAAACAACGAATACTGAAGCTTCTGCAATCTGAATTCTATTAAACCTCATCCGGAACGTTTCCGCAGTGGTCACGTCCACCGAAAGTTTTTCTGATTTAACTTTCACGTATGTAAGTCTCGTCTGACGTAACTGAAATTTTTCAAAGCCATTTCTCTTCCTCCAGTCGTTAAATAGAATTGGTAACGAAGGGGACAGAACAAAAAAACATTGCAAGCGACAATAAAATCGGCCAACTGCGCAAGACATCCATGGCAGACTAAACAGTTTCGAAGTGTTGCCATACTCGACACACGTTCGATACTTAATCAGCCACTGCAGCCTTTCACGGTCCGGCATTGTAAACTTTTTCATTTTTAAACTCTTACCGACACGTCCATTTTGTAATTCTTTTTTTACCATCAACGAGTAGTATGTTGATTAATCACCAAATTTTGATCAAACATTATAAAATGAAATCGAAAACATGTTGTTGTTTCGAAGTTTAGTTTAATAGTAAAATTAGATATTTTAATTGAAATTGAAGACAGGACCCTGAAGATCTCGTACCTCAAAGTGACGTACAGGGTGTTCCACTATTTCCAGACATAATCAAATATACACTCATGTGAACAACAATACTTATTTTTACCTTTTATGATAAATGTTTTTTGAAATCCTGGGATTGTAATGATGTATATGATGAGTATGATTGACAATTTTGTTCGCTTGGCAAACGAGAAAACATTCTCGTTAAACTGTACAAATTCATTCAGGACAAAATATTTATTTTTATGTATTTTAATCTCGTTAGGAAAAATACCATAGTAATAGGCACATTTACCCTATATTCTACAAAAATGACGAAACATTTGGATAGATATATTCCTGTTATTTATAAAGTAATGCAAAATAGTGAGTTACAGTGGTCCGTAAATCTAGCATTAAGTGATCTAATTCAAGGTACGGATTCGCGAATAGTGATTCTCCGGTGTGCTAAACTCGTGAGACAAGGTACGACGTGATGCCCGCGGCATGTTTGATCTCACGCTACCTCCTCGATCCGCCTAAGTACCGTAGTTTCTTTTATGCAAAAGGCTCAAAGGGAGGAACGGTTGCGTTCTTTCGCGTAGTTCCGCCTGCTGCGACGAGTTACTTGAATAATAGAGATAAAACGAGAAAAGATAGGGACATGTGCGGGGGCGGTAGAGAACTTCGAACCGAGAGAAGATGGAACTGCGAGTCGGGGAGGCAGAGCGAAAGGAAAGCGACTTCTCATGGGATGTTAACTCGCGTGCCGGCACTCTGTGCCCGGGAATTGCGATGGGGCCACGCATGTCGCGCGTGCCACCAAGATTTCATGGCATGTGCCGAATCTTCTCCGAATGCCACGGAAAGTGACACTCGCGAGTATAATCGCATTTTTAGATAATGCTTTCAACCCTCTATGGGTACCATCGTGAATCGATCCCTTTCTGCCGCACGTATTAGCATTACTGTGCAAAGTGCAATATAATAAAGTGCACGCTTGATTAAAGGTTTAAAGTGTGGCAGCATGGAAACCTCAAAAAAAATCTATTTTTATTCTTGGTTTCCAGGCTCATATTTTTATTGTCGGATCAAATATTTCAAGTAGATATCGTAACAAATCATGTCTTCTCTTACTTTAACCTCTTGCATTCTAATATAGAGCCAGATTCGTGATGAGCATTTCGAACAAAATTAAATGTGAATATGTTATTAATTTCTATTAAACTAAAATAAAATTTTATTTTGTTGTTGTCGATGTGTAATCATCGAAGAATATAAATATATATGCAATTTATTTTTCTTTTAGAAAACTATGAGTGACAAAGGAGCTCAAATCTCTGTCACGAAACTACATTTTTCACTCTCCGTTTGCAACCTTATTTTTATTCTACTTGAAACATTCAAAAAATTTTTAAAAATTCCGAATATGTGTTGAAGTCTCTATTGTAATTGTTGCAACGTCGAAAGTTTAAAACATTATATTCAATGGAAGAGTGAAATTTCGTTCTGGATAAAAACAGCCCTGGTTACCCACTGGCCCACGAAGGTTTATGAAATCGTCGTAGAAAGAAAGTTTTATGCAGTTACTGCAAGACACTTTTATTTTACATAAAAATCCACAGTCTTACAACTCTCGAACATATAAGTATTTTTACTATATATTTTATTAAAAAATGTAGGCTATTACGCTGCACCAAATGGAATCCGAACGTTAGTATTGGACCATTGTAAAATCATTCTGTTGATTAAAATACGAAAACAATCAGTTCCATTCTCTAGCTTGGAATTTTTGAATAAACATTATTGCTACGTGAAAACTATGTTAAGCTTCAGCAAATTGATGCTACAGTGTAACGTGCATAATTCTTTTTCGACGTTCCCATTTAAATAAAGTAGTTACCAGACACGTTTTTCAGACTAATAAAAACATCGAAAGACCGGCGAGGAAAGAATTCGAAATTTTTTAGCCCGTCACACCGACATCTCCCTAAATGCCAGAACTATCTGCGGGTATCTTTGGCGTTGCGTGCAACGATGCAGCAGGGAGGACAGCAGAACGAAGGAGAATGCAGTCCGGTGCATTCGGGGGCATCGAGGCGCGAGGCTCGTTCCCCATGCACTTTGCATCCGCGGTGCATAATTTGTACTGTCCGAGGGACCATCCTTCTATTCCCCATCGATCGATGGACATCATCGGCCACGTCGGCCACGTTCCCCTTTTCAAATACACAAAGCACCGTACGTGCAGGCTGCACCACGCATCAATTAAACGTCCCCGTGTCGATCCGCTCGCGTGTATGCATCGTCGAGCCAAGAGATCCGCGATATGAAAATGTTTGATCGAACCGATTCTTCGTTATAAGCGAAAACCCCCGATTCCAGGGAAACGCTTGCAAAGAATGCGCAATCTATTGTGCACACTATTAACTCCGGAAGTACAATTGATTCGGTCGTATTGTTCAAATTCTCCCCTAATTTTTGCAGTTTTTCATGCGCAAATACGTATCGCAAATTTTCTCGTGACACACCGATGATTTCAATATACATTCCTGTGGTACACGTCAATGCTTAAAACAGAATTACAAACTTTAATGTTGAATAATATTGATACTGGTTTATTCCACTCTTTAGTTCGCGCGTCATCATGTGGATTAAATAAACATTCATTTCATTCCGGGTTCTGGAAATTGATTCACGGAAATTCGAGTTTACGCGAATATTTACGGTCTAATCCGAATGTTTACGTATCGACGATTCGATAATAACTCGTTTTATAGATTGAGTTTTATAAACTGTATTCACAGGGTGTCTTTGAAACCTGATAGCCTCGAACACTGATAGCCTTGGCCTACAATATCGAAATCGTTGTTTAACTAATAAATTGCTGAAATTCAATTATATAAATACCTGTTACGTTACGATGGAAAGGCTAAAAAAATGTAGCAAGAATGGCTCAAAAAGTATGTTTGAAAAATTGCTAAAAAATCGTGGAAAATTTGAAGGTTCACTATTTGATGGCTAATCGATACCAGAACTGAAACCACAGCTCAATACTAACAAAGTGTTCTGTGTTTTACAGGTTACAAGTAATTAGCGATCGAATACGTCGATTGACACGCTGGGTGGCCAATAATAGAAATGGCAGCAAAGAAGGAAAATGTTTCTCCTGACGATCGAGGCGGTTTTGATTGGCAGAATACCTGTTATTGACAACGACCGTACGCAACAGCGGACCGAATCCGCGGTTTCGGGATTACGCTAGCCAGAGACCGGGATCGATTTCGATGGAATTGTTGAAAATATGATCGAGCGGATTTGCAGTTGCTCTTTTTAATTCGGCTGCATTCACCCGGGAAAATGGTAAGTTAGTGAAACGACTTTCCGTCGGGTACGACATCATTCCCTGGCTGGCCCAATTCGCTGTCATAGAAATTGCGCACCGAATGTTAAATTGGAATTGCTTTGGATAAAAATAGACAAAAATATTTTTTGCACAGAGCAATCCTGATTTGTGACATTTGTACCATTCGCTAACTGCGCTGCCGGCTTTATAGTATGGTAATTAGACAGCGGATTTTATGCGTTTATAACAAAAATGAGTAGGCGTAATTTCAGTAAAAACATTAAAAGAATTTAAAAATAATATTACATTACTTTCAACCTATTTAACCATGTTAAGACTGAAAATCAACTATTTCACTTTAAATTGTTGCGATTCACGTAAAACATGTTCTTTTTGCATAGAGATCCGCTGTTTGATAATAATTATAATAAACTGAACTTCTTTTCATTTTGTGCTAAGACTGATTTTGCATCATTCTATGTTATTCTGTGTAATTCATCTTTCTACAATTCCAGGTTGTTTGAAGATTAAATAACTTAGAGTTTGAAATTTTGGTGTTCAGATATTTTTCATGTAACGGCGCAGTTACGTTTAAAAAAGATAATGCCTTGTAAGCAGATATATAAATGCATATATTTGTTGTGTATTTTCAATGTATATTATATTACCATCGCAGTATGTTCATGATGCTCTAATTTAGAACAGTCGGTTACAAAAAATAATTATATTGTCTTATAAAATAATATTTTGATCGGAGTGTTTTATTAGCTGAGGTACATAGCTTCTGGAGAAGGGACGATGTAATAATTGTTATAATAACGAATTTGATTGGCATTATGCATACACGGTAAATGTTTGCACATTCTGTCTCATTTTAACAAATAAATCGACACAAACTCTCTCGAAATATTGTCTTTTTGTTCCAAATAATTAAAATTCACAAATACGTCGGCAAATGTCTCAAGAAGAAAATAATTCGAAATAAAACAGTTTCATCATTATTATACTCCTTAGCGATCTAGCTTCAAGTTCGACACATTATTACACATAGTTGCTTTTATTATTAAAAATGTTGTACTTCCTTGAAAGGGAGGACACCTAAGGAAAAACTGGCTTCTTAATAAAGCTACGTAGGAAATTTTAGTAAAGGAAAAAGTTAGTTGAAATAATTTTATAATTCACTTTTTGCAAATAAATATAATATTTTTTATAACTATGTGACAAATTGACGATGACTTTCTACTACCGTAGCAAGAAGAAAAACATAAATCATTAAGCTAAAAGCCACGTCCTGCTAAAAAGGGGCTTGACAATTCTTCCACGCAGCAATCTTCCATATAAAGATGAGTCTTCGATTGTTCAGCATAGTATATGTTGCAAGCGAGCAAACGCGAAGCGGGTAAATATCGACGCCGCTTTGGTAATCGACGGTGACATATGTAATGTCCACACGACAAAAGATGGCAGGTTTCTCGGGAAATATCGAATCGAGCGACGCATCGATAAATCTTTTCTTTCTAGTTTACGAGTAATAGCGGCTGCGGCACGCATTGTTATCGGCCGGTAATATTTATCGCCGCGAACGAGAGCCGTACGTCTCGATGGAAATGGTTACAAGGATTTTCCGTGCGCCACGCCACACCGCTGTGTTTTTAGCAATAAAGCAACAGATTCGCAGCGAACGCCGGCTTTGACGCGACACAGGAATAAACGTGGAAGAAGGAGACGGTTTGCGCCAAATGAAACCCGGTTCGTTTGCGACGCGATGCGTTTTATAGCGCTATTTGAAAATATTAGAAACCATGGAGAAGCGACCTACTTTCCCGGACAAACCCGATAAAAAGAACATACGAATGGACCCGCAGCTAAAGGGAAATTTCCCCTGCAGAACCTTTGTAGCCGCAATTTTTTATCCCGCGGATCATACGGATCATACCGTGGCGTTCGATAGCTGGAAAAACTTTCATATTCAGAGAATGGTGCTTTTCTTCAATGCTCGAGAACTGAGAGAACCACTCCTGCCAATCACGTTATACTTTCAACTTTGTTTTCATCGTAGTCATTCGTTCTTGGGAACAGTAAACGCCGGAGAATTTTGACTGTTTTCTGGAACGCTATACCTTCGGTATGATCAGAATTAGTCTGCAGATCTATCAACAAGAATTTCTACCTAAACATTCTAGCCAAAAATTCTCTACCCAGCGACTAAAATTTGGAATCAACCCGAACACGGCCCATACATCCGAAAAATACACAACAAACACTATTGAATTTAAAAACGCCATAGAAATTCGTCGCTCATGACCAAGATGTAGATGCGACGTTAAACCTTAAATAAAAAAAAGATTTTCTGAAATTCATTTCTTGTTAAATAAAGTAATGATTCTTCTATTACTGTCTCGTATTTGGGAAACTTATGTTTAACGTATAAAATCATGCAATACATGCTAGACAAACTGAATTCGTTTTAAAATGTTCATTTATCTTTCGTCTGAAGGTAAGAAATTAGAGAAACCGTTTCCCTTAAAAACGAATATATGCACAAGAAGAAAATCTTCCTTCGAAATAACAAATTTTAGATACTTGTATTAAAGAATATACGAAAAATATAGTTTTATAAAACATATAAGAAATTAACATTTCAATTCGTCTGCTTTTGTTTAAAAAGTAAGTTAAAGATTATTAAATGACGCATAAAAGTTGTTCGTTTTTGCAATCTTGAATTACCTTGAGGTTATTTCAAAGACTGTTCCGTTTTTTCCTGTATTTTCATAACATTAAACCCAAAATATGGCGTTTCATAAAAGTCCCCCTACATCTTCGCCTTATTTTATTAACGTATATGAACACGATTGCCTTGTGTCTATTCGGAAGGTATGAGTATTATATAATAAATATTATCATATTAATAAAGATATATCATATTCATTTGCCTGCATACGCAAATTGTGAACTCACTTTCCGGCTCAACTGGATATACAGAGAGCTTATTAAATTGTTATTTAGTTTCGAAATAAACGAACAAGAATAGACTCCGGCAATTTCATTTATGCATTTGACCGGTGGAAGTTTGATGAGCAGCGCGCGCGAATAAATAAGTGATCGTCCCGCTGAAATTGATCCGTTCGAGTGAAACAGAGCCGAGTTCGAAGAAAAAGATTGTTTAATCTGCCATTAGTTGGTCATCTTTCACTCGGCCAAGAAGGGATATAAATCGACAGCGTCGGTTAGGTTATCCGCCAATTTATATCAACGCAATATCGTACACCTATCACGAATGCCAATAAACCACGATAACGAGATGTTACACGGGCTTTACGTAGGCTCTCCTCGAATTATTACCTTCGAACCCCCTATCGTCACTGATGGGAGGAGCGGGAACCACTTTAACTCTCTTCACGATCACGAAATGATAGCCCCTGTCGAAATTATTGCTATCCATGCCGCGGTGTACACCACGGGCCGGATACCGGTGCACTTGCGCTTCGATAAAGTATACGGGGCCGCGAAAGTGGCCGACCTTAATTGTAAAACGGAAGTCTCGTTATCGATCGAAGTCGGGTCGGCCATGCCGAGGATTTGCGAGCCCTCGCGACGTTTCGCGTATTTTATCAGCCCCCGAGTGCATTTCCGAATCGTTGTCGTTCACGAGGAATCGATGGACCGTGCCCGCTCTCTGAAACTAACAATAGGTCTGCTGGACTCCCCTGCTGAAATGAACGCCCAGGTAGCACTTCTGCATTCTGATTGTCGCATATGTTGGGACACGTTTCGTTTTTAGCTACAAAATTTCATAACATGACAATTACGCAAATGAATTTATACCGTTGGAAAGTTATAATTGTCAGTGCATTTCGCTGCAGAAAGTTTAATGACAGCGTTAACGGATAAAAAGTTCTGGTCAATTTTCTGAAGGCCGTGTTTTCGGTAAAAAGATTTTGCCGTATAAGTTTGGACCGAGTAAAAACTCTGAAAAGTAATTATTTTCTTATATTCTCGATACTTCCGGAGTATTTATTCCTTGGATCATGATTTGACACAAAAACACATGGTTCACTCAATAATAATCGGTTTAATCGTCCGATTCACTTTCACAATGTGAATAACTTGCAGGCATATTAGCGCATTTCAAGTGCACAGCTCACTTGCAGGTGTTGCATTCGATGGAATACGCGCGACTCAAATTCTGATGTGGGATGTCCTTCATACCAACAATACAAGAATCTATATCTTCGAATGTAGATGAACCTGAAGTAGATGAATCATACCCTGTTATCATAGGAATCAAACATTTTTAAATCACTCGTTTACTCCTTATTTGTTACGTAATAAAGGCGAAGAAATATTTAAAAAATCAATCATTTGAGTTCATTGACCATTTTGTAAATGATCGAAATTCTTAATCAATTTTGGTTTGATTCAAGGAAGGGAACATAGTTAATAGATTCTGTTCTAAATTTTCACAACAAGTGTAATCTTGTTAAACAATTATTCTATCGTGTTATTTATTTTTTCAAAAGTTGTATTTCTTCCCGAGTTTCTAAAAATCGTTTGATTCATTGAGTTCTGCTTAAAGAAGTTAAAAAAGTTCGCGTTCTTCCCATTGCTTTTGAAACGAGCTTCATATATCAAGATGAAATACGAACAAAAACTGAAACAATAAACCGATGATTAGATAGGTATCTAGTTGGGGGTAATATCGACAGGATGATCGAGTACATGTTCCTGGTTCTCTTCCAACAAAACGGATATTGCGTGCGGTGTGTCGGTTCCCCTCGCGAGATTCCGTTTTATCTCGAAACTCGCAAAACTTATAAACTCGGGAAAAAATCGAAAACTGATATCACCGGCCACAACAGCATTTCTCATTCAAAAGGAAGTGGCCACGATTTCCTGTAGCATTATCCGGAAATTGACTCATCAGAAATTAATTGAACGGAAATGTGTGAATAGAAATAGTAAAATATTGTAAAAACTTGAAAAGTTCATTCTCGTGGCTTGTGGAATATTTTATTTCAAACATCGTGAAACAATAAAACATTTACATTAATAGTTTTTAGATTTTTCTGCCGTTACAGCAATTATTTACCTGCCCAGCAAGGCACGTATTAAAAACTTTAGCAATATGCAATATTCATATTGTGATGACAAAAAATTCGTGGATATAAAATAATCCTGCATATAGCAAGGTACACATTCAAAAATTTAGTGACATGCAATGTCCATATCGTAATGTAGGAATAATATCCTTAATATGCGCATTTGCTATACAGAATTATTTTAGAACTACGAATTTCATTAAAAAATGGAACATTGAATATATTGCTATATACAGAATTATTTCTCGTAAATATTATGAATTTCACTACAATATGAACATTGCATGTCACTTTTTTCAACATGTGCCTTGCTATAAAGGATTATTTTAAAATCGTGAATTTCATTAGAAATTGAATGTTGTATATCACTAAATTTTTAATGTGTGCCTTGCTATACACAGTTATTTTAAAGCCACGAATTTTTTCAGAATTTAAATATTGGATATTACTACACTTTTGAACGTGTGCCTTGCTAAATACAGAATTGTTTCTAGAAAAATTTCTAGAATTTCATTATAATCTAAGAACTACTAATGTAAATGTTTTATTGTTTGACGATGTTTGAAATAAAATATTTCACGAACAACTAGAATGAATTAAAAAAAAAAGTATCAGTGAAATGGATCGAGAATGGAATAGAAAACGTGATGAAGGAGTTTCCAGGGCTTTCAGAACGTATGAAATAACCTAATAATAATCGATACGCCACGCATGGAGTGGTCCAATCGTATCTGCAAAAGGTACCCGATGAAAACAGAATTTTATCGACGAACGAGCGAGGGTAACACTGCTCGCGATCGTAACGAAAATAATCGTGAGTGCAAACTAAACGACGCGAGAAATAAAATTAAGGAACCTCGCTTGCAAATACTTGACCTCGCCGTAGTTAACGCAAACTTTAACGCTTGCCGTGAAGTTCATCGAAATTAATGGGAGATCGCGAAGAACGCGTCTGATTGCTCGGCGGAAAGTTTCTTGTTCTAACTTACGAGAAATAAATATTTCCCGAGGCGTCGGCACGATTTACAATGTCTAATAATTTAAAGGATTTAAATTGAATTTCGCGCGGCGCGCAAAGTCGGTTCTAGCACATAATTATCGTCGAACTGAAATCGAATTAATCACTGAAATAATTCACTGCTCGGTACGTTTCTAGCAGTTGCTCATTATCACGTATCACTGCATTTTAATACCAAGGCTATTCAAATTTTTATATGACCTATATTAGATATTGTATCTATTATATTATTGAATACATTGTATTTATTAATACAACTATTTTATATTTTGTATCTTTTATCGCTCTAATAATTAGATTGCGGATCTTTATGCAAAAAAATTGACTGCATCGATTGCAAGAAACAGAAACTTAATGATTTTAATAGAGGAGAAATCATTAAAATATTCACATCATCAATTTTTTTTTAAATTTTTCAACAATTCGAATTTCATGTACTCAATTTTGCTGTAAATGCATAGAGATCTGCAGTCTAGTAATAATTAACTGAATATGCACGGTGCATTTCTAGCAGTTGTTCATGATTTCGTATTGGTTGTCAAGGGTGTTTAAATTTTTATATGACGCGCATTAGATATTGTATTTATTATAATATCTAATCGTGCCACGACTGGTTTCACATTTTTTATTATTTAATTATTGAAATTATAAAGGTACTTCCATCAGAAATTATTCAATGTCTTTCTTTACTCAAACTAGTATTGTTATAAAAACTGGGAAGAATCTAAATAAGTTCAGTCTTATAATTTGTATAAAACTATATTATATCTATAAAACTATATTTGATATCGTTGATCGCAGTAATAATTTATAACTGACATGCATGATGCATTTCGAGTAATTCTTTCATTATTTAAGGATGTCTAAATTTTCATATGACGTGTATTAAAAACTATATTTATTGTATTATTGAATATATTATATCAATTGAGGGAATTCTATTTAATATCGCCAACGTGTGACAATGACTCACGTAAACGGGATCAATAATTTCTTGTTGCACGTAGCGAAAATGAAATAATAACATTAATGAACGTACTTTATTTCGTTAATACCGATGAAGGATGTCTACTTTTCAATACTACGTGCAAAATATGTCGCGATAACGTGTATTCAAGAAGCAAATGTGTACGTTATTTAAGGATTGATTTATAACGAAAGAATATTAAATGACTACGACCAATTGACAATGTAAAATAACACAGCTCAGCATTCTAATCGTACTATAAATCAGACTAATACTCTAAAATGAGGACAAATAAGCGTTATCTACGAGCACGTTTTACTATCACTAGTGTCACTTGCTGATTGTAGTACAACAGACCAGTGTCACACGCAAAACAAATTTACAAATATTTAAAAACGTATGACAGATAAAAAACACTTCGTTTTCGATCAACAACAAAATGCCTTGCGCAGCTGCAAGCATTGCTATAATAAAATAGAATGAATAGAATCGAGAAAAGAGTTCAGAATGTTGGTCAGTATGCGTCGAGCGTGCAACAGGCGATAATATTATACAATAAGATAAACTCATAATCGTAAATAACGATGTCAACATTACGATACCGTCATCGCGTTGACGATACTGTACCATCATCGCGGGCACTCGTTCACGGTTATGTAAATAAATTCCAGTTTAACAGTGACAGGGCAACTGTGCATAATTCTTTATTTCGCGTGTCTTACAAGAAGATAAGCAACACCTGTCTTCTTGTTCCACGAAGAGCCAGCCCCGTCCATAAAATAATTACGCGTCTGCAGTGTATCAGAAGCGACGAGATAGAGGACGGCAGTACGAGCAAAAGAACTCGCAGAAAAACGCGTGAAAGTCTTCTCCTGATAATACGGTGGCTGTACCGATTGCTGCGGTATCACGGTTCGATGATACTTTATTTCAATATCATTCTCAATTTATCGTGAAATAATAATACGTGTAAAAGCATTTTATGAGAGAATATGTTCTGAATACAAAAAGAAAATAGGCAGCCCTCAAGACCATATAAGAACATTGTGACTTTTATAAAATTTCTCATTTGCATTTATAATGCAAACTCCTTTGTCTTTCTTAAGTCTTAATTGAGGACAATACATTCTCATTAAATTATACAAGTTTATTACGAGCAAAATATTTATTTTTACGTTTTTAATCGCATTGGGAAAAAATAGCGCAGTAAAACATACACCCTCAGTTTATTATTATAATTTACTATATAATTTACTCTAATTAACCATTTGCACTGGAAGCTATTTTAACTCGAAAATTAAACATTTACATACCTCATAAAATACCTAAATCTTTAGTAATTGATTAGATACTAGTATATTTAATAACGTAAACAACATTTTGAATAATGGTACAGTATACAGCCAACTTTTAGTGGCGCCTCAAAGTCATCAATCGAGTGCTAAGGGTTAACGAGTCTCGTATCTCTTATGTGCATTCCTTAAACCAATCCGGTTTCAAAAGTTTCCTGGTAGAACCTGAATGAAAGAACCTTGGGGCCATGGATTTTGATATTACCAATGTCCATAATCGTCACTAATTTCGACAGGACTTAGTTGACAGGTCAGGCTCGCGCCAGAGAACGTTTTCAGAGGTTCCCGGCGACGGGATTACCAGCCGTTCTTTTATCGAGGAAACATATTCACAGATTTGCTCGTAAATACGTTGAATAATGCGAGAGGTCCGGCAAACAGAGCGCATCCGTGACTCTCCATAATTAAATACCAGCTGGCGCTCGTGAGCGCGTTACGAGACAACGTTTTAATCGGCTTTCAAGCTGTCGATGAATGGAATTTCGCGAAATTCGTTTACCAAACCTCCATCCCCCTTTTCTTCCGGTCGTGTTTCAGCCGGTAAGTCCGGAACGCAAACGCGGCCCCATGTTTCGAAGCAGAGACGTCGCGGCATAAATACGTCGACCGTGAGTTTCGACGGCTCCCGGTGAATTTATGAGTGACACGGAACCTCGGATTTCGATAAAAAGTTAATCATACGCGCGGACAACGAATATCGATCCGGTGTTGTCTCGTTATAAGCGGAAAACACGTGCATGATGTTTGCGATAAAATTGATCCCCACTACCGCGCGGTGTTCATCAGAGTTCTAGCATCTGTAACACTTTTCAAATATATCGGTGAGAAACAAAACTTGTTTTATATTCTTATTTTGCAGATTAAACGTTTACCAACGTGTTTGTGACATTTTTCTGGATGAAATGACACCAAACACGACACAGCTCGGGTCATTTTTACTTGTTTAACCTTTAACAATTCAAGCAATTCCCTTATTAAAAAATATTCAATTGAAAAGTCCGAAAACATGAATTACTAAACATTTAAATAGTGCATGCGGTATTATATCAATTTCAAATCCATTATATTACAAAAATCGTATAAAATGGAATTATTCTAAGACGGATGAAATGTTTAATTTTCGAGTTCAAATAGCTCCGCGTCCAAAGGACTAATATTCACGATATAGTACAGCCTCAACTATCCGAACTAGTCACTGAGCACTCGGATAATAGAACAATGTCCTAGTTACAGTGCTATATTAAATCTTTGTAAAGAGAATGGGTAACGAAGATTTCGAAAATTATAGGTTAGGATAGTAGTGTCGTGTTTGGTGTCATTTTAATCGTGAAAACGTCACAAATGTGTCTGCAGAGGTTTCGTAAAAAAAAGGAAATAATTAATACGTTTCATGCCGAGCCGTTGTTGCTCGACACTTAAACAAATTTATGTGGTTTGTTCTACACCGCATTTTTTATAATACCTCATTTTTTGGTTGAAATATATTCTACAGTGATTAAGCTTGTTCTGAAATATATGTTTTTAGCGCACATAAATAAATATGTCAGCGTGTACCATGTGTGGCACGAAACGTGTTAAAAACAAAACAATTTTTTCAATCAATTAATATTGTCTCGTGTCACCATTCTCGGCGATGAAGCTTCTGGCCCATTTAAGAGCTACACAGTGTGGATAAATTTTACACAGATATCACGCATATCTCTTCAGCATACATCGAGACTACTGTAGCAGCTTCCGCAGCTTTCAGGCATCTTGTTGAAACTGGGGGACGTTACGAGGGGAACGCAGTGCTGTTGTTTGCGAGGCAAAGAGTGAAGGATCGATTCAGTATGCCGTGTCGTTCGCAAGAACGGCGCAGCCAGCCGGAAAATAAATTCGTGGAACAAATTTCGTGATGTCTAGCCGCGGGCATAGAATCCAGGCTCGGGTCGAAGTTGCGGGATACGAGGTCCGCGATAAAGGCAGTCGAGATTCATTAGAGGAGCTCCGTGTTCTTTCCGTGCGGCATTACCGATGTCGTTATTATATACCGACGTCGACGCTATTAGAACTTCTGCCGCTCGAGGTTTCGACTGGGAGAATCGATGGGCAACGGAACACCCACCCCCGACCCAAAGGATAAAAAGGAAACTATATATATGTATATCTGTGTTATAGGGGAAAAAAATCTCGAGATCCAACGAGGATCGAGGACGGTTGAAGGGCGACGGGAACGGAAGAGACCATTAACGCCGATCCAAAAGATGCCTGAGCGACGTGATATTGGAAATCCTCCCTTTTACACGAGTTCTCATCCCACGGGAACCCCAAGCCACTCGATTTTTACGTGCCCCTCTCCCTCCCTCTTCCACCCACCCACCGTTGGCTCCAACACCCTTCCCAACTTCGCCGATCCCGAACGCCTATTCTCCTCGATTTCGTAGTAACTACTGTCGAATGCGAGTTTCCGGCAGATATATTTCGAGAACCCGTTTCACGCGCGATCTTCTTCTGCTAGGTGTAAACGTCGTAAATCGAATGGTGAAGGTAACCTGGTAAAGGTAGCGCGATTGGGTGTATGATGTTCCGTTGCACTCGGAATCAATGGAACTTGAGGACCGAAATCGTCTTTTTAGCCTCTGTCATTTAACTTCTTGTCATCTACAAAGCCTAAATCTTAATGTACTGTGTACAAATTGTGCAAACCCTATGTGTATAGTAGATGATCAACTTATTAACCCTTATCACTCGAGTGGCGCCTCTGAGGCGTCACTAAAAATTGCTGTACCATTATTTGAAATATTGTTTATATTATTAGATATGCCAGTATCTAAGTAATTACTAAACATTTAAGTGTTGTGTGAAGTATTATATCAATTTCATATCTGCAAAACTTAAAAAGTCATAGAGAATGGAGATATTCTATTTTAAAAGAAACGTTTGATTTTCCAGTTGCAATAGCTCCGAGTACAAAGGGTTAAAACTACTTGTTAATGGGTATTTGCAACTTACCATGTTTAGACAGCGGGACTTTGTGCAAAATAAAATGTTTACACGTCATTTGCGTGGAAAGGAAGCTAAACAAAGATTCATTTCATATGTAAATACGTAATTTTAATTCTTACGTAAAACAACGTATTATATGAATTTCATATCCATAGAAATAAAAAACATCATGTACAATGGAATTATTCTAAGTCGCAAGAAATGTATTAATTTTGGAGATAAAATAGCCCGAGTGCAAAGGGTTATAATTATTAAGGGAAAAGAAATTATTACGAGACTACGAATCGTTACGCAAAATAAAAATTATCCATATTGATTGCAAGAAACGCAAACTAAATTGAATGTTATTTTTTCCCTTAATAATTTTAATAGAAAAGAAATCGTATATTGACATCTTCAATTTTTCTATATTTTCCGACAATTTCGAATTTCGTGAACTAAATTTTGCTATAAATGCATAAATAAAGAATTAAAGAAAATTCTTATTTTATATGAAGTCTACTTGTAAGCATTGTGATTGAAACGTGCCTAAATGTTCTCTAAGGTTTGCTATAATTATACCAGGTGTCCACAATATGCTCGCAGATTTTACGAGTACCAAGAAAGTGGAATAATTTGTCTCCCGTGGATAATATTGTGCAATTATGTTCCATCACAAAATATTGTGAAATGTCAGAGGATTTGTCAAATGTAGAATGAAACACAATGGTCAGTATGTCTGTCAGAATCCGGGGATCTTGAAAATCATCAGAACACGCGACTGAAACGGACAGGTTCGATTGTATCCATTTTTAGTTGGCTCTTTAATTATTCGTTCTTTTTTTTAATATTTGCTGCAAGGATTCCATTGGAGACCGTATGACAGTACGATTTACCGTGAAATGACGCGTAAAAAGTGAACGAAATTGACCGTCCCGTCGAGACAAAACGGGAAAAGTTATTGAACGCGCCGGCAGCCGCGCGATAACCCGAAATCGACCAGGTATCAATTTAAATCAACCCCGATACGTAATATTCGCTCTTCGTTCCGCGGCGAAAAATATCATCCGCCGATTGTAAGCATTCACCCGTGAACACCACCGCGGCAATCCACTATTTATAATCCAACGGTTCGACAGTCAATTTTCGGAATGTATCGCCGATACTAATCTCGACGGACGTAACCGGCGCACCTATAAATTGTTTCGCTCGAAAGAGAATACAGTAGAGACGCGATTCGTCTGTCGTCTCCGTATTTCGTAATACTTGACTGCATCTCGGTAAATGAGATGTCAAAACTTACGAAACAACAAATTTCAATAAAACTCCTTCAATGAAGTTGTATCCTATTTTTATCTCATAATATTCTTTCTATGAACACACTGATTTAATAAACAATGGCAATGCTCAAGTAACTTATAATAAGTAGACTGCGGACTTTATGCATTTGATTGCATATGAAGAATGAGTAGTTGCATTTTAAAACTGTACAGAGATTAAAGTGATTTAAAAGCACCGATTATTATCATCAACTTATTAAGATTATTAATGAAGAATCAAATGTGTATCTGGCTCCTGTCCCTGGGATTCTGCATAAGGTGGCAGAAATTTGGCATAAAAATCCACAGTCTAATAATACGACAGACATATGGTATTAAGTTGTGTTAATGTCTTAGATTTTATATCCTATTTTTCTCTGATAGTATTGTCCATATAACAAATAAATTAAACGATAATTCCTATTATCAAGCTGCTTAGAATAAGACAGTTATGTTACTATTTATTATTAATGTGAGGGCATTCTTTTCTTCAGATTTTTCAATAAATGTGAAATAACAATATGAAGTCTCATTAAGACAGTCGCAAAACTAATTGTTGTGGCAAATCTTACTTTGCCAATTCCTGCTTCATTCAATAAACATGTTTAATGGTGTCGGGCTTTTCGTTGGAGCTATAACGTTATTAACATATAAACTATATTATATATATATATAACATAAAGCTTTGTCGCGCACATCGAACGTGCTTATCAAAACGTCATTAAACGATCAATTATAACAAACGAGCGAGGTGCGTGCATTCGAGAAAAAACAATCATCAACGACACGTGGATAGATTGGCAAATGCCTTTATAGTTCCAATAATTTGTTGATGCAGTTTTCGTGGACACAGATTTAGCAGTTAACTCAATTCAATTGGATCATTATTATTCCCTCTGTTCTGTATTATGTTGGACAGTTTTATAAATTCTTCTAATAAACGATTTTTCTATTAGCTTGTATAATAATTGATACAAATTAATCTAACCAGATAAGTAAATGGCTGTGCTCGTAATTATTTGTTTGAGCAGTAGGTACATAATTATGTACTTATCTAATTAGTATGTACTGTATCCAATAACAGAGCCGAATTATATCCGTCATTATTTAAAATGGAAAAAATGTGCTATATCATGCTGCAATGCAAATTTTTACAGAAGTGCATTGGTGAAGTAGCAAAGTGCAATTCTTCATAGTTGACGTTTAAACACTTACTATAGATGTTGCAAAGAAAGATAAATATATTGACAAGTAATAAGTTTTTCACAATTGTACCCTAAAAAATTTTTTATTGAGGATAGCTCTAAGAATTGATTCATGCAAAATGCGACCAAAGACGAGCATCAGAAACTTGTCACGTGACCGGGCGGTAGAAGGGGAAGGTTTAATCTGGCGACTATGATTGCAGGGCAACTTCTTTCAGCGAATTGTTAAAAAAGCTCTAATTATTGTAGCTGTGAGAAAAATCGCGAGGAAAGACCGCTATGAAAAGAACAACAAAATAAATAAATTTCCAAACTCGTGCGCAGAAACGTTTGCGTGCATCGTCGTATATTATTCTTCGAAATCCACGAAACAAAAAAGAACACGTCCATGAAATCTGAAGCGGGCAAAAAAGAGTCCAAGTTCGTCGAGCCGTGTTTCGGGCATTTCCTCGAGCCGAAACTACGTCTCCCCAACATCCAGCGTTTCGCCAGGCATTTATTCCCCTTTCTTCGGATTTGAGGAGCCGTCCCATCGGCAGCCTGTATCCGTTCTCCCGTGGTTTCTTTCTGAAGCGAGTTTCGCTATTCGACGTGCGTTGGACGTATCCGTCGTATCTCGTTCGCAGGAATAGCGGCGGCGGTCGCTTCCAAGATTCTAACAGTTCGCAACTTTGTCGGATAGTTTCTGGAGCGTAGGCGTGACAGAAGTGACGAGGAGAGAGGGTGGGACGACGAGAGGGGTCGAGAAGGTGAAAAACGTCGCGCGTTTGAGCGCAGATATCGAGCTTCGGGAGTTTGCACCGCGAGTTTGCATCGCGAGCCTTTCAGCTCGCGTGTGTGCTGCATATTCGGTTTTTTAAAAGCCCCGAGACCGAGCAGGGCGGTGAGGCGGCAGGCGTTTCGCTTCCTGTTTCCCACAGGTTCGCTGGTGGAAAACCTCTTTCGCTGACTTTCCCGTTCCGGGGGGATTGGTGTAAATCGGCACGAAAAAATGCATGCACGGTCTATCGCGCGCTCTCAGACCCGCAAACGCGTTAAAACATCAAACGTCGGGCCGAGTCGGGCCGGGTCGGACCGCCCAGAACAAAGATCCCGCTCGAACGGAAACGAGACCGACACGGCAGACTGAGAGACGCGTAAACAACGGGGAAAAAGCTGCGCGAGGGAAACGACGCGACGCTACGGCCAAAGCGAAAACACGGGCAGAACGAGGAGAAGAGCTGGAACGGAAGAGAAAGCGCGAAGAGAGGGACCAGACCAGAAGTGTCGGCGGGCAAGTCGTCTCGGCTCCCTTTTCCTCTCTATCCGCCGACACTCTTCTCTCTTCGGTCCGTTTTCTAACTCTGCGCGCGCGGTTGCACGAGGGCGAAGGAGAGCGCGTTTGCAAATTACGCGCAGTCTGAGGCGACTTAGGGACTTTCAGAGTTTTAATTACTCTGCGCGCGAGAGCCGCCTTTCGCTTTCTCCCTTTGCGGCGCGTTCATTCCCGGCTCTCCTCTGCGCGCCTGTTTCACCGCGTGTACTCTGTGTATTCCAATCCCGCGGAAGAGTGCCGCGCGCTTTAATAGAAAAGGGAACTCCGATCCACGACCGTAGCTCGTCTGATGCATCGTTTGGATCGCTCGTATCGCCGACCGCCCACGCGATCCGCAACTTTCAGCTAGTTCCAGTTAACCCCTTCTCGGTCCTCGTTACATTCGTCCAAGGATAGTCTAAGGATTCCCAAAATCTAAAGGAATTGTTGGATCCTTGTTCGTTTGAGAGCTTCGCAAACAAGACTGATTTATCGCTGGTCCTGCCCAATGTGCGGTGATCTACTCGAAATGTTGATCGAAATTCATAATTTTGTAAGGGATTTGTAAGGGAATTCATAATTTTATATAGCACTGTCCCAACTTATACATGTTTCTCGGCTTGCTGAATTTTCTTCCAATTTCCGGTGATTTTCTAAACATTTGTCGAATTCAATTAATTTTGTTTTCGTAATCCACGTTTATTATTATAAAACCTGTCAAGCCATCGTTCGGTTTTGTGTTACATATTCATCAACTTTGATTTGAGTTTTAAAAAGAGCACATACCTTCGAAGTAAAAATAGTCGATCGATACTTACTGACTTTCAATGCTCTATAAATTGTTATAAAATGTATAAAGTACTTAAGTTGACTAAGAGATTCTTACGAATTTAAAATGAAAAGTGTTTAATTCAAATCTTTCAGTACCGTTTTAAATTGCGTAGCACGCGATCAGAACACAGGAAGTCGGAACAAAGAGCGGCTGATTTTGATAAAATTACGCAGCAATCTTTTCAGCGTCAACCGAATCACACGAATCAACAGTTTGTACAATAAGAAAACAGCATGAAAAAATAAACGTGCAGTTTCCTTTCTGACGGACGATCTTAATACCGCCGCGTCACGAAGGTACAGTTGACAGCGCGATAAAAGTGGTATATTTTCTGAATCTATGATAACCATAGGTGAATAAACCATGAGCCTGAAGAAATATTACAGAACATATTCTACACTCGCGACGCATTACGTTGTACAAGATCATGTAGTTCTTATGGTTGCTTCGGAAATGTTCAAATAAACATTCGCAGTTTTATTATTGGCTGGCGAAAGTGACTAGCCGAGAAGCGTGTCCATTGTACGCTACCGAGTCGTCAGATGAGGGGAAAGTTACCCTCTGTCTTCCCGGATTAGTCACGTGACACATGCACGAAAGAGGCGCGAGTCTTAAATAAAAGTAAGTAAAGTAATGATATTTGGTTCCATCATGGTTTCAAATCCATTTACATACCACTCTCCCCTTCTTACACACTCTCACGATCGCCTTATTTTAGCCTACTTTTCAGCGAGATCTACTGTTTATTACGATGGGTTCAATACCACGTTGTCACATGTCTTAAATAGATTTTCCGATTCTTGATGTGATTAATAAATTTTTGTACAACATAGAGATTATCTCCAACACTCGCAAGACAATTCTTGTGTATGTTCAAATAGAAATGTACATATTCATTTGTAGTCCCCTCTTTTAGAATTTATTGATTATTCACGAACAACTGAAATACACTCTACTCTATAAAAACATCTGCATCGCTGTTTACCCATTTCTAGTACCGAAATAGTCACGTGGCCGGAGAATATCGTCGTGGAAGGGGAAGGTAGAGTGGGGAGACGAGTCTTATTCTGGTTCGCTATAATTGCGTTCCCAGTCCCAGCAATTATACAGTGCGTGTACTCTTCGAAAAGATGTGTTCAACTCCTTTAATTAATATACGTTTTTCCCATTTATCTTAATTGCAGCTCTAGAAAAGACGTCTGATAGCGACCGTTAATTCCCGGTCTCTATCGCTGAGTAAACATACGCCTCCAGAGCCCGCTATGGCGTTCGTTAGCATAGAAATACTATCGCCGTAGCGCAATATTATTTGCAGAGCAGCGATTAGCTTATGATTGAACGAGAGGCCTGGTTCGAGCGGAAGTTCGAACTCTAGTACGCTCAGAATTTTAATAGTGCACGCCTCGAGAGAGATTGGAGAACAATACTATTTACATTTTTCTGCCCGTGCGATTATGGCGACCCAGTTTAATCGATCGTTAAGTCTCGCGACGTTTTGATCCTCGTTTTCTCGTCTGCCTCCTCTCGTTTACAGGCGAGGCATAATCCGCTCTCCCTTTTATATTCGTTTCGTTCGCTATTCTACGGTCGCGCGTGACTTAACATGCGCGCGCCTCGTTAAACAACTAATACGCGACACACATTTTTTACAGGTCACGTTCTACCCGCCCAGCGTTGTTACACTCGTAACGTGGCCCATTAGAGAGAAAAAATCGTTAAGGCACTTACGAGCACGCCACTGTCCTCTTCCGCTAGGCTATAGTAACACACGCCAGACCCCATGGCTCGTGATAAACCCGAAAAAAGAGGAAAATCGGGAACAGTGAACTGCCGGTGCAAATAAGAAAATTTCCGACCCTACGATAGCATAACACGCAATAAGCACCATTGCGAATTTACTTCTTAACCCTCGTCTCGGTAGGAATGCTAGTAACAATGTGAAGAAACACTTACACGAGTCTCTTTCTTGTTCTTACATTTCTTGAATCTATCAGTCTGGAGATCTCAGCTGCCAAAGAGGATCTAAAAAGCAGAGGTCCTAAAGGGGATCTTAGGAGATCCTGAAGAGAGCTTCAGTCCAAAGAAGGACTCGAGAAAGAGATCAAGAGACCACGAGTGATCAAACCAAGAACCCTAATAAACCGAGGATTCAGATCCAAGAACCCCATGACCCAGGGATCCAAGCTTCAGGCTTCCATAAAAGATCAAGCCCCAAAAATCGCGTGCTTGGAAATCTTCAACTCCGGAATACTCCCTTAAGGGATACGTATGGCTACGGTAAGGAGTCTAAAAACATCAATTAATTAAATGACTTTTTTACTAAGAAAGTTGTTTAATATAAAATCAAATTGAAAATTTTCTAGACATTTTAAGGGAAATCCGAAAGAAATTATTTTTAGATATCAGGCATTCTTTTCTGTATTAATTTAGCCAAATCGATCCAGCCGTTCTCAAGTGATGGGCTTACCAACGTGAATAGTATTTAATTTTTATTTTTACATATAGATAAATTTTTGTTTCATATAATGAAACTTTTTTTTTAATTTATTGTTATTTTCAGGCCTGTTACTGTGTCCATACCCCTATAATATAAAGACACTTTATTATCACGTCACGTGACATTCTGAGCGTGTGAGCCATGTAATGGATCTTCCATTAAGAGGTATTACGTTAAATTTCAAGATTAGAATTTGCTTGTCTATGTGTTTGTTATTTATCGATCGTAAGGTTGTTTATAACAAGAGGTATTTATGATCTCGGCGCAAATGTTCGATCAGAAAATAAATTAATGTGGGTCCTTTTCAAGAAAGAAGAAACAACTGCGTCTGTAAATTTTAAAAGAGTTTTCAGTATTAATGTACTGAAAAATGGATTTAAGTATACGATTCAAAATATCGGTAATGAATTATCAACCTGCTTTATGAAAACAATTGGAGACAGGAATATATGTATAAGCACATATCGTATCATTAGTTTAAAAATATTATTCAAGATAAGAGTTGTCACTCTTCGACTCATGGTTAAAAAGATTTTAAGAAATTCTTAATTGAAGAAAACAGCGTGTTTTTATAACTTAAAAAACACTTTTTAATGTATGACGTATAAACATTATTATTTCCTATGTATGAAACACTGTGATATGTGATTTCACGTGACGTATAGGGGTTGTTTTTCACTTCATTGTCGCCTGCCTTTCGTGATAAAGCCGCGATAAAGAAACTGGGAAACACCGAACTTGTGGCCAGGCAAATAAGAAAATGTCCAACACTGAACTTCGGTGCAAAAAAGAAAATGTCCGAGCCGCGAAAGCTTAACACGCAATGAACACGATTAGCAATGTACCGCACACTGCTCGTGTCGATTGCAATGTTCATAGCTC
Source organism: Lasioglossum vierecki (assembly GCA_028455595.1). Classification (NCBI taxonomy): domain Eukaryota; kingdom Metazoa; phylum Arthropoda; class Insecta; order Hymenoptera; family Halictidae; genus Lasioglossum; species Lasioglossum vierecki. The sequence continues at coordinate 15,377,807 of CM052341.1, forward strand.
GCAGTAATGCGGAGAAACACTCGTGTTTCTCAATTCTGTTTCACCTCGTCGATGCTAAACGACTCGGTCCAGAAACTCCAAATCACCCCACTGGTCGATTAACTCGCGCTGTGCCCTCGAAGGGTAGTTATTCATTTCATTGTTGCCTGCTTCCTGTTTATTGGTAGCTGTGCGATGCCGGAGCACCTCTCTGACGAATCGTTACGCGATTATGATATACTCGAATGCGTGTTACGATATAGTACCAGTGAAGTTTGTTTTTCGTTTCAGGGAACTCATGATTAACGGTGTTGACGATCGTTTTGGTGCCTTTAAACCGGCTTATACGAATGGAAATTTAAAATACAGAGTAGTGCATGTCGCCTCATTTTTGCTGTTTTTGAAAATATTAAAAATTTTATCAACCAAAGCTTTTAAGTATGAAAGGGACTAAACTAAGGCATTAAGTTTCTATATTAGTTGATAATTTATTGATAGTTAAACACGAAAATATGGTAAACAAGATCTACAAATGTTAATAACATTAAAGTTGATATGTCTCTTAAATTAATAATTTTTGGACATAGGTTAATATCTTTTATTATAGAGATTAATGAGCTGTATCAGAAGGAGCATGAAATCTCCGAAACTCGCTCACTTCTGAAAAATCTGTTATTTCCATGTCTTAGTTTTCTTTGTACTGAAAAATTTTGGTTCACAAAGTTTACTCATATTTCCAAAACCAGCGAAGATAATTCAGAGCTAATATATAATAAAAAATTGTAAGTTGTTATAACTTTTTAACAAAGGATAGTGGTGGAACGATAATACTCAGCTCATTTTAAAACTCTACCCTAAGAATGCTGTAACAATGGTTTTCCCAAGCATGACTCCATAGAGTACGTTTTTTTGTTTCGAACATTTTTCAAATTTATATGACCATAGCGCCATTGAAATATTTTGTAGCGGACTAAAATCACCATGGCTTTAATGATTGATGTCTCCCCTTTTCGACGAGCTCTTAATACTTGCTGTACGATTTTTCGTCGCCGTTTTATTGAGCGTTGCACGAAAAATGTGGCGCCGCCATTGGATTTACTTGGACGGGGTAAACCTTCAAACGTGATTGAAAGGATCTTTTTTAGAATAAGTCTCCAGTCAAATTCTCAGGGTGATTCGATACTGAATCTTTTAAGTCACTTTTAATCTTACGTGTACATTCTTTAGTTTGTAAGGTTCGATTTACACGGAAGGATCTCGACTCGTTCACGATCGTACAACAACTGACTAACTCTGATCATCGAGACCCGCTTTTATAGGCAGAAGTGTAAAAATTCCGCCCATCGCCACGACGCTGCTTTGCAGTATCACGCCGCAAGGAACGCAGCGGCATCGTTACCGCGCCGAAAAGAGCGCAGCGGCCTGTACAATCGTAGCGGCAATGTGCCTTGATCGTTAAAGGCACACGTGCACAGACACGTCGCCAGCGGTAACCCTTACAAGTGTATCTTTTAGCTAGCATTAACATCAATTCGAAGAATATATCTCCGGATCGAGAAATTTGATCTAATGGGATCTAATATGTTCCCTGCATCGAAAAATTTGGTGATATCTTACTATAACTCTTGAACCATGAGAGATACCGGGGTGAAATTTGCATTATAATTCATTAAAAAATGATTGCCATCTAAAACAATTATCGTAATAAATATATGTATATTTTTTGCCAGAATTATTAGTCCGAAATTGTTCTTTATAGTATCATATCGAACTTAAAAGGTAGTTAACAGTGTCCGGATTTCAGACAAAGAAGTTGGGGTTTTTATGCCGTTCGTCCTGTTTTTTCCCGATTTTATAGAAGACAAACCTACACTACCGCTCATAAGTATCCGGACACTTCCTTTTTCTCTGCAAAACGTAATTTAAGTTATGTACATAGTAGGAAAAATACTTAGAACAATCTTGTCATGTATACTGTGGTACCATAATACAATAGAATTTATTTTTATATATGAACAAATTATATAATGAAAATGCAATAATATAATTTCAACAAATACGAAATCTAGTGAAACGGTCTCGGTGCTTGAAAGGATTTCAAGTTTCACTTTGTTTCATTTCTAAGACATAGAGCGAATTCAGTGAATTTTTCGATAGAAATACTAATAGAATAAAAAACGTCGACGAATCTCATACATATTTAATCTTACAATTAGGCTAATATTGGTAAGTTTTCACGCAGGTAGTTTCTAACTTAAAACGTTAGATGTTCCAAAAAAGAAGATAAATTTTAGATGCTCAAGTAACTTTTATGCTATTACAAATTTTGCAAGTGTCCGGATAATTTTGAGCGGTACATAGTGTACGTACGAATGAATGGTGTATGACGAAGGGATGAAAACTATTAAACGTCGATTAGACAGATCGACGGATGCTCGAGCCCTTATACATCGGATCGAGCCCGAAATATGTGTCGTACATTTTACGCGGCAGAATCCTTTATATCAAGGGTCACCCATGAAACTAGAAACGTGCTCGGAATGTGTTCGCCAAGCTACGATCGTTCGGTACGTAGCTTCCAGAATGATGTCACGTGAGGCACTTCTTTTATCTGGGTCAAATTAACATCACGATAGACTCTTACACAACAGGAATTTCTCCTATTAACGGAGGTTAGCCGAGAACAACAAAGCGGGAGAGCATGAAAGGCGGTTCCTTTGTCGACAGTCTAGTTAGCATAAGTTGTACGGTATCCATGCCACTTCGATCTGAATCCTTAATGAACAAGCACGGTCGCGAACCAGGATAATTACATGGCTAACGGTGGAAAAAAGCGTTGCGGACGTACACAGCGGGACGCGACACGGGGCCTGTGTGGAACACGTACGGCTATCGTTCATGGCAATTTCCACGATCCCGCGTTTCTTGTCGGGACACGTAAGCCACGATCGGAACGATCGGACGACAGTGATGAATGTCGCTTTACCGGTGGTCCCCCCACATAGCAAAAACTCAGTATTATTTCCCGAGAAAATTCCGGGATCTGAATGCGCCGTGAATTATCGAGCGGAGAGAGGATGTTCGCGCGAAACGCACCGGGACTGTGTGATCGGGAATCAATTTGAAATATCGTCAATTATAAGCACGGAGGGAATTCATCCAGTGAACAAAAACTAATTGAACCGTTCGACGGCCAACGCTTCTTTCTTTGGGAAAGGAATTCCTCTCTATAATCGATGTCTAATTGAATGTAAATTCTAATTTTCATAAAAGAAATGCATCTGTGACAAACATGAATAGGTGTAATTTAAAATAGTAAAAACTTTAGAAGAATTTAAAAATACTGTTTTCAACCAGTTAAACACATTCAGAAAGGGAATTAATTTATATTTTACTGTAGTTGCAGTTTAGGTAGAAAATTTTTATTTTCATAAAGATCTATTCATAAGGAACCGGAAAATTCAGTACTGTTAAAATACAGGATGTCCGAAAAATGTATTTTCTTGAATGGAATTTCAAGGAAATGCTTAATTTTTAGATTTTTTTTACGAAAAGCGAGGACCAATCAGAACGCGACTAGCAGACGGATTCCTGGTTTCCGACAGGCTCCATCTACTGCAGCCCCATTCTGATTGGTTCACATTTTTAGTTAATAACTCGTTAACAAAGCGATGGAGAACATTTTCGCAGAGGAATAAATAGTTTCAAATGATCTTAGGAAGTACAACATTTTTTAGGGCAACACTATAGAGTAGAGATATTGGTGGTTGTTGCTACATCCGTATTTAAAAAATTTATGGATACCATAAATGTTGAACGATCTACAGAGTGGATGAAATAGGAAATTCGAGTCAATTTAAGTCTACGGACTGATGGGCTGGCACTTTCAGGCACTAAAACGGTTCGACATACATATAATGAAAATATTCAGCGAGACGTTCGATGAAATTCTTAGGTTGCGGTATACACACGTTCCACGCCGAGTTTTACTTCTGAAGAGGGTAAACTTGAAGATCAGCATAGTAAGCACGCGGCGAAGTACTGTACAAGCACAGTTTCAGGAACTGTTTTCTGTACACTGTCCTCCAGGGCAGTTTGCATGCCTAAGTGTATATGCATGAAGGCCCGTCGTCTACACAAATGTAACAAGGTACGAGAAGTTCACAACACGCATACACAGGAAGTCTACTCGAGAAAAGAGAAGCGTCTGGTTACCATTTAGGGTACTTTAGATGAAAAGGAGGGGCGGGGGAGCTACTTTACCTGATTACGAATCCCCGAATTCGACATAACGTAACAGTGAACATCGTGAATAAAAGATGTACAGGCAAAATGTGACGGAGACGTCGGAGGATCTTACGAATAATAACAGATGTCGACATCGCGAGATTCGATACAGTTTATTGCAGATATCGAGGACAGAAAGAGACAAAACCAATCTTATCGTTAGTAAGTGCTGGACTCGTCGGCAAATAGACCAACACAAGATCGGCGCACTAACATTGAAGTGAACTAACAAGAAATGAAGTATATATTTTCTGAATATCATCAAATGAAATGCAAATTATCTTCATAAAGAATTAGTATTATCAAAAGCACACGGACATGGGTCTGCCTATTTTTGCTCTAGATTCATCAGAAAAGGTTTATACGGCCCTGCGTATGAGTCGTGAAGATTTAAAATAAAAATACAATTGCTTATACATAATCAAAGGCAGCAAACTCTGTAAATTAAATGAACTTCGAACACTTTTAGGAATTTGTAGAACGACAATGTACTCTAAGACTGGTTAGTACCAGGTCTGAAAAGTTTCGGTGAACTTCTACATTCGAGCTGGGTTGCTTCTAGTCAACGTTTACAATCTCAGGACAGGTCATGAACCAGAGAAAGTTCTTGCATTCCTTGAATACATAAGTGTCAGAATTAATCTGAGGGGATCTCAAGTGCTAAAGAGATCAGAAGGGATCAGAACCGAACCAAAGGCGAGGGTTCATATCCAAGAACCCTCTAATTCGTGAATCTAAACTCAAGTCTCCCATGATTCCCAGATCCATGAGATCTAGGAATCTAACCTTGAGACCTTCGTTGATTTGAAGATTTAGATTAGAGACTCAAAAGAATCTGAGCTCAAGATCTTGTGTATAGTATACTTGGATCACCGTGACTGATCTTGGATCTCGATCCTGGATCTCCTCGTCCGACAGGTTCCTAATTCGCATCCGACAAATTTGACTTACCTTATTAGGCGTAGTTATATCACAATTCCCTTGTTTGCTGTGATTAATAGACTGCTGATTTTTATGCAAAATTAAATGGTCTGCATCATTTGCAAGAGACTGAAGCCAGATAGACGTTTAATTCTGACTGTAATAATTTTAACACGCTGGAAATATTGGACTGCAATTATTAGATCATTGTAACTTTTTCACTGCTTTAAATGGTACCTACTCATTTTTTCCGAAATGCATATACCAGATCTTTCATTGATTCGATCAGAGTTTCCCCAACTGTGAGTTGGTCAATTTAAACAATTGTCATGCCGAAAAAATATTTCTAATATTTTGATCGTGTGCTACAGGACACTGATATCCAGTAACTCGTGACAGCCTATGCAAAATCCCAAACCGTGTACGTCTCTGCTAACGCCCTCGAACTTGATGATATACATATGTAAGTACCTAGCTGCTGGAATTTGCCAGCATTTGCATTAACTCCCATGCGACTTGTAGTGAATTCGTTTACCGGGAGACATGTGTACGCTGACATCACCGTTCTGACTCTGGCAGACTTACATTCACGAATCTCTGCGTTGGCTATCATGCAACCGTCTATGACATTGTTATTATTTCCTACACGTATCATTGTCTATGCAACGTCCGACGCGACTACGATATCATTTACATCTATTTAGGCGAGTTCCACGCTTCGGATATCACGCCGAAGCGCTTCGCCTCGTTAATATCTGGTTTAGCGCGCTCGATACACTGGTCCGGTCACCCGATCTAGCAGTTTATTAAGATTTTAACACTATTTGGAAGTTTAAAGGTATAACCATGTAGCAGACCTGGGTAAAAAATATTTCAACTGAAAAATACAAATGTTTGCAAATACTATTCCTCAAGATTGTTACGTATGTTTCATTTGAAACTAATGCTAAATTATTGTTTCAAATGAAACATATGTAATACAGTTGTGAGAAATATAATTTGCAAATATTTGTATCTCTTAGTTGAAATATTTGTTACCCTGTGCATCTGCAATGGTCGTTGAATCCGTTTTGACTTCAACTACAATATTATGAAGTCAAGAATACATGTTCATTTTTTAAAATGAAAGGTAATCTTGATTTTTTTTAGAATAAACATGTCTTTTTCCATTTTTTGTATCGAAATTTGTAGAACGCTAATTGACGATTAAATTTTGTTCAAAACATTTTTTTATCACGTCGGAGTTGACTGAAAATAATGATATTCATAAAATGTTGAGTAAATGCTTGTACAATTTTTAATAAATCTAATTAGTCTAAACGTTTTTGATGATGATGGACATTTAAAATGCAATATCATTCGATAAACATCAATATCCATTAAAGTATCTGTGACACTTTAGCAGTAATAATTCCTGGAGAAGAACCAAGGTTTCGTCTTGATTGGTCCACCCATCTCAGAGTAATCGGTGAACATACATAGAAAAAAGCGAGAAAAAAGGCACATACATAAAATATAACATAAAATATTTATCTACGGACCGGCACACTATGGGAATTCTATATCAAAATCAAAGAATTTTTTATAGAAATGACATAGAGCGATGAAATTTTTTGTAAATTAAAGCTGAAACATTGCAGAATATGGGAAAAATAGGGAGATTATGGTACGAATGTTTTTTAAGCTTGAAAAAATAAATGTTTAACTGTTTAACAATAATTTGAAAAATTTTGAGGTCAGATTGAAAAAAATTGTTCGTGTTCCGAAAAAGTACAATTTTCTTGAGGTTGTGCAAGTTTAACGATTTTTTTCAAGGTTAAAAAACGTTCGTACCACAATCTCCATAATTATTTCATATTCTGCAAAGTTTCAGCTTTAATTTTTTTAAAAATTCATAACTCTTTCTCATATTTCTATCGAAAATTCTTTCATTTTGACACAGAATTCATCGGTTTAGCCCATAGTGCGGCATTGTTAAACGTTTAGAAAGTAATGTAAATGCATTAAATACCGATAGAACTGCTAGATCGGCCACCCGGACCACTATGCTCGGGGATGCTTGCGTAATATTTTTACAGGAGAGCAACCAAAAAAGATATTTTAATCGTGCTTCATATCCCAGACATGCATGTGTAGGAGACAAGAGGCAGACCACACGCATCGGTCCCGTGGATAAATATTTACGCATGCACTCACGGTTGCACGTCACGCGCACTTCCCGCGGCCCCGGGAGCGGTGAAATGGAAAAACGTACGAGATAGGGCAGAATTTCAGTGGTACTTTACGACACTACCCTTTATACGTATGCGCAATGGGTATCTTAGCTAGTCCGGGCGCCCATAAAACGCAGCCAGCATTTTTTATTGCCTCGAGAATGAACAAGCGAAAGCGCTGACCAAGAGGACGCGCGGAATGATCCTGTTACGTTTCATGGAAAGTATAACGACAGGTCGAAATCAACGAGAAATATTGGATGAGCGCGAAAGTTCTTCAACAATTTCGAGAACAAAAACGATCGCCATTTAAGGAAAACAGTTTTACCAATCGATTATACAGGTAACAGAAAAGGAGTGATTCTACATAAAAAATATAAGTCGAAAATGTCGAATAAAATTTGTTGGTACGAGGTTTTCGCTTCGAAGAAATCAAGTTTGAAAATCCGTCAAGTTCGCATGCTTAGTCAGTAGAATTGGTAGGTAATAAACAGACGCGTCAGACGCACAATTGCCAGATTAATTGTAACTTCATTTGGAAGATTGTTTTAGAGACTAGAATGTATTTCATTTGTTTGTAAATAATCAATAAATTCGAGAAGAGGGGAGTACAAATGCATTTGTACATTTCTATTTGAACATACACAAGAATTGTTTTGCAACTGATGGAAACAATCTCCATCTTGCACAAAAATCCCTTTCAGCGTTAAGATGAGCTAGATGAGCACTGTATCTAATATTTTCTTGTTACAATCCAGCTTGTTACGATTTACGAGGTAATGTTTAGATACCGAAAGCTTGGCACAAAATGGAAACTCATTTTCTTCTTAGTGCTTTGATATAACATAATTAATAGAAGAACAGTATGCAATTATATTAATCTTTTTCCACGTTACGAATCCATAAATATGTACTAATTAGAACCATTCAGAATTGGCAATTTGAAGAAACAAAATCTCCTTTAAAAGCTACATAATCCTTCGAATAATCCGTATCCTGTAACAAACAAATCAGCGACAGCGGAATCATCAATTAAAATAATCTCCGCGATATTAATCGAAAATCGAAAAAATTCAGGCAGCCCCGCCGTGAATAACAATGTAAATAAATCTCGCTTCGTATAATAAATTTGTTTGGCCGTAACATGACACGTAATAATTAATAATTATTCCTGACCGAGCAAAGAGCTTAATCCCGTACGAGCATCATTGATCGCTCAAACATTCTACACCGGTGTTAAAACACGCGGCGTTATTTAAAGCGTAGCGTTGAATATATTCCGGTCACACACGGCGAAGATTCTTTTCGTTTGTCGCGAAAATTAACGCCGGTGTGACGAAACGACGAGCTACGAAGATTTTCTGTGCGCGTGCTGTGCAAATTTCAACTTCTCCGTAACTTTCTCGACCCGGAATCTGCTTCGCATGAACGGAAAAAATATTGGAACATCCGCAGCGCGAAACTTCGAGATTCCGCACACTTGCGCGCGCGAAGAAAAATACTAACGATAAATTCGCCGTTTCCTACTTTGCCTCCTCCGCTTTCGTTCCGCTGTCGCCGGGCCATAGGTTGGCTGCTCGTAAAATCTAATATTTTTCGTCATATTTCAGATGCACCGGCTTCTCGATCGCGATGCCGATGGCGAACGCGTTGTAAATTGCGCGAATAAACGTCGCCGTAAAACATCGCCGGCCGATAATTCCTGAAATATTTCTGGCGAATTTATATTTCGTGGTCCTCTTTCGCGGTCAGTCGCCGTGCTCTCTGTTAGGCGTGCAAATTCATCCTCGGCCCTAGCGCTACATTGGCTGTTGCATTTATTAAAATGGAAACTTTCCCTCCGCAAAATGTATGACTGCAGAAGCACGAATTGAGAGGAGAAATTACCCTCTCTCTGCCAGCAATGGACGCGTGCACGACACGTGATCAGCCCGCGGTGGAAGGGGAAGCTAGTGTGTGGACACAAGTCTTAGTTACTACGGGAATAATAAGTGGAGTGGCGAGGGAAGTGGGGTGCAGTGATTTTTGTTTCTACGTGCATCGCTGTTCTCTCGTCACCGTTCCACCATAAACAATCGCATTTAATTACATTGGTTTGATTTTTAATTTGCTGCAATGTTCACCTCACCATTACCCTCGATCTTCACCGCTCCACTAGATCTGTATCCTTAATCTGGCGACTCTGGTGTGTAGACCACCAAGTACCTGAGTCAGGCTAAATAGAGTATAATGTGAACGCATTGCCTAATCATCATCTGGCGGACGGACAATAATAAAATTTACTTTTAAATCAAATCTCCATTAAGTATTAAAATTCAATTTAAAAATATATAAATCTAACGTAACTGGTAATATCTTAAATAAGCTACATTTTGATTTGCATTGTCGTAATTGTCTTTCAGCTCGTGGTACATTCGAGTACATTCTGATGATTTTGTAGGTAGTAGTTTGTCCATACAAACTTCGCTGCATCTGTTCAGCAAAATTCTAGGATGTATCAGTTACAGTGGCACTGGGCGCGCGCGTTTCAAATCGAATTTCACCAGAAAGGTATACGCTGTCATCGAATGAACCGAGCAAAAAGGTTCCGGGAACAGCAGCAGAGTCACAAGGTGTTCCCCGAAAAGCGAAGAGAGCCCGAGCGCATTGCGCGCTCTTCTCGAGGGAATCGTGTGGCGTAGAAACTCTACAAACAATTATAACTTTCGCGGAGAAACAGTGTAATATAGTCGGGCCGGTGGCGCACGTCGTTGCGAAACGTTGCACTTATGGCCTCGGTGGTATGGCGTTGCCGAGCCCGAAATTTCTGGGCTTCGGAATTCCGGGTTCCGCCCGTTGTGGTCGTCCACCGGCGATCCCTTTCGTCTACTTCCCACCCCTGCAGACAGGACCGATGTCCCTCCGAGTCTCTATCTTGCTAACTTCATCTAATTTGTCTTTGTCCGGGTGGATCCACTCAATCCAACTCTCTTGGCCGTTTATTTATTTGCCAGGACCCCACGACGAGGGAAACGGAGACGCGGCTTCTATCCACGAAACCCACCCGTTCTTCTTCTTCTTCTTCCGCTTCTTCGAGCACGCGGCGGCGATGCAGCGTACCACGTTGAACGGTAATTTGTGAAAATAGTACCTCGCGTTGGCTTTACGTTGTAATAGATCGTTAGCGAAAGCTTAACTGCCGTTCGATGGTTGCCGTGTTGCCACGTTCCAATTGTTCAACCGTTCGCGGAACGCATTTCTGAGGTTCTATCTAAATCTCTTTGAGTACACCTTAAAGTACATTTTCATTGTCTGCCGACGCCGAGAAAGAGGCGAAGTTTCCGCTGTATTCACTTCAGAGGCACCGTCGTCGTGTTCTGATGTCTGCGATATTTCGCGCGTTGCGTATCCCCGGGAAAGGAGGAAATTTAACATCCACATCGACTTTTATCAGCTCATTCTCGCGAGCAACGCCGCTCCTAACGCCAACTTTCAAAGTGAAATATTAATGCTGCGTTCCATTTTAATCATGGCCACTTATTCACAGTTGTTTTTGACGATTATGTCCCGTTTCCCGGGTAATTTATGACCACCCACTTCGAAGAGTTGTTGATGCCCTCGCCTTTAACTACCGGCTCGAAGCCTCGGAGATTTTTCAACCGATAATGACTATCTTCTTACAGGTAAACATTAAATGGTATTACTTATCTTAATATGCAATTTACAGTCTATCGAAGCGGCTTTATTAGACAACTTTTCTTTGCGGGCGTCTTCCTTCTTTATTTTCTTCCTTCTACTTTTTTTTAACTAAAACACAAGGAACAATGTGCCCCAAGTCACAGTAACAATTTGCTCTAATTGACACATGTAAGAAATAACTAATAAGGATCAAACAATCGTTTACATCGATATTAAATAATCGAAATAGACCAAAAAGTAAGGATCTAATATTATTTATTTATCTCGTACGTAAGTTAGTCTTTGTTGAAAGCACGCTGCGCTACTACTGACGCCACTAAAATGGACGACAGTGTCTTTGTTATAATAAAAACAACTGAAAGCGAATCGTGCGTTCTTCTCCTTTTGTATAAATAATGATTAGAACAACTTAATCTGGAAACTTTTAGTCCCGGTCTCCCCTATCAGAATATAGTGTTTTTCATTAGAAATTCACGTGAAAGGTTCACTCGGCGCGACGAATTTCCGGCTATTAAATAATCTAACTTTAGAGATCTACGTGCTCGCAAAGCCGTCGCGAGCCATCCATCACTGGAAGTCTTTTGTTGCGGAAGCTGCGACTCGAAACGAACCATTCACGAGTGTTTAACGGCGCCATTGGCACGAAGTCGGGGAAACAAGACATCACGATTCAAACCACCGAATTAATGTCAACGACTGCATAAATACCGGCAAAAGCGAAAATCCACAAAAGCGAAGCCTGTCGGGTATAGCGGAGGCCTGGCTGTGTCGTTTCAAAGGATATTTCCAAGCGGGCAGCATTTTTTGCATCAACGAGTAAATAAAAGTTATTTACAAACGGCAGTCGTTCCATTTTCAAGGGTAGCAAAGTTTCCAAAGCAGCGGGGGAGGGGAGGTAGTTTTTATAACCCCGCTACCTTTTACCGATTTTCCGTGCAACTGTCTCTTTTCGATGCAGTTCTCATCATTGCTGGGATGAAAAGCGAAGTCGGCATAACGACAGACGCCCGCCATCCGCGGTTTTGTATCGGCGTTTCTAGACAATGCAACGCCACGCCGCCCGGCTGAACTTTTCAGGACCTCGCTGTACATTTTTCGCGAAACTGTGAGACGGGAAAAGCCGCGAAATACGCGTCCTCGGGCACTGGGTCAGAGTATCCGTCTACCAGCCACGCCGGTCTCCTTTTTTACGCGATGAGTAAATCTTTTGAAACCCATTGCGAGCGGCTCCGTTTACTAAAGGCAACGTGTATTTTCCCACGTTTCCTTTTTTCCCCACCCGATCCGGCGAAAACAGAGCGCGAAAATGTTTGCAACGCCGTATGTGCGCTCACCCCTTTGAGATATTCAACGAATCGTTAAAAAGAGTCCGGAAAATGAGACGCGATTTTTCGGCGCGCCCAAACATAAAGGCCTGGCGCCACAAAGACTCTGCTCAATATTCGATCATCGATACTCTCTGCAACCCGCACGGGCGAAGCGGACGCGCGACGCACAAAAAGACGCTTTATTGTTCGCTCGGTGCAGTAGATTCCCGTGAAACACAAAAATTGTGACAGTGTGTTTGTACAACAAGATAAAAAACCGCTCGTATAACACGATATACGCGGTGTCCGCGAAATCGCCAGACGTCGTTCTTGCTCGTAAATTGTGTACACCGTGTTTTTTGTTTGCCACAGTATTTGGAGAAAAAAAGAACGAAAGGGAACGGCAATTTTTTCAACGGTGTCTAGTCTCGGAACGTTTAATGTTCGTGAACAAAATTTAACGCTGAGTTTACCGAGCACTGTCTAACGTGTGTTGTCTTGTGACGTAGACTCCAGATTTTACGCATTTATGGAAAACATGAGTGGATTAAACCGAAGAGTTAAAGAATTTAGGAGCAGCATATTATTTTCAGCTTACTCGTATTATTGATCGAAAAGAGATATTTTTATTTGTCTCCTGTTTCCACGCAATTCATACAAGAAATTAGCCTAATTGTGAAAGTGAGAATACTTTATAAAATTCATTGCAATTTTTCAATTAAGTAAGTGTACAATTAAGGACACCGTGTATAAAATGTACGTTTCAATGCGTTTACATTTTGACAGAGCAGCGAAACGTAAGGACAAGATATCTGCGAGTGTGCAGGAGAAAAATATAATAAATAAATTGAGAGAATGTTAATACATATTTCTGTTTGTTCTTCGCGTATGCTTGGACAATTTGTCTATGCTTCGATACACTGATAACACTATTTCATTTCAGTAGTATCAGAGCAACACGCACATTTATAACAAGCTGCCATAGTGATTTATGAACTCATCTTTGTTTACCTGCATTTTCGTGATCATTATTTACTCCAACGTTATTTAGGTTAACAGCTACTGCGCGTATAACATTATTTCGAATATACAGCTATATAGCTTCAAATTGCACGAGTAATTCATTCTCGCGATTATTTACGATTCAATTAAACTAACTTCCGACTTCTCCAGCTGAAAAATTCGAGAAATAAATTAAGAATCAACGCGCGCAGTTGTATGCTTCCGAATAATGCAAATTACTCCTCGTAAACGAAAAAATAGGACTTTCGAGGGTGATAGCGCCCTAGATCGATCTTTTATCTAGCGTTATTGACCATTGAAAAACCCCATTTTTTTATTACGTTAATTTCTTAAATGCTATCTGGGATTATCTACGTAAACGTTGTCCACTGCTTACTCACTCCACTTCCTATCAACGCTGTGCTGGCGACGGTGACACTTTTCGGTCACGCGATCCGTCCTTCATTCTATCCTTCTCTATATTCGTCTTTCTAATGAAGTCTCGCTCGGCACGGTAGACGCAGTCATAAATAAAAAAAAAAAACGTGGTATTTTTAAAAATTTATTTTTATTTAAATAATTATTTTCTGCTTTTTAGTCTTGTGTTAATACTTCTATCACTCTTTATTAATACTTTATATACTCACTAACCTTACTGTAAATTCCACTTGGTAAACAAAGCGGTGATGCACTACCGATAGCGATCGTCGCGCGATGATGTACTACACTACCGATGGTTCGCGCGTCGGGGCGAAATGGGTCCGAGAAGTGGGGACGAGTCAGAGTGCGCACGCATAGTAAAGTAGAGGGGGTTGTCGAACGAAGTGGGGATGGCTGAACGCGATGACGTAGTTCGCGGGGGGATGAAAAGGTAAATATTTAATTGTTATTTTCTCCGAAACGGTAAGACTTTTTAAAAAATTTTTTTTGAATAATGCATTGTTATCCAGTTCTGAGCCATGTGTGCAATTTCAAGTCTCTAGGTCATCAGGAAGTTAGTTTAAAATCAATTGCAAAATTTGCCACCGAACAGACAGACAAACAAGAAAGCGAGCTAATAAAAACGTGGTAAAAAATAGTGTCTTTCTACGCATACGATGACCGTCCAGATTACAGCTGTTGGATAGTATTTAAGGATTTACTGTATCGAGAAATGAAAACGCGAATACCGCACCCCCGCAATCCTGGAGAAAAGAGTCTTCTCCAATAAAGATATTAAAAAAGAAAATAACTTCTATTTCACTCCAGCTCATTGCAGTTCAGGTAGAAACTGTTTATTTTCCACAGAGATCTGCAGTCTACCGACGACATCGTAGATAAAACCTTCCAACAAAAGCCTCCGCCATTCCCGTAAGTAAAGTTCCCAAAAAATTCTCTCCCCATCGGCCATAATATCGTCGCAAAATCTTACGCAAAACACCTGCCGTGGAACGGTAGAAGTATTTCACGTTGCGCATTCTGAGCGTACACTCTCCGATCGAGCTAAAAGGAAAATCTAATCGAACAAAAAATAACGAGCCAATCATCCCTGTTGAAAAACAGTAGAAGTTCACCTGCGAGAGCGAAACAGACGGAATGGATCCGGAAGCGGAAATGGGAACGCTCGATATAGATGCCGACCCATCTGAGGCGAGTTGGACCAAGAGGAAGGACAATAATATCTTCGCGAATTTCCAGGATTATTGGACCTATCGAGCTTGCGTCGATGGATTGGAGGGCACGCTGGCTGGTGCGGTGGAAAACTGAACCAGTCGAGGCGACGTCGGCGTCGGCGTCGCGTCGCGACGGCACGCTGGCGCCCTTGCAGATCAACGCGGACCACCGCGAAGATCGGTTCTCGTTGAGCAACCACCAATTGCCATTGCGATCCAGTCCTCGAGAGCTTCTTTCCTCGACAGCGTTGACAGGTCAAGCTCTTGCTCGCGGGCTTTACAGTCGTCTCGATCGAATCGATCACCGAGCAAGACCACCGTATGTAGCGTCGGCAGCTCTTTCTTGATTACACTCCCGGGATCCCGCTGATACTCTGCCTCTCTTGTCAATTTATCGAGATGAACAAGGAGGATAAACGTATCGACGTATCACGGGATAGCATCTGTATGAATTTGAATTTGGAAAAAATTCTGCAATACCAAGGATCATTCTAATTACACCAGTGTACCGATATTTATGAAAAAGATGTCCAGAATATTTGTAGAACGTTCTTAATTTCTTTATGACAGTTACTGGCACATTCGTGACGTTTTTCTGATTACAATAAGTCCGAATATTCACAGTTTATTTATTTAATGTTAATATTGTATTCTAAAATGTTCAACATATTCCTTAGTTATAGTTCATAAGTTATCCTTGTAATGTTAGCATGCACAGCCATGTGCATGCTGCTAATAATTCTATGTGGGGTTTCATAGCTTAATAAAATAAAAAGTCCGAACATGACACAATTTGATGCACGTTTACTTGTTCGATTGGCGATTTAGTACAACTAAACATACACTACAACAAAATTCATTGTACAAATCGGTAAACGTTCAATTCTGTATTATACGAATATTCGTGTTCCACTGGTTAGTTCGGATAATCGAGATGCTCTTATATCCTGAATTAAACGAGTACATATGACCCGAATTGTGTCGTGTTTGGAGTCGTATCAATCAGAAAAATGTCACGAATATGTCAGCGACAGTCTCGTTTAAAAATCTTTAGAAAAAGTTTTTAAAATTGGAGTAGTATTGTTTCTTTGATGTAAGAAATCGTGTATACGACATAAGTGACACTTCAAACCCGTGTTCGGAGTACGTGTAGAGACATTGTGCTTCGTTATCGGCGAGAGACGAGACTACGGTAGAAGGAGTCCTCATTATTTGCTGAACAGCCCGCGAAGTTGGATTCCGCCGCGCAAATGAATACATTCAGGACATCCAGCCGGTCGTAATTCAGGTTATCGGGATGGTGGACAGGAGCCGCTATCAGCGTCGCTCGTCACCGTCTTATTCAGTTGCCATCGAGCGCGAGTGCTCGTTGAATCCCAGAGCCCCGTGGATACAGCCGTTTTCTTGATTGTTTTTATTTTTCACGGTACGTGTTTCTGCGCAGTGCGTTCGAGAAGCAACACTTGTTGATCAGGGCCTGCGGACTATGATTTAACGAGCGAACGTGACACGGAATTAATCACCCGGCCTCGGTTTCGCTCGAAAACACGAGCGGCCGTGTTGAACTCGTTTCAAAGACACAGAGTGGAACCTGGGGCTGCTGCCGTGTCGAGAACAGGAACAGGGTCGCTTCGATCGTCCTCGGAGAACGTTGCATAATACAGACATTAGCGAGTCATCGAACGCTCACGTTATTCAATTCCCTCGTAGCAACAAATTACTAATTTTTCACGATACGTAACGCAAGTACTTCCCCAGATACGAACATTCATTTATGTGCTAAAATATCCACGTGACCCACGTTAATATTTTAACACTATTTGAGATACATTTTTCAATAGTAGATTTGCAGCCCCGTCACAATGACGGGTTTTAATATTTTAATTGATTATTTTTGAGAACTGAAGGATTCAATGAAGCCCTTTGAAATTTTGCACTTTGTGCTGATGTGAGAATAAACTGAAATTACTCAACAACGTCTGAATGCTCATGTTACTCTCCAATGTCTACGCAAGATGAAGTGTCTGAATGCTAGACTTATTCTCCACTGTCTACTTGATCTAAACTGTGTGAATGCTAATCTTCACTCTCCACTGTGTACCTGATCTAGACATGTGGACTGTTTGAACTGAACTCGGTAACTCTGATGAACTGTGTGACTGTGTTGTGTGAATATTCCTGATATTGTCGCTGAACTGAACTGATCTGTCCTATAATTCGCTTGTAACACTCAACTAAACTCTGTGACTGTTACTTGTACTCTAACTGTTGACTCTAACTCTGACCAATCCTCTAATTCTGAATTGTGTACTACTCTGAGAGTGGTTATAATAGTATTTTTGAAAGCTATTCTGTTAGATTTAGACTAATCGATATGCATCAATAAGTCTGAAAAATAATGTAACAATTTTATACACAATTAAACATAACATTCACAGAATGTTCCTACAATCCCAAACCTATTGAACCTGTTTATCAAGGAAATAAATGTCTACTGATCGTCGACCACAGAAAATTTATTAACGCAATCTCGCCGTACACAGCCTAATCACGATAACAATGATGAAACGCGCGAACAGGTGCGTTTTAAATGTCGTTATGATTAAAATTGACCGTGATCGAACGATCGAGGTTCGATGGATATCGACTGGCAGGGGTCCACCAACGGCAGTTTTGCCGTCGTAACATCTAATTAATCTCTCTAATTAACAATTTCATGTCGACGGCGTTCAGATAGCCGGGGCAAATACTAATGGAAATAATTACCGATGGGATCGACCCAATTTCTCACGAGCTTGTACGAGTGCGCGAGAGATCGGCGGTCTGGCAATCGGAAATAGCCGTGGACACGATTAATTTTCGCTGCGGGCAGGCCGTCGAGCCCCCTCGATATTTTACCTGGCCAAGCACGTGAGCAAGTCGAGAGAGCCTGGTGTTTCCTTGCGGAAATCCGACGTCACGGACAAACGAGTCGGACGATGACTTCTTGACGAATCGATCATCGAAATCGGTAACCTTATCGCCGGGAGGGCGACCCATCCCTCTGGAATGGTCACACACTGTTTCGATTACTCTACAGTTAGAGTCTAACTGAACAAAATTATTTTCTTACGGTTTTCAGCTTATTGTTGTTTCAATTGTTGTCGCACAAGCCAGCTTTATGTTAAATTTTATAATTTCATTAATATTTGAATAGCTGTGATATTTTCCAAGATATTTGATAAAATATTTCTTCCAGATGCGTTTTTTTAAAACATCAATTTCGATTCGATTTACAACAAATCACAGATCAATCAGAGACTGGCTACAGCAGACCAATTCTTGTTTGGCCAATGACAACGCCACGTTCGAGAGGACAAAATGCCCGAGAACATTTTTGTAAAGTACAAATTTATTCCAAACGACGTCAGGGATCACCCTTTTCAAGGAAGTACATTTTTCAAACACCCTGTACAATGTATAATTATTCAATTCACTAATTAGTAAAATCAATTGACGTGATGTATTGTATAACTAGACTACATTTGTGATAAAAAGGAGTTGGTAGAATACTTAATAGTGAAAATATTTGAAGAATTCTAAAATACTGTTGTGCTGTTTTCAACTGATTGGAATTATTGAGAAAAGAAATACATTTCAACGTAACTCCTGTGTCTTACAATTAATGTATACAATTTTTATGTTGCATGAAAATCCGCAGTCTCTATTCATAGTTAGTTTATTATACATTTTTATTACCATCGGCACATATGCAGATAAATCAAAATATTGCGGAAACCAATGGATAAACGGGTCGGACGTCGACATCTCGACGAATCTATCATCGAAATCGGTAGCCTTATTGCCGAGAGGGTGTCCCATCCCTGGCCTCACGGTCGCATGATCGCGAAACTTGAAGGTGAAAAGTCGAGCGGCGATCCCTCGCGTGAGATTTCGGTTGCCAGCGAGACGCGGGGGTGGGGAGGACCAAACGCCGATAGAGAAAAGGGGCGAATGCGATACGGGCCGGATGAAGGGAGGAAATACAGCGTGAAAGTAGAAGTAAAAAATGGCTGTAGCCGGGTCTGGATTGAAACGTGACGAAAACACGTTGGAAAGGGCCACTGCGGATCTGAAATACGGGATCAGCGCTTTGGTGACCGATGATGGTGACCCCCGGCTCCTAGGAAAATTAATTGACCACTTACGGGCACTTTACTGACTCTGAATTATGCAAAGGACTTCCGCGCATTTTTATACCCAGCTTAACTCTATGTTTCAACGGCCGAGAGCGTACGCTTGCATGTCGCGGGAAGACGCCGGGTAAGTAAGGGGTGAGCTGACTGGAAATTATGGGGAAGATAATTTTGTAATGACCTTGAACAGGCAATTGATTGAACTAATTATAGTTGTTGTTGTCGATGGCTCTTGATGATTGTTTGCAACAAACTTGCAACGCAGTTTCACTTTTTATCCGATACGTCTTCATTTTGTTAATGATTTTTGCGTCGATCTTTATCCCCGATTGGCAGACTCTGGATTTATATTTTTTTTTGTCATGTATGTTAACATTCTTGTTCCATATAACAAAAATCAATAATTGCGATTTGATTTGTATCGTGATTTGCATTGTCTCATTTCATTTAACTTGATCAGATTTGTACTAATTCTGAGTTTCTTATAACAAAGTTTCCATATAACATTTTTATTCATATACTTATTTTATATACCACTTTTTGTTGCTGGTTAACGTTGATCATTTGCAATGAACTTGAAACACGGTTACTCTACTTTTTTAATCTTATTTTTATTACGGTTTTTATTAACGTTAATTTTATTAACAGTTTTAAACTTATTCTAGCTACCAATTTTTTTAAAATTAAATAATATATGAACTTTAATAATGTTTTAAACGCTTTAAGTTTTATTTTAATATATAGGGACAATTAAAGAGCGTCAACCAGAACAACAAATTTATTTTGTGTCAAACTCTTTCAATTTTTCGATAAAAATGTATATTTGCATATACTTTCACAACCCAACAACTATTTATTTCTGCTGTGAAGCATAAAGACGTCTCTGTTGACTATTTCATTGATTGCTATGAAGTATAATCACTATTCCATTTATTGCTACAGTTCAAAGTTGCTGAAAGTGAACGAATCTGCATCTCGCTTAGTAATTATCAGTGAAAAGAACTTTTAATACAAAATTATTAATCGCCAAAACTTACTATTCATATATTCTAGGACACTCTTTTGCATAAATTAATACGTAAGCCATAATCATCGTAGCTGCTTTCATATATCTCACGGTATAACATCCCGAACCTTCAGCCGCATATAATACGTTCTATAAAAACCGATTGCCTATCCGCGACGTTCAATAAAAAAAAGTGAAATTTCATGAAAACTCGTTGGCCGTTTACCAGAGTCCGCAAAAATTTGATCAGTATCTATCCGGGGACGGTGTAATTCGAAAGCGCGTATAACGTCCACAAAAGTCACCAACACCGACGTTAAACTCGACCAGAGGGTGGTTAAATTGTTGGCAACAATGAAATTCGCCGCGCAACCGATAACCGCGGGGTCGATTAAAAATATAAAAAAAATCGATTACGGAGAATTTCGGTTTGAAATACCAGACAGTTAGATTCTGTCGAGGCTTCAGAGGAGTCACGCATCATCCCGTCAGATGAGGAAAGGTAGCACAAATTGAGGGGAAAAGTTACCCTCTTTCTGCCAATATCGGATTAGTCACGTGACATTATGTCACATGCACGACGGAAGCGTGGGAGAAGGGGAAGATAGAGTGGGGACAAGTCTTAATCAAATTTACCAATTCTTGATGTGTTTAATAGGCGGCAGATTTTGTTTATATTCAATTCTTGTGTATGTTCAAATAGAAATGTACAAATTCATTCGTAGTCCCCTCTTCTCAAATTTATTGATTATTTACGAACAACTGAAACACATTTTACTCCCTAAAACAATCTCCATCGCTGTCTATGTATTACATATATGTATATCAAAATTAAGTTACAATTGATCAGACCGAAGTTAATTAACTAGTACATGTAATATTGAAGACAAAGAAGGTTTAATGGTCTCCATGAAAAAAATTCACGCGAGAAGGAATTAAATCCTGAAAAATATTTTATGTCCCTGTGATTGTGTTGTAATTTAATACATTCGATACTTTGATACCCTTTGCACTCCTTTGTCGATTGTGACTCGATATCGGGGACAGGAAAATGTAAATGAAATGTTTTTTATATGCATTCTGTTCTTCCATTATTTATTTAAGTCGAATTTTTTAGTTAAAACGAGGATAATTTGGTAAAAAAACACGTATAAGTTCCACAAATATAAATTACAATAAAGTTTAAGAGCTATGTTTAATATAATTAGTAAACAAAATTGTTTAAAATAAGTAAGAGTCAAGGGTCTGTCATTGAAGTTAAGAAATGAAACACTTAAAATAGTGGGGAGTTGTTGACAACAAAATTGAAAAATAATTTGAAGTGCATAGGGTTAAAGCACAAAATGGCGAATTAAAGTGTAAAAAAGTGATGAAACGAATGAGGTTTAGACAAATGCCTTGGAAGATATAGCAATTTTTTAACAACTGTTGCAAAATATCACAAATAATAATTAATGTATATTATACGTTGTAAGCGATTCAAGCTTAGAGGCAGGTGTACAATTCGCAGTTTTACTGCGACGAGTCCACAAATTTTATTGCCGAACCTCGTATAAATTATTCTTGTGTCGCGCCGCGAGATATAAGAGAGAGAGAGAGAAAAGAGCATGATTTTTCGCGACAGTGACGCGAAGCGTGCTCGGTTAGCGCTTACCAACGGAAATTTTGCAAATGGAAGAGAAGCGGCGGCTGGAACTTAAACCCGCCCGTGGCTGTGAAATGCTAACAATTTCGAAAGTTGCTACGCGGCCGGATGGGCCTCGGCACACGATGAAATTAGAATGAAATTTATGCTTGGTGGGGAAAGTGAACAATATTGTAGGCGAGCGAACAAAGTTCTCACGCGTCGAGTGTGAGTGACGAGCGCTTTAGGATGCTGGCGAGATGCGCTGTGTACGGTGCATGTATGATTTATGGACGGGCAAGCTTTTGTGGTTTATGGTTAATCGTTTGGTACTCGCAGAAGTTGTTGGTGGTTATTAGCCAGCGAATTTTTATGGATATTTGGATTATTTTAAACTCGTCTCCTAACCATGTAAATTCAGATAATACGTCGCTTGCGGTGACACTGTAATCTTCGTTACAACGTCCATAAAGGTCCACGAGATTCAACCCTTAATAAACTTTAAAAATACAATTATTCAATTCATATATTTAATGATCATCTCTGCGAGTTGTTAAATAGAAACTTGTGGTGACACTGTGATCTTCTAATATATTTAATATTCGTCTCTGGAAATTGTTAAATTGAAACTTGTGGTGAAATTGTAATCCTCGGTACAACGTCCATAAAGGTCCACGAGATTCAACCCTTAAGTAGACTTTCAAAATACAATGATACAATTTATATATAGAATTTTCATCTCTGCGAATTGGTAATTCGTAGTGAGATAGTAAAATTTCTTTTAAATCTACAAATAATTGTATTAACTCTATTTACTGCATTCAAGCCATATTAGTCTTATTAAAAGATCTAATAAATTAAACAAGTCTCAGCATATATTTGAATCAGCCCCAATAATTTAGTTAAGATTGAAAACCCTTTTTTCGAAGCTATTGTGGTTGACTAATTAGTAGACTGCGGATCTTTGTGCAAAATAAAAATTGCTGTATCAATTGCAAGAGATAGAAGCCAAATGTACCTTTTTTTTAATCATTGTAAAGAGTTGAAAATAATATATTGATCTTCCTGAATGCTCTTAATCGATCATCTATTTTAAATTGCTCATATATATATACTCAATGTTGGTATAATGCATAAAATCCGCTGTCTACTAATTAGTCGCATTTCTCGGCAAACCGAACAACAACGAGTGCAACAGTTGAGCACTTAACCACAAGATTTGTTGGATATCTGCAGTCAATATTTGGAGAAACTTCATTCGATTGAATCTAACTGCAAATTAATCGATATAGCGTGCTCAAAACGTGGAAGAAAAGCGTAACAGTGGTAGGATGAACGATAAATCACCGGGTACGAGGATCGAACACGGATCGAAAAGGTTCAAAAACAGCCGTGGAACGAGACGGTAAATGATCGTGTGGCTCTTGACTGACCAGCATACCACGATTTCCCAACGAAGGGGAAGCTTTTTATCGGGCTCGCTCGCCATAATTAATCACCGGTTAATTAACGTGGAAAATCGAAACGGAGGGAAAAGAAGTGGCGAGGGCGGTGGAAGAAGGTTCCCGTTCCCAGCTAATCCAAACGTATGCTTCCCCGTTGTGAGTCGAACGGCCGGGTATTGTGGATTTCGAAAAATGGCGACGGCTTCCCGTTCCTTTTTTCTTCGGCTTTTTTCCCTCGATCCACCCTCGTTCGCGTACGCTTTTTGTTTTATTCTGTTTTTATGTCCTTTCTTTCTTCTCTCTTTTTCCTCTCACCCTCTCTTTCCGATGCCTTTCGTTAACGGCTATGGTCCAGACTGGGAACCGAGGATTAGGTGACTCGAACAGGGTAGAAATAGTGATCGCCATTATAGAAAAGCGGATTATTTTGATGCCCGTTCGCGTAATCACGCGCCGTGTTCGCGAATTGAAAGGAAATTCGAAAAAAGCCCGGATTTACATCGATTACTGGTCCTCTGTCAGCCGTCCCGTCTCTGATTGCGTCAAAAATTAAAGTTTCACGATCGGCCACGGGAAAAAGGTATCTTTTTTCCCCTCTTCGAGTGCGAGTACTCGATTGTTTGGCATTGAAAGATCCGGAACACCGTGTTGCTAGTAATGCCAAGCGTTAACCTAATTAGAGTGGCCATTTAACAACGACCTCTATTTTATCTCGACTTCCGATATCGAAAATTCCAAGCCAGTCACGAGAGCTACTCTGATTCTATGCTGCCAACTGAATGAAATCAATTGGCTCACACGTCGCGATCTTTGATCTTCCATACTGGAATAGTTGATTAATCTGAGACAATTCAATGAACTGAAAGTGTGCTACAGGTGATAGGGAAGAGACTATTTTAATACGAGACGCGACCAAAATATGTCACTGCATGGAACCTGAAATGAACAAATTGTTTCAACGTTGATCGATTGCTTAAAATAGCAACGCCGTCGCGACGTTGCGAATGATACAAGAATTATCGCAGCTCATCGTTCGCAGCTGATAAGGAACCATGACTGAGCCGCCGGGAATGCGGGAGTTGAAAAGGGAACGATTTGATCGATGAAATCAGAGAGCTGAACTTTCGCGAGACCAAAATACTGAGGCAGGCTCCTGTCTAGACTACTATTTCACTGAAATAACATTCGTCTGTAACGTTAGACGTTTCGATACCATGGATACACACAATGCAAGAAGTATTTTTAACACTAGCAGTCGAAAACTCGCCGGGTCTTGCCGAAAGATTTTGTTTCTGCCTAGCTATTTAACTTCCCGATTTTTTTTAATGGAGTCAACGTCATCGGAATAATCATCAAAAATACCGTTATTTTTCTTATGTATCAATTTTTCATGAGTCAAGGGATATTTGATACCAATGGTGATATTTTCGTCGATATTTTTTATCGGTTGTACGTGAATTTTATAAAAATATTGGAATAATAACATGAATAACGGTATAAAAATATTGCAAGGGACAGAAAGTAACAATGTACTACAAAAATATATATATAAAAGCATCAATTGCTGAATCAATCGTTCAAATACTGAATGTTGCAGAGAGAATGTTTAAAAAACATGATGTAACGTGGTGCAGTAAACTGAAAAATGTACAACGTAGTCGTACTTGCAGAAAGATTAATCATTGAACATTATATTAAACTTATTGTCTCTGATCATGAGGTCAGACACTTTATGCATTTATGGTAAAAATGGAAAAACATTAGATGGATTCAAGAATATTTTTACTTTATTTTCGATTTATTAAACTTATTGAAACTAAGAAATACATTTTCATCTACCTTCCGTTTTTTTACAAACAACTTGGAAATTTTTTATTTTTCATAAAAATCCCTGCTCTATTTACAACGGACAGGCATCTTTAGATTTGTGTTTCAAACATTTACCCGATAAACACAAGCCAGTTCTTCAAAAGGAGTAGAATGCTTTGCTTCCTCTATACGATTTTGTTATCAATTTATTATTGTTATCAATATAATATTCTTATTATAGGGTTTCAAAATGAATTAATTTATGATAGGTATGAATTATATAGAAGATTGCATTCACTTATGAATAAATAAGTTGTTAAGAATAAATTGGGTAGTTGCAAGTTGAAACACTAGAAAGAAAGATTAAAAGAATTGAAGAGTATCGATACGTTACTTGCGATCGACTGAAACTATTCAAGAGGAAAACGAATTTGCAAGTTGCTCTCGTTTGTTGTAATAAGATGTGAATTCGAAAATTTTTATTTTGCGGAGATACTTATGAACAAGTAATGCATATTGTCCAAATAATGCCAGAAATACTGAACACATTCCACGTCCAAGTCATGAAACAGAACTTGAATTCACCTGCAAACCAGTTTAAGATCCACAAGAATATGATGAACGGTACATCTTTCCTGCAAAGAAAAAGCTGTCTCTTTCCCTTCAAGCTCTCGACAGGCGAGACTGGCCGGTGTTTATTCGCAAACAAGAATGAAAGAGAGATTAAAAGAATTGAAGAGCATTGATTGCGACCGACTTGAATTATTCAAGAGGAAAACGAATTTGCAAGTAACTCTCATTTTTATTTCGCAAAGTACGAACAGGTGATGCATGTTGCCAGAAATATTGAACATATTAAACAAGAACTTGAATGCATCTGCAAACCAGTTTAGGATCCACAAGAATATTACGAACGGTACTTCTTCCTTGAAACGTAAAAGCAGTATCTTTGCAGAAAATTTTTATTTCCAAAAGTACGAACAGGTGATGCCAGAAATATTGAACATATTAAATAAGAACTTGAATGCATCTGCAAACCAGTTTAGGATCCACAAGAATATTATGAACGGTACTTCTTCCTTGAAAAGTAAAAGCAGTATCTTTCCTTTCAAGTTTTCGACAGGCCTTTCGAAACTGATCGGTGTTTATTCGCAAACAAGGGTAAGGGAAAGGTGGATAAGGTGAGGTTCCGAGGTCTCGTCCCGGTTTATACGACAGCCCATTAAACATAACCCGCTAATTCGATCACCTGCGATCGCGTAGCGTTTGCGGCCAGGGAAAACGTATCGCGGACGCGGTCTCGCGCGCTGTTCCCAACAACGAAGTTGCCATTCGCGCGTAGCCGCAGAAGTTTGCGCGGCTCGCGAAACATTGTTGGCATAGCTCGATACGTGACCCGCGTTTACGCGCGGATATTTCATGCGAGAGACCCGCCGCGGTACGCCACAGTGAAGCCTAGAGAGAGAAAGAGTAACAGAGAGCCCGAAGGGGTGCAAATCCAACTGGCGTGACTCGAAGGTGCACAGATGACTCAATGCACGCGATTAAATGCTGAATAAAAATTTCCTGACCTCCCGCTAATTAGAGTTCAACATTTGCTTGACAAAAGGAACGGTTTTTCACGGAAAAGAACAAGAGAACGAAACGAATGACGTGTCGCGTGTTTTTTCGTGATCTGACCAGATATGTACATTTTTTCAAAGTATGCGGATTTGTTCAAGTATATTGTAGATAATATTAAAAATATAGGACCGATTCTGTTAAACATCAAAATGTAAAAATCGATTGTGCTCTTTTAAGTATTCTGATGCAGTGCCATTTTTTTACATTATCTTTTGCTCGTATTTTGCAATATATATTCGTAGTATTCGAGACAGTATATCAGTATATTCGGTACGATTCTACGAATAATAAACACGTTAAATTTTGAAGCATCAAATTATTGTAAGAAAGATTCAAGATTAACACTAATGTGTACTAAATTATTCCGTGATAGATCCTCGACAATTTTAGATCCATTTATCATCAGTTTATATGCTCTTATCGCAACTAAGAGATATGAGAATTCACTGTCTGAGTATGTACCTAGTGAGTCAAACACCTTACGTGATAATTTCGACGAGTTTCGCGATACTGATTAGATAAAAAGCTTTCAGAAACTGTTAAACTCGTTTTCTCGAGGTTTTATCATTTTTAACAGTTGCCACTAGACTGCGAATTTTATGCATTCATGTTAAAAATAATCGGTCACAATTTAAACAGTAGATGGATTAAAAATATTCAAGAATATTAATATATCAGTTTCAGTCGATTAAAGTTATTAAAAGAAAAAAAGAATTCCTACTCGCCTTCTCATGCTTGTAATTTATGCAATCAATTTTATGTTGTATATATATATATAAATACCGCAGTCTAGTTGTCACGCCGTTATTAACACGTCCACAATCTCGAAAATTAAAATAAATCAATTCAATTTTAGACACAATTTTACCTAGTCATGGTACACACGCATAATAATTCGAAATTCGATGGCCGCCGTCTGCTAAATTCTTTCAATATTTCATGAAAAAGAGGTATATTGCATTTTATAAAACATTTTGATGATGAAAGTAAACAAGGGAAGGCAGGCGAACGTGCTAAGCAAATTATTGTTTTCTACATTATTGCTGACCCGAAACGAGTTTTATACAACACTTGACTCAACGGTTTATATTTCCTTCATCTTGTATCCTACACATTCGGTATCCAAGAAAATAATGTCAAATTGACGTCGAAGACGGATGAGCATTTCTATCTACTACATTCTCGACGATCACAACTAATAAAACTGTGTAAAATCGAAACGCGGAACGACCAAATGTTAATTTAAAGATAACGACAACGTACATACATACAACCAGTATTATACATAAGAAAGATTATGTATCTATTTCAACGATGGTAAATCTCGACAAAAATACCAAGCGAAGTTGATTACTTCCGTCCCGACAGATCGCAGAGACACGCTGTGCATCGGCTGGCGGCAAAAGACCGACTGAAAAGCACGCGAGGGAGGGTAGTCCACTTGTCCCGGTGGGGAGCGAGAGAGAGGGAGAACGAGAACTATTCCTCCGGCGAATCAGAAAGAGAAGGAGAGAAACGGAGAAATGGTGGGAAAGCGTAGTAGCGAGGAGGGGGCACTCGTGTCGCGCGATAACCAACGTCGAGGTGCAAACCAGCCGCGAATTCGAAAGGCGGCCAGTTGCTGTTCGCGCGTCGTCAGCGTCGCGTCGCGAGTATACTCGATCGTAACACGGAGGTAAATCTCATTGTCATCGTACATCAACAGTGATCTATCCTTTATCCCAGACCCGCTGCGCACGATCTTATCGGGACCCGAGTGCTCGGTTGCTAGAACCAACCTGTAGAACAATAAAAATAAGGAAACCTCCCTCAAGGATTCGAGATAGTGGAACAAAATAATTGGTAGAGATCGGTAGAAGCGAAAAGTTCACCGATGGATCACGCGATCCAAAGGTCACACAAGCGTTCTAGCCAGCGTTCCACTGCTAGCAGCAGGCATGTTCAGCTCGTGACTTTGTGCTTCGAAAAATTGCTTGGTAGACGACGAGCGTTCCAACGACAGCGAGTGTTGGACACTCGCCGGCGTTAGGGCGTAGTCGCGATTGGTAAATGTCGGAAATTTCGATGTGGAAGCACAGTTGAACGTCTCTGCACCAGGATGTCGAACGATGGAGAACGCCTGACCTTCGATCGACGGGCCAGGGAAGATCCTCGAGGAGATCTCGTTGCATAAGCAACTGCGATTCGTTCGCGGAATGCTGACGGATCTGTACCGTCGCTGAAGCAAACAGTGGGTGTGCACGCGAGAGAGCCACGATCTCGGTGAACGAGGCTTGTTATCTGGGACCACCGACGTCGCGAAAACGAGCCGGGGATCGCTCGTGTCACCGTGATACCCCGTCCGGTTGATCGGTGTAGGATAGTATTCGGTGTAACGCATGATTTCCCACGTGGCACGTAGAGCTGCGTGCACAGGCGGCTGGCCGCGTGCGTGCCGCGCTGTCAGCTGGACAGGCTCGTCCTCGAGCAACCTGCTCGCTGAAAAAGCGTCAATTAAATTAGCTGCACCTTTGCCCGGTTGG
This sequence comes from Lasioglossum vierecki, assembly GCA_028455595.1. NCBI lineage: Eukaryota > Metazoa > Arthropoda > Insecta > Hymenoptera > Halictidae > Lasioglossum > Lasioglossum vierecki. Next base: position 15,407,050 of record CM052341.1, read on the forward strand.
CCCCCTTCTTTTCGTCTTGCGTCACGTTCCGCGATGACGTCCTCGCCACAATCATCCCGTTCGCTGAGCAACACACCAGCGAACGGGAACGTCGACGCGCCGTAAATCGTTCGCACCAGATGCGTCGACCGGCTCCCACAGCTGTCGATCCCCCGGACTTGCTCTGCCAACAATTTTTCTCCCGCAGCTGCAGGTCCCGGCATCCTACATCGGTTTTCGATGCCGCGTCGAGCCTCTGTTTATCCACCGACTCGTCGTCTCCATCGAGAATCGTCTTCCGCATCGATGTTCTTACGACTTCTCTATTTCTCCCTCGTTCTTCCTCTTCCGAAAGTTCAGGCTCGTTGAAAAGCGACAGCCCGTTAAATTGACGATTGGGTGCAATCGTTCGTGCGAGAACGTGATTCCGCGACCCTAGTCGATCGAGCACGGTCCGCTTCCGGTATTTTTCCTCGGATTTTGGAAAAACATTGGACCGAGTGGAAAATCGGTATCCGTCGGGGACACGATTCGAACGATACGCAATTAGAGTAGATATACCGGGACAATATAATCGTTGCCAGCCGCTTATCGCGGACTAATACGCTCGGGACGACTGAATCAGCGGGGAGCGTGCTCATCGCGATCGGGTCCGAGAATCGATCGTACGTTTCAACGATAGCTTAGGCTGGTTTCAGTGTCATTGTCATCCGGCGATAACACTGCTTAGATTATGATGGAGCTGTCTTTCGCAGCTAGGAAAGTAGGCCAGATGAACTAAATTCTCCGAGAGAATTATATCGTAGGTAGTCAAGATCTTCGACACCGACGATTTATCGCATACATCGCGATAGCATCTCTGTCAAGCTACGTTCGATCTTATCTAGAAGTGGTTCAATTAATAAGGACGTAGGTGTTTGTTCAGTTTGAACGAACCACTGGTCGTCCGCAGTGCGACGTTAAGTCGATCCATCGACGAACGTCTTATCTCGATACGACGGATGACAATGAGGGGATCCGACATTCCGGAGGGAAGCTTTTTCCTAGTAACAGCGGCAACACTTTCTTATTACGATCCCGAGGAAAGGCTCTGAAAATCCCATTTTTCGGAACGGGTCACAGACTCGAGAGGTCGTTTCTATACATAATTCAGGATCCCCCGTCAGCCCCTTCAAAACGATAGAATCAGGACGACGTCTCCCGCCCTATCGTTTTCCCCCGGAGGAATCGACTCGAAGCAGGAACCTCTCGATAGGGCTTTTTCTCGAAACGATTAACCGGCCTCCAATGTATCGGAAACAAAAGCTCGGCCGTGATTGCGGGATTAAGCGTTGTCCCGCGAACTAACGGGCCGGGGTCCCAGATATCCGATCTTAATCCCCCGCGCGAGGAACTTTCACCCCTTCTTGTTCGATAGAACCTCTCTCGTTTACCCTTATCGCTGTCTGGAAATTACAATCGCTCTCCATTCGCAGAAGTCGCGGCAGTAACTACGCCACCGAGATAAGAACTCGCGAAATAAAGACGAAGGGGGTGGTGGATGGCGTCGAGGGGTGGCAAGGTCTTGGAATCGTTCGAACCTTCCGCGGCATAAGAGAGATTCTCGATGGCAGCAACGCGCCAAACCTGTTTAGTCTACCATAGACGCGCCGGAGCAAAATGTTTATCTCAATACGAAAAGACCGAGAGCAAGATGAAAGCTAGTTTTCGCACGAATAACCATGAGCTTTTCCTCGAGAAAGAGGAATTCGAAAATTATTGCAAAATGTGTAGATACTTCATCTAATGAATTTTAAATATTATACTTCAATTAAAATCGTTTCTAAGCTCGTATGCATTTCTATCAGCTGTGAATCCTTTCTTCCTCTTCAACGTCCTGCTCGCGTGTCAAAGCAATCTTAAAATTATGCAATTAATGTACCATGATTAGCAGCATAATTACGGAAAGCGTTGCGTAAACTCATTACGCAGCGGCCGCCAGTGTTTACGAATTTATCACAGGCCGATTCATTTGAAAAAGCTATAAATCTAGACCCGAGGATTATATCGATTTCCGGGGACCGTTCGCGGAAGGATTAACTTTGCAAATGGGATCGGTAAAGTCGAAAGGAGTTAGGCGTGCGTCGCGTGTGTACACCGGATGACAAAGTGTTCGACAAGACTTGGTGCGAGGAGAGCCCCAGGAGTCACGTAATAGGAAGCGATTTGCTCGCGCGTCTGCTCATTGTCCTGTGTCGTCGAAGGGAATCGCGGAATATCGGCCGCGACTGCGAATCCGAATATATGAATATCATTAACCGGATGCAAATCAACCGTTGCGAAATGTTTAATCAATCGACCGGGGGTAGTCAATCGCTGGCAGAGACATGGTCGAATAATTCGGCTATGTTTCCTCTGTTCCTCGTTTCTTCTCTGTCTTGTTCGCCACGCGTCGCCGCTTTCTTTCTTCTTTTTCCTGAGTCACGATTGTACCGTCCACTGATTCGGGCTCCGGTTTCCTCGTTACGTATGTACGTAGTTGTCACCCGTTCCACCTCCACCCACGTCACGGTTCGTTTGTTCGTCAGTTGTTCCGGCCGTGTGTTGCTCAGAAACCAATGCCGATGCGCGCCGGTGGCCAATTAATCGCTCACGCTCGGTTGCGTTTGTGCTCGATGTGTTGATCGGCACGGGGAAAAATCGAGACCCCCCAGCCATCGGGGAACATGCGAGGAAGCCCATCGATTCGGAAAACAGAACCACCCCTACCGATTTCCCGAAATCGCCGATTTTCCCCCCGCGTTGTTTGCCCGAACCGGTTGCTCCAAGTTTCTCCGATTCAGGATTAAGGCTTATCCGACGTAAAACGAGCCTAAGGAAACAACCCTGAGTAATATCGAGGAAATCGACTCGCGAATTCTCAGAGACTTCGTGTCCGATTCGTTCGGATTCGACTGATCGAATCGAGTTGATAGTTGTTGGTGTCGGGTGCAGATTTAGTCAAGCTCTTCAAGGAGTACTTCAGGAGATCGGATTATAGAAAATGTTGAGGGCTTGTTGCTTAAATTCACTCTTCCGAAAGGAAGAACACTTTTGAGGATTTTATTAGACGATAGAGATCATGAATTCAACTGGCGGAACTGAGCCACGAATCTTATTAAACAGTAAAGATAGATGCACATGCATCACGTCAGCAAATAAGTGTCTTCAGAAAAGCTAGATCGAAACATATCCCTGGCTGCGAGAATTGATAAATCTCGTTGAAGTGAACGACTCTAGAAGGAACTCGTGTCTCGTGTCTCCGGTGCGTCCGCGTGTCCCGGCCGACAGGTTTCCGGCGCGCCTCGACGCGTAAACATAATTACGTACATTAGTGCCGGTGACAGGGGCTAACGAAGATCTTGTCGGCCGGCGTAATGACGCGTTTAAAGTCTTTTAATTCGTCGAAGCGACACAATTGCGACTGGCTCGCGCGTCGCTCGTTAGATTAATCAACGGGTCACCGTTCCCGTCGTCTCTCGTTTTCTTTTTTGATATCGCCGAAAGCGACAGGGCCCTGAAGTTAGCCTCCCTCGGGTAGGGGTGTCCGAGGGAGTTTGCAGGGGAGAAAGGACCGGAAGGAATTAAGAGCGCGACGAAAAATCCTCTTCCCGGCCCCGGGTCCCTCGAATTGGGCGGACTTTCATTCGCGTCGTCGCTCCTTTCACGAGCATCGACGCGCTTTTTCTCCTCGACGACCCCGTTCGTCTCGCCGAAAGGAAACTCGATTCATTAAAAACGGCGGGCGGCGTCTCGTCGGGGACGTTCCTTTGTCGTTTCGTCCCGTCGAATCATCCTCGGCATTCTCCAGCTTCCTGCCCCGTTTCGTCCCGACCAACTAACGCGCTCCACGGAATTATAATCTGTTTCTCGAAAGAGACCCAACGTATACTGGCCGACATAATGGCTGTCCATCACGATCAGACCGTGGATCTGCATTTCGGGCAAATCAGATCATTCTGTCGAGGTGAACACTCTGACGTGCTCGAATTTAGACTTCAGTACGAATATCTCGAATAATTTCAATCAACTTTTCATCAAAATTAGAGATTTTGTTAGAGAACATCTTCGTTCCCAAAGAATATACATACACCATGTAGGCCACTATATTCATTGTTTCGTACAGCTCAATTAAGGATTTTTAATACCGAACTATGAGATGTTTCATCCTACGAGGTGAAAGATTTTGAGCTTCTTCACTGAACGATAAAAGCGATAAAATCTGAAGTGTCCATAAATTTATAGAACAATTAACCTTTAGCAATCGAGTGGCGCCTCCTGAGCGTCACTAAAAATTCCTGTACTAGTATTTAAAATATTGTTAACTAATTACTAAATATTTACGTTTTGTATGAGGTATTATATTAACTTCATATCTACCAAATTTAAAAGATCACAGATAATGGAAATATTCTAGGTCGGCAGAAATGTTTGATTTTCGAGTTAAAATAGCTTCGAGTGCAAAGGGTTAATTTTGCCCGAAGATTCGTAGTCTACCAGTGTCATTTGATCAGTTGCATCGTGGACAGTCATCGCGAACTTGATCGTTTGTTCAGGGGACAAGTAAAGAACCGTTTTCCTCGGCGTTCGATGGAATTTTCCGGGAGTTGAAGAAAGTGCGTTGTCTAAAAGCAGCCCTTGTAAATCGATGCTGGCCTCGACGTCGCTGCGGCAAAGAACCGGTGGCAGCGCCTTTTTTTACTCCGACGCGCGTCGCGTTGGTTAAACACTGCAATATTTAAAGGCGACCGCATTGTCGGACACGCGACGGCGGCTGCAAAAACGTCGACGACACGTGCGTTCGCGCGACCCACCGCCAAGAATGCCGCGAAATTGCGGTTTAATGAACGGAGTGCGCTTCACAAGGGTGTCAAAGAAAGGGGCTGTCGAGGCGATTCCGCTGCGGTTCTACTGTCGATAACGCGCGCGGCCTTGTTATTTCACGGAACTGTAGCTTCGATCTCAAAGTTAACGAGTCAATGAGAAACTTCGACGCGAGTGTCGGTAAACAAGCAAACAAACTATTCACACTTCTGAAACTCGACTGCAACCATTACGGGGATTAAATCTTGGAGAAATTCAATGTCGAAAGTGTAGCCGTGTAGATTTTGCTAACCACTTAGGTTCTTGATCTTCCACCAAACACTTGTACCTATTTAAACGTCGAATTCCCAGCATAATTAATGGGATTCAACTCGCGCAATCCCTCGAGCACTCGGCGCATCCTCTAAAACTGTCCACGGTACCACGGTTCACCGTCGAGCCGTGCTCATAATTAGTCTAGCGAAATTTTTGACGAGCTAAAAACCTGAAAGTTTCGATTAGTCTGGCGGTCTCGCGTTAATTCGGAATCAAATTTCGTTCCAACTGCCCGGCGAGAACCCTAACCGGAACGGGGTCACTGGAGAGGCGCTAGGTGGTCGCGAATTCATGACAGTTTTATCTTCCTAATTACGCAACGACCGGCCGATAGCAATTAAACGAGAGACGAAGCTCGCGTTTTAACGTACGCGTACCGTTGACTTTTAAAATCGTCGAAGGGCATTCGCGTTCTCCGAGGAATCGAACGACGTGATATCGCTTCGGGCGGTGTGCCAGCGTGATCGGGAACCGTGAAACTCCCTCGGGAGGCCAAGTGTTTAACTTCGCGAATTGTATCGGACACCCGGGAACACAAAGAAACCGCGTTCCGACTCGAAAGAACGCGCGCGTGTTTTTCGAATGGAGATCGTTCGCGGACGGATTCGATAAAACCATCCCTTGTTTCCACCTTTCAGGGAACCGTGTAACGTGCACCGCGACGAATTAACCGAAGCCATGAATGGTCACTTCGACTAAGTGATCGAAAAGGACTGAAACCTTTCGGACGAATGGCGTGGAGACCCCAGAAAATTACTTCCCGCTGATTAGTTTTTGAAAGGGTCGGGTCCTTGGCTCCTCGCCGCCTCCAACACTTAACATTTTCACCCAACGGTTATTCAATACTCTCTCCGTGATCAATGACTGACTCTTCGAACGTCTCAATGGGAATAGAGCTATACCGATGTTTACGCATTGCGCGTTTATCGCGGGAATCCATTTTTGCGACACAATCTCTGCAAGTGGGGATACCTATAAGTGTACCGCTTACAAAGATCGTCTATCCTTTGTATCTTACGTTTAACATGTTCACCATTTTGACGGATTGAACAAATATAATTTAGCAGAAGATAGTTATGAACTGTTTCTCTCTCACTCTCTCTCTGAATAGTGTGCTACGACTTGAAACAACACGTTCGGTGTTTATGAATGTTTTCGTTCAGTACCGGTCAGACAAACACTCTTCGATGCATTTGAATATACGAAACGCATATCGGAAACTAGACAAAGAATTATTATACTGCAGCGAAACAGTTCCGTGTCTGCTGAAACGATAGGAAGCAACCTAATAACTAGATCACGGATCTTCATGCAAAATAAAAATCGTTTGCACTAATTGCAACTCGTACGAACCTAATAGAAAAACATTTCTTAATTAATCTTTCAGTCTTTTAGTTTCATCTTAATAGATCTTAATTATTAAGATCTAGTTATGGATTAATCAATCCAATGAATCGCATCCAACTACGCAGGATTATAGGATAACCAGTCTCTTTTTTGTTATTAGACGAGCAGTCTTTTATCTTCCTCTTTTTTTCATTGTGAAACTTATGTAAAAGAGCTTCAGCCCGTCTATAATAAATAATAATAACAATTTCTCTGCGTACGGATAAAGTAGAAAGACCCTGCCAATTTATAACGATAATTGAGATATTTCATAAGAAACGAATGTGGTAATTCGAGCGGGAATCTCGGAAAATAATAGCGAATGGAACGATCGTCGGTTGTCCTGGTTCCGATAAAGTCGCGGCGCGACAACGTCTCCGATAACGGCGGAACGTAGCGAGACGTTCATAATTAGTCATGCGAGGGTACACAGAGCAGAAGGAGCGCTATTGTCGCGAGCGATTACAGGGTTGTCGTCGCAACGAGATCACGAGGATTTTCCATCGGACCAGTGATTCACAGTCGCGGGTAGCGATAGAACGTGGCGTCTCGTCGAATAAAAATCGAAAAACCGTGAGGAAAGTTAAGGGTGGATTCGGGACGAGAAATAAAAAGAAAGAAAGAAGGAAGGAAGAGAGAGAGGCGGCTACATTCGCGATTACGTATGGAGGAGATACATTACGGAACGATAACGACGTCGGGCCGTAGCGAATCGATTTATCAAACCGGGCCCGGGTCGACGAAAAATCTCCTCGGGCCGAGGAGGAGCGCGCGCGAGAAAAAGGAGAAAGCCCGGGGAATAAAGAAAAAGGAATCGTTAGAATCTGCTTTTCGAGGGAGCAAAAGGGAGTGGTTCGAGGAATCTGACCATTTTTCTGTCGTTGTTCCAGCTGGTCCGGCGTCGGAGCGAGGAAATAGAAATCCGGCGAGGGTGGCCGGGATGTTGAACGCCGCCGCGAGACACACTATGGACGTGATTGGATGCTCCGACACGAACGCCGTGAAATAACGAGGATGGCATCGTAGTGGGGACGAGGAGGAAGAGGAGGAGGTTTTGCTCGCGAACTCGGATGACGACCGGGTGTGCATATTCGGTAGTTCGACTGTGAAAGTGTGGTGATCCTGATGGCAATATGACCGACAGGATCACGTAGTGTGCTGTGTGCGACGACGTGTCCCGCGACACTGGTGCACGACGACCTGTTCTCTTTCAGCGAAGTGCGCCAGGTGAAGGAATCGGTGCGCGAATCGTGTTTCGACGCATAGAGAGGATCACGCGTGGTGGGGTTTCGAGCACAGTGTGATATCGGATTCGCCGGGGATGCAAGCCGCAGACATGCCGGGACAACGTGGTCCCGGTCGGCTCGGCGTCGAATCAGCTGGTGCGAACATCGACTTGGTGTGAATGTGACACGGGGATAGGGGGTACGAAACAGAAAGGAACTCGGGGAGGAAGAAGAAGAAAGAGGGCGGCAAACGAGAGCGAGGCGCAAAATGGGAGCAGCCTGGCGGGAGTTCGTGCTGGGAAGCGTGATCCTTGGACTATTTTCGAGCAGCCTGCTGAAGGGTGTCCTAACCAACTCGACGAACAGGTGCGACTATCCACCCTGCAACTGCGACCATCATGGCCGGCTGACCTGCGACTGTAAAAACGAGGGAGAGGTATGTTCCACGACCCATAAACGTAACTAACGAAATGAAACGCTTTTATCCGACGCCTCGATCGTTTCGGAGGCGAACGATGCTGCGCCGGGACAGCAACGAAACAAATAAAGTCTGTCCGAAAAGAAGGAATTTATAGGGGTTAGTTTAACCATGAAGGTAGGCCGTTCTAAATCTCATCGTACACACTGCGCCCTCCGGGCCCAAAGGATCTTGTAGCCTGGTTGGTCGAGCGCGAAATAGCCCATCGCGTTTAACTCGGTTCCTTTCGTTTCGTCGATTTCATTTCTTGCCGGTGGCCCAGGAGAGCCATCCTCCTCGGGCCAATCGCCGTCTCGAATCTCTCCCTCGGCTGTTTCCCTCCTAAAGGATCCGTCCGGCGAGCTATTCTCTCGCCTGGCACGTTCCTCTCGCTCCCCTTCTTTCCCACGAATTCATTGAGAAACCGCGGCCAGTCGCCCCTATCTCCCGAAAAATCGCGGACAATGCGACACCAGGGTCCGGCCCGGAGCTCTCCTTTGTTCCACGCCGGGCGCTCTTCCATCTCCGAATTATCGGGGAAAGATAACGAGAGAGAAAGATTGTATGTATGTGAGAGAAAGAGAGAGAGAGAGAGAGAGAGAAAGGGGAATCCAGTCCGCGGTCGGACCACGTACCACCGTACCGTCACGATTTCTAACCAGGATAACCAAACCACCGCACTGGGGTAACCGTCGCGTCGGAAAGAATGATCGTGTCTCGTGAGGGGCCCGCCTGTCCAATCGGGCTGCTCCATCATCGCGCCGATTAACTGCGGCCGGACGTGCGCGAAGAAATAGAGAGCCGCAAGTAGAGGTTGTCAAAATAAAAGCGGAAGACTAGGGAGAAGCTTAATCTCGCCAGCAGTGCGAGAGCTAAGGGGTTCCCGCGTAAATTGCGAGGGCGGTGCGAGAGCGACTCGCATCGTAGAGATATATCGGGTGAAGGGAGAGGGAAAGGGCAAAGCCTCCATAAATTAGAGCGTGTTTACGCAAATCGTAGGCCAGACATCGTCTGGCAGGTAGGTAAGGTGCTAGGCCGCCTGTCCGCCTCTCTGCCCCGCTCCACCTCCCACCACCTGACACAACTCCCTACGTCCTGTTCTCGGATATTTATTACACCGGACTGGGCACAGGTACAACAGCCCCGCCCGAGGAAAAATACTATGCGTCGAGAAAAATGGAAGCCACCCCTGACGGATCGCGGTCACGTGAACGCGAACATCGTTCACAGCGTTCTTCTCCCAATTCCCCAACCTTTCTCTAGCTGCCTAGTGTTCCCACATCCTGGGAACACGTTTCCACCCGTGGTTATCATACTCGTATACGCGTAAGTTTGCTCCACCAATGACACAACCTTTGAAAGATGATTTCTCGGATTGCAAAACATAAAACAAACCGGAAGAATATTGAACAGATATACTCGGCACCGATCCAGAGTTTACCTCGTTAATAATCACCAAGAATAAACATCTGAATGGCAAGCTAGATGACGGACGGCTGAATGCATGATCGAGGACACAGATTTCCATTCGAATGGACTCGATACGAAGTGAAGAACCGCGCAGATTGAACGGTGATCGGTAAATCGAGTAATCGAAAGCCCATGGGGCCGCGTGAAAAAAGTAATCTACATCCGATAGGGTTCTTGAGGAATCGTTGGGCGGATCGATTGATCCGTGAACGATGCTTGAGAATGCAGAAGAACAGAAAGAGATCGATTCGAAAACGTGGTTCGACGTGCCCGGAATTAATCGGCTCCGATCATCAAACGTAAACGCCGAAGAGTTTCATGCCGATCCTAGATTCATCGCGTATGCGAGAAGGGCACGGGTTGCTGGAAGAGAGGACTCAGCAGATTCGACGAATTCGCGCTTATGGGGAGCCAGCATGTAATCAAACAGCTTCCATGGCGGATTGCCCGGGTCAGCGTAATTCGAACTTCATCGAAAGTGGCTCTCGTTTCTGGCCGGGGATCATCCATTACGGTAGCCGGTGAATTTGTCGGTAGACGTTTATCGGCCGGCCTTGGAGGTGTGTTAACGCGGTTACGGGCCGAGATGAAACGTTCTTTGTCCCGGTAGACACGAGTTCGCGTTGCGCCACGCAGTGTACACGGGCACACAGTGCCATAAACTCGATCCGTAAAACTCCGGCTCCGTGACGAAATGACCGCGGGAAGTAAGCGCGAGCAGCGGTTACGTCGTGGAAACCAATCGGCGCGGTCGGTTCCCGCTGTTTCCTAGTCGCCATCTTGTCAGCACGATCGGGGGAGCTCGAGACGAGCCTCGACAAAATCGCAAAGACAAATACTCGAACATCGTATCATCGATCGCGACGGAATCGTCGATGGAGTTCTCGAGACGGGCATCGATCGGGAATTACGCAACTCTCGAACAACTCGGCATAAATCGCGACCGCGTGGTATTTACGGACAGGTTTCCGCGGTCCGACGCGACGGTTCTCCTTATTTTCGTCGGCGAGAATAAGGCCGCTCATCGAGTGAAATTTACGTTTCCTGTCCGACCGGCGAGCAATCCATTCGAATCCACCGCGACACCGCGTAGGCGCCGCGTGCGTCGCGTGCGCGGATAACGGAAGTGGTCGCTGGCCAGTTGGATAAGTTACGGATCGAATGTCGTATCGATGATCGCGGCTCCTGGATTCTGCGAAACTGTAACCGAGTTGACAACAACGGTCCCAAGGACACCGGTCGTTCCGATGGCTGATCCCTAACACAAATTATTCGGATCCAGATGTCACTATCGTTTCATTCACGAAATTTCGAATCTTGGGTAAGAATCTAGAGGATTGAAGGGGCATAACTGCTTCGACGCCGAGGGATTCTCGAACGTTTTGTCTGGCGGACCGTTGGACCCGCCTAGCCCGAAGCCTAACGCGGTACTAATAGCTAATTGCCAATTACGACGAGGGATTCAAGGCGACAGCTGAATAATGAATAAAGACGCAAGTTTTCGCGATGTCCGTCCAGTTCTAAAAGGAGAACGAGGAAGAAGAAGAAGGAGTGAAACGATGCTCGAAGAAAGGCACAATATATTCCGCGAAAACTCGTTTCTGGAAAACCTTAGCCAGCATCCGAGAAGAAAGATAGGAAGGGGCGGAAGCAAGAGAGAAAGAGGCGGGAAGTTCTATAATGCATAGCGGGCTCGTGCGAGTTCTATCGTGGATTTCGCATAATAGAGCCGGCGTTTCACGAACACGCTCAGCCAATTTGTCGCGCCGTCAACTCGTGACTGCGAATATATCGAGAGAGAGAGAGAGTGGACGTCTCAGTTTAGACCGTCTCTCTCTCTCTCTCTCTCTTACTCTTTCTGTCTTCCATTTTCTTCGCCACTTTTCCATTTCCTCGCCTTGAAGCTACTTGCCCGGACCCATTATCCGGAGACGCGTTATTCTCCTTTGTGATGAAAGACACGTAAAATCATTACGACTGCTCGTAATCTCTCGGAGACTGCGAGTAAAGCGATCGAGCCAGTGGAGGATCTCGTCACGAGCGGAAGTGCTGTTCGCGAACGGTCGATGTTTTGCTCGAGATTAGAAGCGATATCTCGCGAGCGCGAGAAAAAGCCACGGACAGTTTGGTGTCGAGCGGCCGGAGTTGTTAAGCGGTCCCGACACGGCCGGTGAATAATTGATTGGCCCGTAAATAATTAAAGCCAGCCTTTTAGCGAATACCGAGGCTTAAACTCGTCCGCTTTCCCTGTAATGAGACGCGACGAGGTGAGGCGCGGAAGGACGAAATAAAGAACGCCGGCCGGAGGCTGCAACCGCCTCCGTGTAAAACTAACAGCTGCTAGCGAGCGGGAGATGGTAAAAGACCCGTCGTTCGCCGAAGGAGGTGGCTCCGGTTATGAAAATACTCGGGGAAAATGGGAACTCAATGCCGGAAACCGGCGTCAGGTACCTACGAGGCCGTAGAACGTAACAGCCAGCCGTTTGGCAACAAGGAAACGCTGATTCCCGGGACAACGACCCATTTTGGCAGCGTCTTGCCCAAGAGCCAATGAAACCGGAACACTGTGGATGCGCAAATGGATTCATCGGTTACGGTCAAATGTGACGAGACCGACTCTCGTTCACGCTCATTGTATCGTTTCCCCTTTCGTTACGAGTAATTCTTGCTCGCTAAACTCGATCGTAATGACTGTTGTTCTCGCTCGAATGTCGCTACGAATGCAAAGATTCGATCGAAAAATTAATTAATATCAGTCTGCTGGCGAGGTACAAGCGCGCAGAATCAACAGGAATTTCCATTCAGAATGGAATAGCTCGAATAAAAAATGTAAGAACCCGGGTAGTCGACTGGGCGCGAGACAATGCCGAGGAACGGAGTTTCCCCGCGAAGGAAATTGTTTCGCATAAATCCTTTATAGACCGTAAAAGAGTCTGGCTGCAGTTCCTCCCTCGGTCTCACCCCTGCAGGGTCGCAGGACTGCCGCTTAATCCGCCATTACGTCGATTACATTTTCATTTTCATTTCGAGAAGCGGTTCGAGTAATTGTTCTCCTCTCAGCCGTCATCGCTACGACGCCTCGCAGACTCGAGGGTCGAGCAGAACCGATCGAACAAGAAAATAATAATTTTAACCACACCCGCGTACAACGAGGTAGAGAATCTGCGTTCGATCCCGGGAGGGATCACCGTCGATCCGAGTAATCAGGAAACGATCCCCAGACGCGCAGGAGTCGCGCACACGCATTTCCTTTTCCTTCAGGATCGCGAGAACGCCGGCTGCAGAGAATACACCGGACGTCACAGGCTCGACAGAGTTACACGGACTACGTACCTGGCCTTAGGGTTCGTTCACATTCGAACGACCGTTGAGAACGAGGTTTGAGACGGAATTTTAGCAGGTCTAATTTTACTGTTGGAAGCCAAGGATGATGAAAATCATTAAACGCAATCGAGATTTTTCGCGAGATAGAAAAATGGATTTGAATCCACTCAGAAGTTGATCTGAAAGAAGTAGGCTTCGCTACATGAAATGAATCGAGCCACGGCCACTGAAATATAATAGTACAACAAACAAAGACAGGAACATTTGTGTCAACTCGCTTTTTGCTAACAAGTGGTTGTATAAGGCATCCAACACAGAGTAGAAGTGTCTTGCATCACTGGCAGAACGTATTGGCCTTCCGCCAGCAAATTTTACAAACATTTAGCCTCCGTAACTAGCAGATATGACAAAGATTTTATCGCTGTATAATTGCTAACGATAAGCATAAGATAGAAAATTCAGGAGTGAGATCGCATCTGTAAGAGCTGCCGTTCCAATGCTACCGTGTTCGGATCAATGAAAATCTCGTTTCTCGAGCACGTTTCCACTATGAATCGACCTTTAACCGTCACACGGAGGGTTACAGGGAGGCCGAATAAAAGCGAGCCGTTAAAACGGAATATCGCGTCTTCGTTGTTTTCTCTCGGCCCGCGCCAGGCCCGACGCTGTCAGCCCGCTTTTCCCGCTTGTCCCCGGGGGACTGCGAGGCGAGGCTGCCGAGAAATAAAATTCAGATTCCCGTGGCTCGCACACGTTCGCCGATCCCCGGTGTGTCCGGGAATTGCGTTTGCGAATATTCCGATATTACGTTCGTCGAACTTTAATAAAGTTTTACCGTGAAGGGGAGCGGAAACGCTTACGCGGCGACGATTGTTTCGTGGCCCCACGTGAAAAACGAGCCGGAGCCGCGCGTTACACCGGACAACCGCGCGTTTCGGACGCACGTGTAATCTGCTCTTTCTCTCACTCTGTCCCCGGGGATTGTGTGTCGGGAATTGGTCAAGAACAATGAAACAGCGAACAAAGGTCGGGCGAACGCTGGGAACAGACCGTAGCGGGGGTGGCAGATCGCAAGACGGTGGAACGCGCGGGTACCTGAGAAAAAGGGTCACCGTGGGCCGAGCTTTTATCAACGACACCCTTTATTTTCGTCCGTTTCCTCTTTCAACCTATTCAGCACCGACTGGCTGTCTACCCAAGCCGTGATTACCCAGCGCTAATGTTTGGTTCGAACCGCTAATCGCGAACGTCTTTCGAAGTTCCTCTGTGCGCCTGTTCTTTCTCGACCTGCCAAAATCCGAAGAGAATTATGCCGCCGCGAGCACAAAGCCATAGTGCGTTCCGCGTGCGGGTTAGCTGAAAAGGTTTGCCGAAACGAGATTCGCTCCATCCGTCCCGGGATACGAAACGAATTTTCAAACAAGCTCGCATTCAATTTTGATCGAACTACACAAGTAGCTAGAACGACGTCGAAGATTCGCCACGATTTTTGTCAATCTTTGCAACCCTCTTTGCGAATGCCATTGTCATTCATTTATTCATGGGTTGGACCCCTGGAATCGCTACACGCAGGAGACTAACCCTAAAAAGAACTTCGACCGTGATAGAGGAATAAACGTTCGAAGACACGGGTAAAAATGAAACGCTCGTTAGAGGACGAAACTGGGTATAGAAGGTACAGTTTCGTCTCTGGAGCCGGCGTTCTCGGAACGTGAGCAAGAACTCGATATTAATGTTAGGTCGGAGGGATAGTTGATAACAAAGTTCGAGCGATCTCAGATAACGGCGTACCCGTGGAATAGAAATCGATTAACGCGTCCCTCTCGAGTGGGACGCGAACACGACGCAATTTCCTAGATTATTTCGAACGAAATTGCAATGAAGCAATTAAAAGGTAGACTCCGGGTATCGGAAGACATTCCGAGCTCCCTTTTCATTTTCCCGACCGAGCCACCGACCGAGTCGTGATCGTCATACCAAGCATACATTGAAATCGTTCTCCGAAATCTGTTCGTAATTGCTCGAACGATCAGAGAAGTTGAGGAAATGGCCGATAAACTAGAATACCAAAGAGAATTCATCGAACAAATTATTTATCAAGTATCGTTCCGAATTCATATTTATCGAACGCGTTTTATTAATTCGCTCGCGAACCGCAATTTATTTCGCGTAACTTTCATCTTGCCGTTTACCTCGTACTCGTAAAAGCGTGGTATTAAAGCCGAAGTAACTAATATTTACTATACGAGCTACAAAAGTTATAGCTCAATGAAAAGGCGTTAATTGCTCCAGCAAGAAGCTGTTTTCCCAGCGATAACCGCTTCTGTGTGTTCATCTTTCGAAAGCAGGCTAAAGTGCGAAACCTCTGTTGCTCGGATAGTTACGCGATAAAAGCGTAGATACGGTTGATCCAATGAATCACCGGACATCGACGAAATCAAAACGACACCGATTACCGAGAAGCGACTGGTCGTCGCGAGCCTTTGTTGTCGAGAGAGTCGCGATAATCTTGCGCTTGTGTGCGAACGGTATCTGCCGGAACTCGACTCGACAGTTATGCGCGAGTCGCGTCTTGCCATCGATTGTTTAACAAACAAGGAGAGCCCGAGGTGGCAGGTGGCATCGAGCATTCGAATGAATTAATAAAGAAGCGTCGAGAGTACGAGGTGGGCAGCTGGTCGCAAGTAGCGCATCCGCACCTGAGTTAGGGAAAACGATCTTCCGGTTGTCCCAGAGAACAGTCGTAAAATTGATGAACAACCTTCGCCACGTTTTACATCTTGGGGAATATATGTCGAGGAAATTGAAGCTCGAGAAATCATGAGAATCGACGTGGTAATGCGCGTTGGAAACCGGTGAACGCGATCTCGGGCCGGAGAAAACATGTGTCGAGGAACGCTCGAAAATAGTTATGGTCGGCTATCAAGGACGCGATATCGTCGGGAAAAAGTGGCAGGTACGAAACTTCGTGACTGGGTCTCGTTAGCGGCTCGGGATTTTCCGCGGACGATTCCAGATGGAACGAGGAAGTGCCGGTGACCGGTCGTGGAATAGTTTCACCAGTGGTCGAGATAACAGTATTGACCTGGTTAATTGGCGATACCGTAGGCACGCGCGGCCCCATACCGGTTTTTATCACTTTTATTAATGTCGCGATGCTGGCGCAGCGAGCGTTATTTTTCAATGAAACTGGTCCGACGCGGCAGGCGCACCGAGGTGTCTACACTCGCAAAACACCTACAAACACGGTACACATTTCGCTCGAATTTGTCAACTCTCTTACCGGGACGTTTTGCTCTCTCGAATAGTTCGCTTCGAGTTGACACGGATTATCCGAACAAGTGTTACCCGTAGTTTACGTTCCGAGGATGATGCCTCTCTGGCTCGCGCGACTCCCTGAAGATGATGCCGGCTTATTCTTATTAAAGGACTGTCGTGCGCCGCAGCAATTCGATTATAAACGAGAGCGAACGGAAAGTTTCCAGCAAACAGACGAGTGCAGTACTCTTGAAAATACTCGCGGGACTCGACACGCTTCCGTTGGAAACTCATATCGAACTTGTTTACATGCCGGCAATGCCTGGTCCTCCGGTTCACTCCGCGTCTTCGAATCGTCGCCTTCCGGCATAAATTCAATTCCCAGCAATAGGAAAAGTTAGGAGGATGTTTGAGCACAGATTATAATTTCCTAGGGCCGAGCTGACTCCCTTTCCTTTCCATGTATAGCATTTCGGAAACTTGGCTGACAGATAATTTTGCGCGTGATGGAACTTGGCGTGATCGATTAGTCGCGTCCACAATAACGTCAGTCACGGTTTCGCGTACGAAGAGTTTCGAAGAAGTAATATTAATTTTTGCACGAAGCAGAAACGAGATACGAATACAAACAGCTGATAGAATTTGTTTGATTTCAGGAGTTGGTGTTGACCACGGACGGGGACAGGAGATTGAGTCCGCACACGAGCAGGATAGTGGTGAGCAACTGTTCATCGGTGATCCTGGCGAACTCGAGCCTAGCCTCGATGAGCGGGCTACGCTCGGTGGACCTGGTGAACGTGGCGAACCTGAGCCTGGTGAGGCAGAGCTTCGAGCTTTCATCGCACAGCACCCGGACAAGGATCACAGTGAGGAACAGCACCATCGACACGATGCCGAGCTTCGTGTTCCGCGGGGACGTGGAGGCGATCATCTTCGAGAACGTGAGCATCGGCCAGCTGAGCGCGTTCTCGTTCGCAAACTTGGTGCAAACGGAGACGCTGCGACTCGAGAACTGCCAGATCGACAGTATCGAAGCTCAGGCGTTCAAGAAGTTCGACGTGGGCTACCTGCACGTGATCGGTGGCAGTTTCGGCGATCAGGTGCCCAGTAGGACGATGAACGACATCGAGGTCTACCACAAGTTCATGCTGGACGGCGTGAGAATGGGCACGGTTCGAAGTGACGCGTTCATCGTGCGAAGCCCGCGAACCGTAGCAATCCAGAACTGCTTGGTCAAGAGCCTGGAGAGCGAAGCATTCGACGTGACCGCGCGCGGTGCGGTCATCCTGAAGAACAATACGTTCGACAACCTGGCCATTGGGGCGTTCCTGGGTATACGAGCCGACCCCGAAGCGAGAACACCACCTGGCTCTCTACCGGTTAGCCTGCACGATCTAATCTTCAAGAATAACAGCGTGGTGAATTTCGAGGAAGGCTCGATGATGTTCGACCGGGCCAGTTTCCGCATCGAACTCGACAACCTACTGGTCGACCAACCGTGCGACTGTCAGATGCTACCCGTTTGGAAGAACAACATCCTCAATTACACGAACGTTTACTCGAGGTTCTACACTAAACAGAACTCCGTGTTGCCGCCCACGTACTCCAACCAGGACTCGATCAGCGAGACCCCCGAGACATTTCTGTGCACGGACGGAGAGATCGACGGCGTACCGACCAGTTTCACCGACTACGAGACTCGGCATTGTTCTTTGGGTGGATCGGTGATGATACTCGCGGTGGGGACCGCTGGCTTACTAGTCCTACTCATCCTGCTCATCTGCCTGATCGTCTGGTGCTGCAGAAGGCGTCGTCGGAACAGCAGGAAGAAATGGATCAGCGTGCCGACGAACGCGCCCGACGTCGTCTCGAAGAAGAACGGTGTGATCGGCAGAGAAACGGCAGCGCCGAACGCGCCGGTTGACAGTCGAATAACCATGGTAGTGCCTGACGGCAGGCTGTACAGGGAGACCGAGTTTCATGTGATCGTCGAGAAGGCGGAACCGTTGACTACCGAGTTGTAACGAGAGCCGTCGCGCGGCTCGATCGCAGCCGCGGCTCCACGGGTCGACGAAGAACTCGAGTGGACGGACAGGCCAAGCCGTTTCCGCGTGTACAAGCTTTGAACACGTCCCGGACCATGGTGTATATCGGTGGTCAACAAAACACGACGAGCACGCGCGCCCCGGTTTTCTTCACGCGTTTGCGAGGACTGTTTGAACAGCTTGTGCGACGCTCACCGTGCGACCTTCTCCCCAGCCAGAGGGAACGAACTAGTACCCCCACGGTGGTCCTCAAACATTTTTCACGTACTATTAACAATAAGTCGCGTCTTGGGAACGAATAGAGCTATGGAGATCTTGGAATCCTATTGTTTTCAATTTAACCGACTAATCCTTTAGTACAAGCCAGTTTGTAAGCTTCCATTCACATATCAGACACGAGCGCCGATTATCCCAAAGCGACCCCCGGCCGGCTACCAACTACACAAATCCGTCTGCCACGTGGTCTGACTCCGTTACTCTTCACGATTAAGAGTGTTTCCCTAAACGGAGGTGTCTCGCGGATGATCGGCCCGCGTTCTTTAGTTAAGTTTATCGTTTAAGTAGCTTGAGAAGAACGGCCAGTGCGTCGTTCGAGAGGATTGGACTGAACACGGCCAGACGATGTCTACGCGAATAAGAATCAGCGACGAACACGGAGAATCCTAAACTCGTTGATTCGTGCGGGACATGTGATCGGATCTGATTACGGTTCGACCAGAAATTTTTGTGCGTCGGCGAACGTTCCGAAGTGGAAACTAGTAAGTCTATGGTTTGGTTCGATCGAATCTACCGAGGGTCTCGAAGACCTCGAGCAAAAACGTTGACTTCGTCTTCGGTACTGCAGGGACCTTCGCGCGGAAAACAGTGCCATTCCTATAGAAACGCGTGTCCGTGTACGCTCGACTCGAAAAAGACGTTCGACCCAGAACGAGGTAGAAAGGTAGTCGAATACCAGTCGCTCGAATACCTAGAACACCACTGTAACACCCTCTCGAATTGAATGCGTTTCTCACTGTGCTTGTAACACAATAAAAATATTACCTGACATTCCTTGACAATACGGATATGAATCGATGAGACGTTCGAAGAGAAAAGATGTATATCTAGGAGCCGTGCGGAGAACAGATCAAAATCCCCGAGCGTGTCTTCGTCGCGACACTCGCGAGTGCGAGTTTTCGTCTTCGACGAGGAAAAACGCAACAACCCCTTGCGCAAAAGTCGCCCTCTCTCGGAGACGACCAAGCCTATCCGCGGGACCGTTAATTCACTGTATCATTTTTGTTACTGCGACGCGTTTATTTATGAGCTTGCGACATCGCCAATAAATTGTTGTTATTGTTATCAGTTGCTGCGATCAGTATCTCTAATTTTGACGAGCGCGGGGGCGGGGCAACGTGAACGTTATCGGCTCGAAACGGAGCCCGAAGCGAGGCTCCCGACGAACCGAGCGTAAATTTCCTCTGACATTCAGAGCACACGGTCTATTACGAACCGGGCGACTCAAGGTTCCGATGATTAATGCACTATAGAGCGATCCGGGAGGAAGTGTTCCTGGCCGGCGGAACGGGGATGAGGAATTTCCCGCGGGGAATTCGAAGAAGAGCTACGGAAACAGCTGATCCATCGGAGCCGCGTGCGTTATTGAAAAGCGGAACGCGAGCGAACGCCGGCTCCGTCCCCGGTGTGTGTAGCTATCTCGCGCACGTGTGTAAGCGATGCATTATTGATGCGGTCGCGCGGCGTTGTTTCGGTTCGCGTGGCAGCAGTCCGGAGCAGCAGGAATCTCTCTCCTTCGAACCTTTTTTCAGGTTGTTCGACGACCTTCGAGCCGGTAGCCTTGAGAGGCGTCGAGGCGCGACCGATTAACGGCGGCCCGCGAGAAGAAACTCGGTCCCGCGAGCATGTACGCGCACGCAATTATCGTGCTCTACGCCGCGCGAATTATGTTTTGTAAGGATGATTTAGTTGTAATTATCGTGAGACTGTGATATAACGACAGCCGACTGTATACTTTGTTCTACGTCGATCGGGTCTCGATGACCGTCGACCACCAGAACCAGAGAGAAAGAGAAAACGGGAACGAGAGAGAAAGAGAGCAAGCGAGAGAGAGAGGGAAAGAATGTCTGAGCGAGAGTGAAAGAGACACGAAAAATAAAGAAGCTGATGCGCATAGAACGACACGATACTCTATGCATATTTTACCCCTGTTCCCCCTTCGTGCAATAGGCAAATACATGGACATTGTCGCATTGATCAACAATTTTCGATGATTGGAACAGAGCAGAAACGCGATCATTTGATTGCGCGATTGTACCTACATGTTGATTCACAGATCGAGGACACTCGTGTAAGCCGGACATAGATGACCCCGTGGAACATTGTCGGGCGACGACGAGATCGAGAGCAATAAAACCACGCCTACAGGTAAAGGTGACAGTCTTTCGCCTGATCGCATTGACCATGTAATGACACTTTTCGGTGTTGAAAATTGATTACGAAGAGACTGCAATTCTGATTCGTTTAAACCGTCCTGTGTATGCCAACTGCCTCATTTAGCTCAGTGAATGCAGAACCACGATAAAACATGAAGAATTACGAAATTAATTGGAAGAGGAATCCTGATTTGTTCGAATCGCCCCTACACATTCAATTAATAATTTCAATCAACCCTCCAGCGAAATTCAATAATTTTTTATGAAGATATTGAGCCCTTTTACTATTCGCACCAATTCATGGTCTCATTTTGTGAAACGATCTGTACACCGTGGTACAAGTCGTCTTTCAATAACTCTGTTATATAACTGACAAGCAGAGGCAATTCATTTGTATCCCGCTATTTGACCCAATCCCTATAGAGTTCCAACGAAAGTGGTTCTAAAAAGAGACGGAAATTTCAGCCGATGTGATTTAAGAAGATTTCGCTTGTTGAATAGAATATGCATTGCAGAGGAACGGTATCTTTTTAATTCCAATATTGTTGTGATGAATGTCCTTCGACCCTTCTTAGTTCCACTTCTTTACCGACGACCGATTCCGCAGAAGCAAGCCAGAACAATTTGCTACTCACCTGAACGGAAGAACGCCGTCGAGAGCCTGGCTGACGGTAGGGGCTGACGACAGAGCAAATCCTCGTCCGAGTAACGTTGAATGCACTGAGAAAATCCGCTCTGCGATTTCTTGCATCAACTCCGAATCCTCTTCGACTTCTTCGTCTGAAAAGATACAAACGGTCGTATGAAACACATTTTTATAATATACGATCTGTATGGCGGATGCATTAACCAGTTTATAATATAAAAGAAACCATTCCACGGTAAAACGTGTTGATATAAAATGTCGATATAGTCGAAAAGATTGACATATCATCGACGAGATGATGAAATATTATATGGAATAGCCTTAATATTTGACATAAGTATTTTTTAGACGGCTTTACAACTTTCGTACACCGGTATCTACGCGATTAAAAAATAAAAATCAATTATAACCAGTTTTTTAAAAGAAAGTTCATTCCAATTATTTCAAATTCATAACATCAGGTCTTAGCACTCGACTAAAATTATATGAATGATCATTTGTTGCTTTATCATGAGAGTTATTGCGTACGATTTAGTACAATTCTCGAAATGGTCGCAATTAATTGCAGAGGGCTATTGATTTTTCACGTTATCGGTATTTCAGGTTGAAAGAAACACCCTTACGATGATAAGTCTACCGAATATCTTTTCTACGTGAATGATACATACTAGACACAGGTGGCAATGAAAGATTCTTCTTCATAAGACTTGCGGCGCAAGCTCCACCAAGGAATGATAATTCAGTTTCCAAATTTTTCAACCCGTTCCCAGATGATATCCAGTCGTATCCAATAACCAGACATTTAAACCCGTACGTGATTGCTCCCTCGTTCTTCATATAATCCGATGCAGTTTCCAATGAGAATATCACTTCACTCCCTGAAATAACGAAACCACTTATTCGTATAAACGTCTATTATAACGATTGCAAGTTTCCTCGATTTTAGAAATACTGAATTTGCAAATTTACTAACTTGGATTTTCTTATACTAATTATAGAGTTCGTTTTCTAGATGTGCTTGATGTTTATTATAGTGTACACACAAATATGTAAATCTACTTATTTGATCATTTCCTACAAGACCACTTTTACGTATTCCATTTATAAAACCGAAAATCCAAAAAGAGAATGTTGACTTATCAGTAATTTCACCTACCTGGTAGTACGATCGCGTTTTGAGGCCATTGACTTTGTATGTTGCTCATTTTATGCAATACTGGCCAATGTAAAGGTGGATCATCTGTTGTTGTGTTTACGTGTATTCTAAAAATTGAAATACATATTAATGTGTTCGTGTTCAAACATTCTTACGCAACATAAACAAACTTTATTTACCCCGGTGAAGTGGTTGGAATTATGTTTGGAATGTACAGTTGCAAATAATCCTCCGGCTGGGCGGTACCACATTCCGGTGTGAATTCGATAGACAACCATTTAACTGTATCCGGGAAAGAGACTCTGTAATGGGACACTGTGGCAGGTTTATAAGGATGATCACTTTCCAACCATGTGTAATGATGACTGGTAGTAATGGGCGGAGATACGTGAGTCTGAACTTCGCTTTCTTGAGACACTTGAGACGATCCCATAGAGGATAATAAATTTAGTGCAGCAACGTGAGGAAGCATTTCCTGTATCAGAGTGAGAACTTGTACTCCGCTCTGAAACAAAAACGTTGGTCATACAAGTGATACGTTTATGAAACTATAGGATCATTACAATAAGCCATGTCTTTTAAACCCTAATCCATCCATGATGTCAAATTGAATTTAAAAATTCAATTCGATCTACAATTGAAACAGACAAAAATTTGCAAAATTGAATGATCCCTACATCGTATACTGTTCTGATAAAAATCCCTGGCATCGAAGAACAAAAAGATATCGACTTGGCGTTGAATGACCCTATGAGCAATAATATTTAAATTTAAATAGTCTTTACTCTAGGATCCGATGTAGCTAATGGACTGATATGCGCCATGACCAACGGTAACAGAGTTGTTACAAACGTAGCGTTCCCTAGAACTTCAGTGGCTACCACTTCCTCCGCCTTTTCTCTCGCCAGCGCAAAAATTTCATTAGATCGTTGAATAATCGTTGCTGTCATAGAAAGAGTACACTTTCTAGCTTGCACTTCAGCCATCGCCTTGCTAGTATGCTGTCCATCAGAGTCTTGAGGGTTTGAATAATACAGTACGTGTGGAATTTGGCCTCTTGTTTGTGTTGTACCTGCATAAATAAAATATTTTCTTTAAACGTATTTTCTTTAAACCTAAAAAACTTGCTTTATTAATGCACGTACCATTAAAACTCAAAGAACAAGCTGTAAAAGTAAAAGTTGTTCCATCGGGACCTTTAACGACGCTTAGGCCGCCGTCGCCATTACTCGTTCGTCCTCCACGGTTTCTTAGTCTAATGGCATACTTCACATTTTCCTTTATGGGTACTGGTTTATCAAACTTCAATTCTACTATGTCGTTTACACAATCGTCTGGACCGAACGAACCGCGTGTAAAATCCAAACTACTCCAACGTTGAGTGTGAGATGGATCATTGCCTGTGTTGTTTTGCTATTAAAAAGAAATCAATTAAAATAAATGAATGATTTGCATTAATTTATATCTCTTAATAGACTATCAGGGGACACGCTTCAGTGACATCTTCAGATCTAAAGGGTGTAGACTCGTTTCCAGGATAACTAGGTAAGGGCCGTTTTCACCCCGTGCATATAAACGATAGCCGCCAAAAGAAAATATGTGTCTAACATTTATGCAAGAATTACGTCCCCCAGAGTTTTATTGAGATCCGAAGATGTCAGTTCGGGACCGTTCCTTGTAAGAAGTAATAACACGTACATCGTCGAGCAACTCCAATTCATAATCGTAAACTCCAACACCACCGTAGATACCCACTCCAGCGATAACAATTCCAGGCTGATCGACGGAAAAACAAATTGCGTCTGGAGAACCATTGCCGGTGTTCCAAGATCTGGTCTGTACTACACGAGTGAACCTTGATGGTGTAGTGTACATTATTCTGCCACAGGCAACCTGAAGTTCATCCTCGTTGCCACTAGACTGTGCAGCCAATTCAGCGATTACTCTTTCTAATAAATAACAGCAATGGAGAACCAATTCTGGCAGTGATTGTGTCTTTTCTCTGCATAGACTTTTCTTCACGGGAACTAGGATCAGATCTAACAGTCTGTCAAGAACATCTCGAAACGTCCAGTTCAATGTTTCCTTCCCGGAATTCTCTATTTGCGACTTGTAACTAATTTGTTCGACTAGAATTGGATACTGATGATTCTCTGTTGAGTTTATCATTAACAGGCCAGTATTGTCCGATGGGCTGAGCTGACGTTTAATGCTATCGCTGCTATCCATAATATTATTTAAAATTGGAAATGTGCATCGTAGACGGATAGTGGGATTGCATAGAGAAGCCAGAACTGCGGATAACAACCTGTCCTTCGAAGTTCTCCCTTGCTCCTAGAAAATATTGTGAACGTTAAATAGTTTAGCGGTGAACTTTCCACTTATATAACGATCGGATTCACTCACTCTATCAATTTCAGATAGCAGCTCGTAAAGACATGTCCACTTTAAATACGCTGTAGGATAAAACGCATGGTAACAAGCGACAAATGTTCTATGACACTCATCCAAGATGCTGTTGGTTACTTTATTATTTATGGCACCGGAACCTACATTTGATAATATTTATATTGCACAATGAAAAGATAAACCTAATGTAAACATAAAATATGGCAACGTACTTTTACTTGTTCGTGTTTTCCCTTTACTTTTGGTATTAGATGGCACAGTGTCGGACAAAATTTGATGCAATAGAGCACGCACTTCGCCAATGCATTCTGCCAGACGCACCGATTCGGTTGGAGTTTTCTTGCCGACTGTAAATCATTAATGTTGTATTAGCTATGAGTTAATATGGAGAACAGAGTGGACTACATACTTTGATTCGGATAAATCTCGTTGGTGTACGTTCTAAGTAATCTCAAACTAGCTTTACTAATATAAACTAAACGCTCCATTTCCAGCAATGTGTGAAATGCAGATGTAGTATGAGTCATTGTATCATTTAATGACGCTTTTAATGTGTTCCAACTCCATTGAAGTAACGATATTAATGACTGAAAACATTCCTGAAAAGAAAAATGTAACATGAATGTCTTTCCATGATTTTCTCATTGAAGAAAATAGAAACATACTTTGGTGACGGTTCGACTAAAATCTCTTTTCAACACGTAAACTGGTTCAATTTGATATCTTTGTCTGTTGGGCGTTTGGTTTTCAGGCGTAACAACTCGATACAATAATTGTGGTATTTGCCCGGCGTTCACGTCGGTTCCATTATTAGATCTTTTGGAAGATTTGAAGTAAAACATAACTCTGAAAGAAAGTATAAAGATAATGATATATCTCTTTGACTTTTATTATTTATTCGCAGTCATACTCACTGATCTTCAGCTGTCACCATTCCTTGGCCACCAGATCCACAATCACTCGCAGGACCGCTAACTTTAGCCCAAGCGACGTACCATCTGTTTGCTTGTAAGGAAATTGGCTCGTCGAATAGAATAGAACATTTCTGTCTTGGTCTACATTCGTATGGCACTTCCTCGGATTCTGCTAAAAGTTCGCCGTCATTTTCCTGATCGCCTCCGTCCATTCCAATATCAAAAAGCTAAAATCATTTGTAATATTAATTGACTTATAGAAATCTGATTGTACATACCTAATACTTACTTTTATTTTTGCAGTGTATTCACCGCGACCACCAAACAAACTATATCCGCCAAGTAAAATATCAGTATCAGGCATGAATCTGATAGCCTCAATAGAATGAGGGGTATAGCCCCACCCTCCACCAAGACCTAGAAATGTATAGAAATGCATAATGATGAATAAAGCAAACGAAAATGTGAACTTTTCAATGTTTGGAATACGCACTTTCAAATCTGTTCACCGTAACAAAATCTTCGCGGCTGTATACTTTGCCTTGCGTCGTCTGATTACATTCGTTTTCCTCGATTATAGACAAATTTTCATCTTGAGCCTGCGTCAAGGTATCCAAACATCCCAACAAATGCATTGCAGCTTGAGATCGCGTTACGAAACAATTCGATACAACGGGCAGTGCTAAACCCGGGCTCAAAATGGAAACTTCCAAACCAGGAATCCCTCTAGCTTCCGTAGATATGATGTTGTACAAACTGATTTCATTGTTCGTCGGATTGAATGTCCAAATAACGTTATACAAAGGATCTAAACACGTTGCGCAACTACTAAAATCAACTTGATCTGATCCGCTGTAGCTATTGCAAGTGCCGTCCCTTTTGCTTATGACTAAACATTTGAACGAATTCGCATGATCGTTTTGATGTGGAATTAAAACTGAAACAATTTTTTTGTTATTCGTAAATATACTTGCGAAGAAATGATGGAGCAGCGATTCACAAAAGAAGAACATACTTATGCAGTTTTTATTTGCCATAACAGTACTCCTTGTTAAACTAATAGAATTTATTTCATCAATTTTGACATAAGTCTGATCTCCAGTCGCGCCGACCCATGTTGCTCGTCTACCCCAACGTGGACCGATATTCGCAACTAAATTTGGGAAGCTATGCCATGGCTGTGTTCTATCGGTTCGATGATTCGCCGGTGAAGTATTCGAAGATTCGTTTTGTCCGTTCCACCAATTCATGCCCAATTGCCCTTTCTGTATATAACAAAGAAATATATCAAAATATTATAAATTGTAGTTCGATTAGAGGCGTCCGAGAACTCGAAATAAGTTGAACCAGTAGAAACAAATGAAACATTAAGAATAATACAAACTTGATAAGCTCCAAATGTATACACTTCGCCCTTTGATGTAAGTACAACACTATGATTGCTTCCGGCAGCCACCTGAGTAGCTATCCCTGATATCTTAACTTGAACTGGTCCAGCATGAGCCACCAAATCTCCCACGCCTAACTGGCCATATACATTACTTCCAAATGTATAAACTTCTCCATTTTGTAAGAGAATCACTATATAATCGGTTATCAAATCATTAAAATTCTGTGTCAAATTTGTTGAACATTCCACAATCTATATACATTACCTGTATGATGCAATCCGCATGACACTTGAACCACAGGACTCTCGCTGGGTATGGAAACTCTAGCTGGTGGAATACTAGCGATTCTCGTGGCGTCGCCTCGTTCTACGTCGCTTCCACCAACACCTTCCTCTGTCATTAAGTTACTACTAAATCCAAGTACGATTTTGCCAAGATTACTTTTCTGTGCTGCGCTTGGTCCTGCTAATTTGTAAAAAATTATCATTACATTAAATATTACACAGCTCAGCTTAGTTTGACACATGCATGTATACACCTACAGTACAAAGCCATAGATATTAGAGGCCTGCGGGAACCTACAAAATTTCGGGTACTCAATGTCTAGTAGAGAAATCGGGCTTCTGAAAATTTCGGAAATCGCAACTATATTCGAGAAACCGATCCCGATTATGCATAAAATTTTTGACCCGACATTTTCGGGTCCTCGCAAACCATTAATAAATGTGCATCTAGCCAATCTTTGAATATTCAGACCTTTCATTTTTATCCCATACTTTGCAGTGCTTGGACCTGCCTTTGTCCTCTGTCTTTGCTTGATTTCTCCCAGCCGTTTCTGTAAGTACTCGCGAAAGTTTGAACTTGTTTTACCTGAAATAGTCATGTATTTGTCATTTGAAAGTATTCAATCGACATTAGTGAATACAATATTTCAAATGTCTCCTCTTCAAATTTAAAAATATACAAAGTGGTTTATCTCTTTAAGGACTGAATGTTTACCGATATAGCAGCTTTTTCTCGCACAAGTGCGACAACATCCGCACTCTGCACAGCCACTATCGCCTTCGCCGCATCCACATTCCCTGAAATCAGATAGTTTGCAACTTTTTCCGATACGTAATGCTTCTCTTACATACTTATATACGAACACTTACTGGCCAGGATTTCGATCGGGACGTATGCTACTCGTACAGGATATGCTGTAGCCGGTACACTCTCGACATACTGTGCAAACCATGCAAACACGATGCCTCCATTGATGTTGTCCTGGCAGACACATACCTTTCGTTTCTTCCCACTCTTCTGTAGGTTCTACAGCATCTATTTACAAATAATATTATTACGTTTTGTATTAGAAAACAGCTCAACATTGACGTATATACAATTACCTTCTTCAGTTGCTAAAATCTCGTCCTCTACTGTCCCCATATCCATAGCGACCACTGTAGTGTTTTTATTAATAGTATGAACTGTCGTGAAACCTCTACCACATTGTCCTTTATTGTTAATTCCAAATGTGTACAGATGGCCTTTGTTAGTCAATGCCGCAGCATGAGCTTTTCCTAAAGAAACATGCACGACACAGACGTCTCTGAGATCGGTGACTATTCCAGATACTGGATCGCTATGTAAAGTATCTTTGCCAAACATTAGTAAAGATCCCTCCTTTGTAACTAACGCGGTTGATCCATTATTACACGCGGCATCTACAATAAACTGTCCTTCTACTTTTGCTATCTTCTTCGGTTTAACTGGCTTAGGTTGCCGACGAACTTTACCTGAAATATAAAATACATTTAGAAATAATCTATAACACGAGACCATTTAGCTGAAACAATTTTACCGCAACAAGTTCATCAACTTTATTGTCAAAACTCTATTTCAACTACTTACTGCTGTCACCGTCTTCTCCGCGTCTAGCCGTACCCGCAAACAAAACTGAACCATCTTCCAGGATCATGACAACATGTTGGCCATCATGCCCGGCTGCGAAATTTATGAGTCTCGGTCCTTTGCCAAGAGTAAGTTCTACCCATCTATTAGGCCTTGTGTTGCTTTTCATGCCAAGACTGGTTCCTTTCCCAGTATATAATACCTTTGATGTATAAAATAAATATCGAATCACCATATTTCTCAATGGCATTAGTTTACGTGCATTATTAGTACTTACTTTGCCAGATATAGTTTTTAATAAACCGAACTCCTTCCCGGCTGTAATTGTAGCAATCTCATCGTCGCAACCTGGATTTAATGTATGAACCGCCTGCTCTTCGTCGAAAGCAGCATAACCGAAAACGTCTACACATTTCCTTGCCAACTTTAATGGCAATTCCGTCGCAACCGTTACTGGATTACTTAGCATGTTTATTGTTCTAACTACGAAACCATCCTGTAAAATAAATAAAATTAAATTTCTATTCTATATAGTCACACTACTGTGCAAAAGAAAGAAGCCCCCGACCATATTTTATAGAAAAGCGTAAAAAATCAAAGAACGCAGTAAGTTTTGAAAAAAGACTCCGATGTTTAATTGAGTAGTTCTGAGAATATGTGATATTGCAGATTGTCTAATACTTTAGATGCAATAAAATAAATCAATCATTGTACAATACAATTTCTACATAGTGATATTGTTTGTCATTGTATCTTATAATTATACTGGATGCTTCTTTCTTTTGCATAGTAGTGTATATCGACAATGCCAACTACTATAAATCACTAACGTCTTTTCCAGCTGTTATCATTCCCACACATTCACCATCAGAGAACATAACAGAAGATGACCAATCACGACCTTCTAAAACAGCAATTCCTGTCACTACCAATGTTTCTGCATCAATAATTAATAACTCAGTCTGTTTTCTGGGTGTGCATTTAAAGTATAGAGTATTCTGAAAAATAAATACAATATTAGAAGCTGGGACTTCTACCGAAATGTAAAATACAGGTATGATGTCACACAGCTATATAAAAATATCTGCATATTACTGGTATTTATCAGTTTCCCTATTTTATTATAATTTCCAAACCAGTATTATTTTATTATCGATATTACGAAACTTATATGTAGACAGCGGAACTCTATGCAAAATAAAAATTTTCTAGCTGAATTGCAACGAACTGGAGTGAAATAGAAATTTGTTTTCTTTCTTAATGTTTTCGATAGGTTGAAAATAATATATTAGTATATTCTAATTTTTCCAGTGAATGCACCTATTCATTTCTTCCCATAAACGCATAAAATCCGCTGTTTACTGATATGTAGTACCACAACTGTTGACACCGAAATCGAAGTAATTACTAGCATGAATGATAATAGTAGCTTTAGTAGCCTTATTAGTGCAATACCGGCGTGAAAATTATACCAGTTTTAAGTCTCTAATTAGAAGTACGTTCCTTCATACAATCAAAGGATGAACTTACGTTTGCGTAACCAAGCCAACCGGTTTCAGTTGGATGAAAATCTTTTCTCTGAAGATACAGATGACCCCATATAGTTCCACCGTGGCCACTGCCAATTTTCAATAACCCTCTACTTGTATGCAAATACAGGTACTTTCCGTCACTGACGAAACTTCTTCCATTCAATACTATATTATTTATTTCATTTGGTAACTTAAGCATAGAAGTATAAATCTTAGAACATTTAGGAACTCCATATGTAATCCAGTCTGGTCGTGCGAGTTTCCCTAGTAAAACAGCTTGTACACTTCTTTGTAAGGACGTTAATACACATGGCATCTGCAATGTACACATTATAGTGAGGAATATTAGAATTATACATCAAAATAAGTCATTAGACTGCGGATTTTTATTTCCAAAATAAAATTTTTCTAAGTCGATCAAAAGAAATAGAAGCTAGATAACAATGTGTTGCATCTTTCAACAATATCGAAAGTGGAAAGTGGAAAATAATGTAACAATATTCTTAAAGTATTTACAATTTTGCTTTTAACTTATTCATTTTTACTATGTACACATAAAAATCGCAGTCTGGTTATTATTAATTGAAAAAGAAATGTACTTGGATATTTTGGACTGCTAATGCTCTAGGACACATGAGTAAAGCAGCTATTGCTGCCAATAAACGACCAGTATCACCTCTAACAACCACAAGACTTAATAAACAGGCACAAGCAACTGCCGTCAAATGACTACCATCATTGGCAGCAGCTGATTCAGGGCCATGCGAAGTTGCAAGATCTAATAATAAATCAAAAAGGGGATCTGTAAAAGAAAAATACAGGTTTGTAATATAAGACAATGTTAAAAGATATGTATTAGGCTGGAATGAAAGTTCGTAGCATTTGTAAATTAAACAAATAACATTCAAATATTTATTCATGGATTTGTTCAATAACATATTTTCCATTCTGTTCTATTAATTTTTGCTATTTTCGAGGTAACTTCTCGTGTTATTGAATAAATACCTTCATTTTATCTGTGATTTTTAATTTGAAAATGTTACAAACTTTCTTGCGAACCAAACATATAGCAATTCAAATCATGGATGGTTACCAATAACATCATCTGGTTCAGATTTGAGGCCTTCAGGAAGTTGTCCTTGCAATATATCCAATAAAGCAGACAATGCTTTTGTACATAAAAGAGGTTCGATTGTTCTACTCTCTCGCATCAATGTGAAAACACTTCTTAAACCAATACCTACAATCTTCAGATAAATGGGTTAAACTGAGAATTCTTTCTTTCTATTCACTGTATACTATCAGTACTACCTTTGGTAAGTTTTGTATAGTTGATATCCTATCTTCGTCATCACTTTCTGTATCGATAGTCTCGCTAAGCTCCGGTGGTGTTGGAAAATTGCAATTTAACGCCCTATAAACTTCACTTGATGTCCTAGCATGTCTCTCCAAAATAGCACTTCTAACACTAGCAAACACAGCGAATGCAGAAGCATTGCAAGATAATTCTATTTCCGGTGGGTGATTATAATTTAAATCTCCGCTTAGATCGATCTAAAAATATTGAGAATATGGATTGAAACGTGTATAAACATATGTACATATAGAAACAATCAAAAGTACCTTTTTTTTGTCTCTTTTCCTTATAGATTTACTCTTCTTACATTTTCTCCATTCTTCTTTTTGTCTGAAAATCAGAACACTAATAAATAATATAGTTACAATATGATAAACAAATATTGTCAATAGTGTTATTCAACTTATCGAACAGATTTGAAGCTATTGCAAATGCTAGTACGATAAAAAAATAATATAATAGAATTAAATAAATACAACAAAACATTTTTATTCATCTTTATACTTAATAGTTTTAAAAGATTTGAAATATTTAATAAATAGTGTAAGGGCAGCGGTTGTTGTATTTACATGATAAACAAGTTTTTTAGAAGTGTTATAAAACATATCGAGCAGATTTAAAACTGTTGCAAATACTAGTACAATAAAAATACAATATTCTTGCATTTATAAATAAACGTTATTTTACTCCTATTAGCATTTGAATGAAATATCTACAATCAAAAATTTTTATTCATCTTTGTACTTAATAGTTCTGAAAGATTTGAAATATCTAAGAAACACTGTAAGGGCAGTGGTTGTTCTATTTACGTCAGTACTGTCAAACTGACAGCACTGTGGCATAGATTAATTACAATAAACAAACTAAGCATTTTAGGTTACTTTAAAAACTTGGAATGTCTAGCAAGTGTTTATGGAATTTTACGATGCTGGTCAACGTATTGTATAATAATGAGTAAAAGAAATATGATTTTTTCTTATCATAATCATTGAGTTTGATAAATGACAAGTGATGTCACCGCCGAAAGCATCAAGTAAACAAAGCATGAGGGAGGTTATACGGGTTTTGCACCTTTGTGCTTCGGCGATGCTTTTGAAGAGATCATAGAAGCATTTCGCAAAGTTCTCCGGCTCGGGCAGCAACCTTTCGTGGTCCCCAGACACCATGTTGTACACAAAATTTTAACGTACGAATCACCAATTCATTTTCGTAATACTATTGATCGTTGACATTCTCCTGCCTTCCCCATGTGATTCCATCGCACGGGTTAGGAAAAGGGCCATTCCGCGAATTCTATCAAGGTATTTATTTGTTTGACCTGCGATTTCAAATTCAGAGGCAACATACAACGTAACAGCGTATTAGTTTTAAAACATTCGAAAACATCGAAAGATCCGCCTCCGATGTATGTTAAGAAATTCGTCTTGAAAGTACACCGGCGGTATAATAGTTATGCACCCCACTCCGACGTTTCAAACACACTAGCCAAAACGAGAGTTCTTTCTTATGCCATAATATTCGATGGCCGATTCGCAGCGCCCTTATTCAGATGTGAAATGGGGTTGTTGAGAGAATTCCTAATACACCAACGAATACCTCTATTATTCATAGAGAATAATAACTCTATTATTTTCATAGAGAATTGACAATTCGTAAGATATTTCCTTAGAACCCTGGAGACCTTTTTGATTCTAAATTAATGTTAACGTCGGCACGACGTTTGAATTCGTTTGTGAGTCACATTATATACCTGCGGTTGATAAGTTAAATTTGACTATTATCTGACAAGGATATATCAACATTTTCTAAAAATCGATCCATCCCTTGCACCGACGGCCAGCTTTACGGGACTACGTGTCTCACGAATTTTTCAGTGTTCTCTTACGCCCTTTGGGATTTATTTTGACTAGAGTGAGAAACACAAGACAGCCGACGGCATTTCGCCGGTACAGAAGACCACTGAGGAGATCTCGCTGGTAAGAATTGTAAGAAGGCGAATGAAGGCATGAAATGTTACATTCTCCGACGAACCGAACTGGTCTCTTTCGTATGCCAAAAATCCAACTTTCGAAACTAGGAGATCAGTGATTTAAATGTTATGCCTTCTTAGAGTTGGTCAATTTCAAATTTTTTTGCCGAACAAGAATACCTGCCATGTTTGAATGAAATAACCGTTGCGCGCCGCTTACTGAGTGGCGTCGCTAGGCGGCGCCACGCGAGGACGGTTATTGCAAACTTTCAAACACGCAGTTTGAACCGCCACTTGCCGCCACTGATCGCTTGGAATCGTCACGCGTAGAAAGTTTATTGAATTATAGTACGTATTCATTTTGATTCTCTATTCAAATTGAATTGTTTATTTGTTATTCATTCTGATTGTATGCTATTATTTCTGATTGTTTGCGTGTATTATTTCTTTCTGTTACAGATTCCGCGGGCAAAAGATCCATCGATTGAAAACATCGATGCTACATCTATCTATTTGAGAATCACTGTCCAGACGCCAACGGTCATTTTGAACATTCATCAGCAGCGGCGGACGTGTCACCGTGAGTATCCGTTGTTTTTTCAATAATATTGTATTGTTGATCATCCTGTTTGACAGAATTAGTCAATAATTAATAAATATATTCAACTTTGCACGATGTTTTTCTTATCAACTCGGAGTTTTTCGTATTTCGTAACGGAAGATTGTATTTGAAGTCGTTTCGTGCTGTAGAATTCTAATTTCTCAAATGTCTGATAAAAATAATTTTTACTATATATTTCAACTGAATTATTTATTTATTCTTAATTTTGATTGATTTTCTGTGTGTTTTCGATTGAAAACCTGTATTTTACCACTATCCTTACGGCATCAGCCGTAACTATTAAACAAAATTAAATTAAGAGTATTTATTTGAATGCTCATGT